>JAYXIM010053274.1:0-420214 GCA_037575425.1 Anastrepha fraterculus
TGTAAGCATCGCCAATTGTTTCGACCTAAGCGAAAACATAGATATGAAACACATTCCTCGACATGCTTCAAATTTTACCTTATACACATCGTAGAAACCTATAATACGATCGAATGTGCTATAAAGATCGTTGAGGAAAGCAACCACTTCCATGGGACCGCTCTCCGCACATAACGCTGTAAAACCCACAATATCGCTGAAATATATGGTCACACACTCAAATTGCTCCGGCTGCACCATTTCACCGGCAAGCAACTGAGTTGCTACAGGTCTAGGGAGAACCTGATAGAGTAGCTCTTCGGTGCGACGTTTTTCCATGCTGAGTTGTTCGGTCTTCTCCTCTACTAAACTCTCCAAATTGTTGGCATACTGTTCCATACGACGCAGCAAATCATCCATTAAATTTTCACAAAAACCTCTTTCATTGCAATTAAGAGAATTAGAGTGGGCAAAAATCAAGGTTAGGGCGATAAAGTATTATGTGGGAAATACTAAAAAGAAGCTTACTTCATAATTAAACGAACCGAAGACCTTATTGTGGCAAATGCTGGTCTGTCTTCTGGATTATCAGCCCAGCATTTTTCCATTAAATCAAGAACATCGGGCGGACAATCACGTTGCCCAACAAATGGTCGAAATGGTGGCACTTCGTGAGCCTCCACTCGATTCAATATAGTTTGAAAATCCATAAACTGGCGTGCCATTTCATAAGGTCCACCGCGTACAACGATTTCCTCCAATATGATTGCGAATGAATAAACATCACCCTTTTGTGTCGCTGGATTGCCGGGTAGCACCGTCAAGGGTAGTAATTCCGGTGCGATCCAAAGGAACTCTTGAATAATTAAAGCTTATTATCTATATTTTAAATAATGTCACCATATTCCACTCACTGTTAAAGTAATTCTGATCCTTTACAAACTCCGAGGGTGTAGTTAGTGAACGCAAACCAAAATCTGAAATCTTCAATACAAATCTGCCGTCTATGAGGCAGTTACAGGAACGCAATTTACCATGCACTTGGACATCGCTGTTATGCAGATAAGCCATGCCCTTGACAATGTCGTGTATGAGCGACATACGAAAATTCCAATCCAATTGTATTGCCTCATTTTCCAGCACATCTTTCAAACTACCCTTCGGACAGTATTCGGTAAGTATTAGTACGGTTGGGCGTGGCAAATCTATACAAGCGCCCACAAAGCGCACTGTATTCTCATGGCTAACATCACGCGCCTGTTTGATTTCCCACAACAGCGTTGGTGTGATGTCGACCTTTTTGCGGTGTATCTTCTTGATGGCGACGCGCTCCCCTTTAAATATGCCAATTGTGGTGAAGACCTGGGTGAGCGGAAGTGATGCACAGCTTGCTATAGAGGCGCGACCCGAATGGATATCGTACTGTTGGAGCGAAAAGTTCTGAATGAAAAAAAGATGTGGGTGTTGTAGTTGAAAGGTTTGTGAAGATTTGGAAAATAATTAATTTGAAATTTAATATACATATGACCTACCTCAACATTGAGCTTTTGTAGGCCAACTTTGCTGCCATAGAGTCGTCCCACCTCTAGTAGTACCTCATCTGGGCGCACACGCCAGGACATATTGTTTAGTTCATTATTTAGTTTCATTTGTCTGGAGAGAGGTACAGTAAGTGTACAGAGAGTGCATGAAGAATTGGAATGAATCTATAAAAATATCAGAAACTTACTTGCACATCAGGTAAACCACGAGGAAGGAAAATCCAATAAAAATGGCGAATGCAAAAGTACCATACATGATGATCAACTCTGAACGATTAGAAAGTGAAATAATTTACGTAAAAAAATAGGAGAAAATGTTGGCTTAAATAAAAATGTGGCTACCCATGTCTATATTTTAAGATTTATTATATACGGTGACCAGATAGCAATAATAGTTTTTCCATTTCCATTTCATAATGCTTTGTCGCTTCATCATGCACCCCTTCACGCTTGCCAAATGTGTGAAATTTTTTAAAAAATATTATCGAAATTCCGACTCAGTTGTAAATAAGGAGGTACGGATTTGTCTAAAAAAATCAATTTCTTGAACTGGGCTCATTTTCGGCTAAGAGGATATGTCAATAAGTCAAGAAGAGCAAGACTCACTAAAAAAATAATAATTGACGTGTGCACTTCTGTTAGGTATTTGGCCGAACTCCTCCTCCAATTTGTGGCATGCGTCTAGATGTTGTTCCACAAATGGAAGGACTTACAATTTTAAGCCAACTCCGAACCGCAAATGGTTTTTTGTGAAGAGCTTTTCCATGGCAGAAATATACTGAGAGGTTTGTCATGTTCGGCCAAGGGGCGACCGGTTTAGATAAAACTTTTTCTATCACATAAGAAGAATTTCCCTAAAAACATTACATCTAGAGCTCATCCTGAAGCTTAAATAATGCACTCCATGCATTTAAAAACGTTTTCCAAGAAAGATACCCTTTTCAGATTTATAGATAAAAAAACAAATCAATTGATTGATGCTAACCGATTTTCTGTCACCAGTGCTTGACGACTTTGGGCTTGAAATGGGACTTTATACAACAAACCGGCCAGCCTTGTTCATACATATACAGATGATATACTTATCATGGCGTAAAGCAGGAGTGAAAGGCAGAGTGCGTTTGAAAAACTAGAAAATAGTACGAACTACCGGGCTAAGAATTAATACAGAAAAACAAAGTTTATGGTCCACTCCAGCTCCGGTTTAAGACATGATGACCTGCTGATCAGAAATTATGCATTCGAGAATGTGCAAGAATTTCCCTATTTGGGTATCAAAATATCAGCCAATAAGGATATGTCATTGAAATTAATGACAGATTTTTAGCAGCAAATAAATCTGATTACTCTAATTTGAAATGGCTTAAATACAAATTATTATCTCGCGACTAAAAATTAAGGATATACAAAATCTTGATCTGCCCTGTGCTTACCTACGGTTGCGAACTATGGATGCTACAAACCATTGACATTAATCAGCTAATGGTCTTCGAAAGAAAAATTTTACGAAAAATTTATGGACCAATAGGGCTGCAAGACCACACTAATCGAATAAGATATAATCATGAGCTGAAACTTTTAACAAAACACGAAACTGTGATACGATTTATAAAATCTCAGAGGATAAGATGGCTTGGATACGTGTTTAGAATGCCCAAAGGAAGACCAACTCGAAAGGCAGTTGAAATTCGCCCTGTTGAAGGCCGAAGATGAGAAAGAGATGGCTCGAAGACGTTGAAGATGGCCTTGCAAAGCTGAACGTGTGGCGGTGCAAGGAAGTAGTCTTAGATAGAGAAGGGTGGCGAAAGTTTGTGAATGAGGCAATGGTTCACCAAGGACTGTGATGCTAAGAAGAAGCAAAAGTGCTTGACGACATTGATATGCCTGAGTTGAGGTCCCAACAATATTACACTATAAGCTATACAAGCGAAACCACGTTCGTAGTCGTGTAGGCGACTCTCCCCAATTTGCCATCGCGATAATGCCACTTGATAGGCCTCGATTATTTTCTCCGTAGCTACATAAAATACTTAGTCCACGCTGAAAAGCCAATCACTTTGAACGAGCTTGAGATCAAGATACGAGACCGAGTGACAACAAATTGCTCGGATTGTTTGAAGCACTACCAGCGAAGCCAAGGTGGCGTTTAAAATTGTGTGGTCTTCTATGCATATTGTCAAGAATTTAACTCAAAAATAAAGCCATAATCAATTTGAATTCCTGTCTTTTAGTCCAAATAGTAGAGTGTTATGTTAAGTGTGGGGTAAAGCGCTTGCGATAGAATGCTCTTCGCAAAAGATTTCCAGTCAAGTGTAAGTTTGTACAGCATCTCAGTGTGAAGTCATCCAGCTTCTTTGCCGAACCTTGCTAACCTTTATCCCTTTCCTAAGGTACAATCTGCATTAAAAGGAAAACAAAAAGGAGTCACAACCGAGCTTATAACAAGCTGCTAAAGGAGTTCACAGAATAAAACTTTCCACAGTGATGCGAAAAATGGAAAACTCGCATAGAGCGTTTTAGTGATAAGAAGCGGAATGCATAGTGAAGGTGATGATGAGTAAACATGTATGGAATAATAATATGAGTCTGTCTTATAGCTTGTTTATGTATACCTTACTATGAGCAGGTAATTTTTTTGATTTTTTTTCTGACGAAAAAGTTTTGACTAAGACCAAAACCCAACCCCACAGAGGTTCCTGTTGTCATGCATATAAAGTCTCCTTATGGTTTTAGGTGTTGTAAACAACAAAGAACATCTTATGCCACCACACTTCTTTTCTCAAGTGTTTCGAGTGAATTCTGCTGCATATATCAAGGTTTTAGAGACAGTATAGAAACCCTCGATTGATAGTCTACGGTGACAGTCCATATATCTTACAGCAAGACTCTGCTTCTTCATACAAAGCGATGGCGAAATAGGATTGGTTAGCTGAAAATTTGCATGACCACATAATCCCGAACTTATGGCCGCCTAATTCCTCAGACCTTAATCCCCTGAATTACTACGTATGGGGCTTTGTTGTGCGTGAAACCAATAAGCATCCTCATTACACCATTTCTTCTCTGAAGGCCAAGATTAATGCCGTTATGACCAATATAAACAAGGAGCATTTGATTCGGGTATGCAATCGTTTTCGGACCAGATATGTAATAAGTTAATGTTGTGCGAAAAATTCGTGAAATTTCACTAAATTTTGTTACAAATTAAAGCTAATTAGTTTTACTTCTAACAAATACCGTACGTACCTAGTAATCTACATTCATACATATATGGCACATCAACTCACCATTGCCATGACACTCCGGTGCATTGCCTAAAAACCCACAGCGTGGCACGTCTGGCGGTGGACCTTCACGTCCGCCAGGCCAATGGATTTTTTTGCCATCGACCGCAGAATACTCGCTGAAAAATATATCACATAAAAGTATATACGTACATTCAAAATACAGGGTCCGGCACTCGAAGTGTAACCAACTTCAGACCGCTCGCGCAGCTATGTTTTCTGACGAGAAAATTTTTCAAAGTGAGCAATTCGTAAACTCCCAAAATGATAGGGTTTATTTGACCGACCGTTCATACGAGAATGTGAGTCATCGATTGGCCACCAGGAGCCAACAATCGTCCATGGCTCACGGACGTTTCAACAGGACTCGGCAACGTCCCACAAGGCTCGAGTGAACCAAGAATGGCTATAAAACAACATTCCGAACTTCATAACATTTTGGGGAGCAAAGTCCTAACTAAAAGGTTCATCAGTCTCGAGGCACTGAAAAAAGCTATTCTCCGTGAGTGGGTCAAAATACCTGCAAGTCTGGACCATCTTAAGGGCATAGTCAAGACAATAGGTGGTCACATCGAGCAAAAGTAAATTGATTCTTAATTTTGCATTGTTTTCACACATGTTTTACTTTGATTTGAATAAAAGTAATTTTCCAAACTAAATTTATGGCCTTTTTAGTTGGTTACACTTCGAGTGCCGGGCCCTGTATACATATAGCACATAAATACCCTTTTTCACCTACCGATGCAGTCCATAATAATGTGCCACCACCTCAAATTTTCCATTTATCGGATCCAAATCGGAAATGGAGTAGTCAGCATCACGGTCACCATTGTCGTCTATGCGTACATGACCGGTTATGCCATGGAAATTGCGATTCCACATGCGGCGTGTTATAGCCATGCCATCACGGATATTTCCGCCTTCGGTAAGAGTTTCATTGAAGGCCATGCCGAGCAAGTAGACGCCATCATAGAAAGCGCCAATAAAAAAATTTACCTCAAGAAATTGGAGAAAACAAAGAAAATATTAAATGAAACAGTTTGGAAATGAAAAACTACTACTTATATAAAAAATAATTTAAGTTATGTCGGTAAGTGATGGCGAATGATAAAATATACTTATAAATACAAAAATTACTAAATTTACTAAAAATAGATACGCACTTCTTCACCTTCGCTGAAGGTGTAATTATACGTTTTAGCCATTGCGCGCACTTTATCTGCAAACCCTTGATATTGTGGATTTGTTGGTTGGAGCAGAGAAACGCGCAGTAATGCTTCATATGCCTTGCGGGCGTGGCTATCAAGTGCATCACCCATTTCCCAGTCGTGATCACCCCAATATGAGCTCTACAGTAGTGCCGGTGCGGAAGCAAAAAAAAAAGGAAAAAGATAAGTAAAATCTAAAGGACATCAAAGGAGTATAGCAAAGTGATACCTGAAATATCTCCACATCCAGGAATACCCAATCGCCATTCGTCATGCCCAATGTATAAGCGGCGAGCATAAATTTGCGCACTAAAATGCCACGCAACGATAAAATTACCACTGAAACAAAAAACAAACTTAGATTTCAATATTAATATTTTTTTTCATTTTCTAATATGCATTTACAAATACTTATTTGAAGAGTATCTTTAATTGTAGCAATACAGAGATGAGCATAGAGAAATGTGTATGTAGGAATTTATTTCTGTCAAAGGCATGTAAAATGATCATGCAGAATTCGGCTGCCGAATCTCCTTTGTGACGTGATACCCGAAGTTCGCCTCACAATTTTCTTTTTCGCCATTATTAAAGAGCAAACCTTGTAAATCTTTTATCCTTGGATAGGTTAGGTTAGGTTTTTGTGGCAGTCGGCTTAGAGTAGCCAAACTCACTTAGATCATGTAGGTCCGTTGTGATACCACTGTGTAACACAGGAACCTTAACATTAGTGTTCTCTTATGAACATAGGATAGGTTTTATCCCAACACCGGATAGTTCCGTAATAGAGTCAAAATGATATTTTCCAAATAACCTTGCTCTACTGTTTCTTCCTCTTCCTCGTCTCTACAACTTCTGCGAAAATATTCCTAGCCTAGAAGAATGTCTACCTAACAGTCAATGGCCGGTGAGCCAAGCCACGACCTTCGAGATGTTCTCTCTTGAGAGGTTAAGCAACTCTTCTGATCTGCTCTTATCTATTTGCGGCCAAATTAGCCTGGCTGTAACACACGTATTTTCTTCTCCAATGCCCTTTTGCCCTCCTGGAGAATATTATTTTTATCCTTAATTTGCAAGTTGCCATAAATAGAGATAGTTAGTTCTGTGAGAATTTTCCAGATTCTTTGGCAAATCTGTAAGTATCCTCCAGTTTTAGAAAACGAATTTTACTTATTCTCCCGACATCGGAACCCAAACTCGTATTGCATATTTAAGTTATTTTTTTGGAAAACAAAAAAATGTGTATGTATTCAAACTCGGCTGATATGTCTATTTCGTCCGGTTTTTGCAAGTGATGGCGAATTTTCCGTTCGATAACTCTTTGCTATTTCTAATCTTCGACATTTTGAGACGTACGCAGAAAGGTTTAAATTAAAATAACTATGCTTGAATATGTATTCGTTTTTGGTTATTTTACTCTCATACACATACTAACCTCTTGCATACATGCTCGCATCCTTCAAATAGTTCTCATATGGTTCCTGTTCATTACCATTCAGCTCACGTACAAAACTAAGCAAACCTTCTTGCCGCAGTCCATACTCCAGATTCTTGCCAACGGTCAGTGAGAAAAGATCCGAGCGGTCAATAATCAACGCCACATGTTTCCAATTGAATTGACGAAATATACTCGCGAAAACCAATTTGAGACGACACTGACAATATGACATGCGTGTAAGTGTTGGATACTTGCTTTTATCCTTAAACATGCCCTGAAATTCGGAGATAAAAAAATTTCCGCATTATTCATTCCGAATTGAACAAGGAATAAAACAGGCAAAAATATACAAATGCTTTGTCTTGTATTGAATATATTGAATACCAGTTAATATCTTATATCATATTTATATACCATTGTCAAAACTTTGTTATTAGAAAATTTAAACGAAGAAATGTCTGACTTTAAAATATAGAGTGAAGGCAGTGTTGGTAGGGTGGTAGTAAAGTTTCTCGAAGAATGTTAAAGAGCATTAACATTGTGTGCCAAGTTATTCACATATGAATGGCACTAATATTTCCATAGTCATTTATATACGAGGTGTGTGACTCAAAAAGTGGGGTAACTTAATATTTCCCGGCAACGTAACGCCGGTTTCCGAGTTTTTGTTTTGCTTTGTTGGTACGTTTATACACCCTGTTGCAAAGTTATAAGAACGCTACTATTCTTTTATAACAATATAGTTCAAACTAAAAGAAAAACTATATAACGCAAAGTTTCAGACTTCGTACAAAATTTTGTAAATGCCATCAAAACTTGCATCTTTTTAAACACTATTATTCTGGGTATGCAGTCTTATAGAACACTGAATTTTAGTATAACAAGTGCAAGGCGGCCGCCGTAGCGGAATGGGTTGGTGCATGAATACCATTCGGAATTCCAAGAGAACGTAGGTTCGAATCTCGGTGAAACACCAAAATGAAGAAAAAGTTTTTTCTAATAGCGGTCGTCCCTCGGCAGGCAATGGCAAATCTCCGATCTATGTAAGTCTTATTATTCATAAAGTGTATTTAGCACAAGGCCATAAAGCCTTGAATCTAATCAGGAGATTCAATTTTATTCAATATAATTAAAATTGAATACAATTGAATTTGCATACATTGCAAACATGTTCGGTATTTGTGTGAGTAATTCGGAAGATTTTTCTGCAAAAACATTTTTGCGTAATATCAAAGCTTTAGAGGGCAAACATCGGATCTCAACAATAACCTGGCATCGCAAATTATTCAAATGGAAAAAGTTAGGGGTATTTTGGAAAAACTGCATACTAAGCACACCACAGGCTCAAGTGTTTATACGAGTAAGACAAAACCAAATGTATTCGGTAAACAACTTTTCAGAACTCTAGTCCAGCCGGTCAAATATACACCAACTGTTATGGAGCTTAAAGTAAAAAAAATGATTGAAAGTAAATGGATATGACTTCCACAACCATCTTATGGGAACGAGCTGAGCGATATAAAGTTTACTGGCTTCAAAATAACAAAAAATGGCATCTCTTTAGATTTATCTCCTGATTTCTTAGGCTACGTTTCGCTGAAAGGCATTAGCAGTGAAATCTAAATCTATATATCTGACATCTGAGTATGTTCATCCATCCAAAAAATTGAAATCGTCTAATGACGATGAAAGCGATAACGAAAATACCGAATATTTTTTTATTTTATTGAAAAGAGTAATAATTATAAATAATTATTCCACTTAAACGTAAGAAAAAAAGGAACAAGCACTGGCTGCTAAGGCCTTCGGCTATTATTTTAAATGGTTAATACTATATATCAAGACGAGAAAAGGAAATAATTATATTATATTATACTAGGTTTATTATATGCTAGCTGCAAGATTATAATATACTATTCATTCGAGGGAATGTGGATGTCACCACTACTATATGTACCAGATAACTTAGAAGCCTATGAAGTTAAATTTTTAATTTACAGCAAGGAACGAATTGGTTTATGATACTAATATTATAGTCCGTTGTCTGCTTCAGAAGTTCAGATGGTTTGATATTTCTAAACACCGATGATCTAATATTTTGGATTCCTGAACATATATCGATGAAGTGCGATACGGTGAATTCGCTGAATCCACAAAACGGGCACGGGGGTTTCGGCAAACCATTTAGCAAATACTAGTAGGTTGAAATCGGCATAAAGAATTTGACGGGTATTTGTTTTTCGATCTCGAGAGATGAAGGATTTGGAGTGATGTTGGTACTGGTTCCATTTGTTCAGGGAACTTTTATAATTGGAACGGCTTACCAACTTTTTTATATCTTCAGGAAGAGTGTATTCGAACATGTACAATGGCTCTTTGGTTGCCTCCTTAGCTCTACTAGCGGCCTGTTCGTTACCTTTGATGCCACTGTGACCCGGGACCCACATAAGTTTGGTTGAACCTTTTTTTTGTGTGAGCATGTTGCGCATTTTTGTTATTACTGGGAAGTTATTAGCTGGGTTCAGAATAGCCTCGATTGTTGATTTGCTGTCACTGCATATTATATATTGATGGTTTTTTTGGGAACCGAAGTGTACCGCTTCAAGTAACGCAGCAGCTTCGGCTGTGAAAATTGAGCAGTAACTTGGTAAAACTCCAACGGTTATAGTGGTACCTATTTCGTTGGTTACGGCAAATGAAGTACAGGTATCGGTTTTAGATCCGTCCGTAAATAACAGGTCCCAGTCTGATTTCAAAGGAGAAACAGTTTAAAGATATAATTGTTTGAATTCATCGGGGCCAGTAATATTTTTTGATGATGCATTAAATTATTTATGGCTAAATAGCTTGGTACGATCCATTCTGGATGAGACGGTTTTTCTTCGAGAATTGGTGATATAAGTATGTTCAGTTCTTTGGCTTGATTTAAAATTTTTGAAATCGTTGATTTTCGGCCATATTTACTTGTATTGTGTTGACATGAAGAAACGCATTCAAACAAAAGCTTGTTTCTGCAATATACAACTCTAGGGATACACATCAGCGTGTTATTTGATACCCTTTCCACAAGGGTAGGTAGACCAGCTTCCACTAAGATGGCATAAATGGGAGAAGTAGGAAAGGCTCTAATGCTCCTTTTAGCTGCTGCGTGATAAGGCGCTTCTAGGCGTTTCAGATGGGTCTATGCGCAATGTCCGTAAATAGCTAATCCGAAGTACATCTTAGATAACATCAAAGCTCTAGTTATATTTATATAATTAACCGAATATATAATTTTAAAACATTCAGAAATATTGTAACGCCTTTCCAATTTTAAAACAGAAATTATATAAAACAAGTTTAATTTAGCTGGTCTTGTAAATTATATAGACTAATAGCATACAAAATTATTTTCAATGATAACGTCGTTTCCGTGTTCCGAAAGACTAGATTTTTTTATATGGAGAAAGTACTGCCAGCAAAAAAAAATGGTCAAAAATGAACGCGATTTTTGAACCACTTCAAACTTGCACTTTATACACTACACTTTATATAAAAACTGCATACTTGAAATTTTTATAAAAATTCTGCTTGAAAAATTTTAAAACGTTGTTAAATTATTTAAATTTTGTACAAAGTTTGTAACTTTCAATTTATACTGTATGGTTTTGGTTGTAGTATAAACTTAAAGTTTTGCTCTGAAACCGCACTCACATCGGAAGATTTTTCCAGCTGAGGTACAAAATATGGATACTTTTTATTTAGACAGATCAGGCAGATCCTTTCAGCACTTTTATACAAAGGAGCGCAAAATTAATTATGCAGTTTTGATTTTGAACAACTTTTTTAATAAATAAATAAAAAAAATGCGTGATGGAAATCTTTATTTCGACCTTTGTATGCTGTAGCTGTCTAGTTCACAAGCGTCAAATACATACATGTATAAGTGATGTGTCTTCAAACAAACAGTCGGCGCACTCGCGTATCGGCACCCACGTCACTGTTGCCAGTTACAATTTCGAGGTTGTAAAAGACTTCGTTTATTTAGGAACCAGCATTAACACCGATAACAATGTCAGCCTTGAAATCCAACGTAGAATCTCTCTTGCCAACAAGTGCTACTTTGGACTAAGTAGGCAAATGAGCAGTAAAATCCTCTCTCGACGAACAAAACTAACACTATACAAGACTCTCATCATGCCCGTCCTAACGTATGGCGTAGAAGCTTGGACAATGACAACAACCGATGAAGCGACGCTTGGAGTGTTCGAGAGAAAGATTCTGTGTAAGATTTTTGGACCTTTGCATGTTGGCAACGGAGAATATCGCACACGATGGAACGATGAGCTGTATGAGCTTTACGACGACATAGATATAGCGCAGCGAATAAAGATCCAGCGGCTACGTTGGCTGGGTCATGTCGTCCGAATGGATACAAACGCTCCGGCTCTGAAAGTATTCGATGCGATACCAGCTGGTGGTAGCAGAGGAAGAGGAAGGCCTCCTCTGTATTATTTTTTCTTGTTTTTCCTCTGCAAGCATTCTAATGTGATTTTTAGACTTCTTAACTTTTGCGCCCGCCACTGCTTGTTCATACGTATGTTTAAGTATATACATAAGTAGATGTTTACTCAATGTTATGAATACATAAATAAGTATGTACACATGTACATATATGTAAATGCGTCGTATCCCTAATGTGTTATTTTTTATATCACACATTCATAAATATATACACTCGCATACATACAAAGTGTGTAAAAAGAGTAACTTTATGCGCGCAAAAAATTCACTCGTCAAGATATCGCTGCCTAGCTGACGGCTATTTCCTGCGACAGTCTAAGCTTCACAGCTGTTGTCTGTCATAACTGGCACTGAACTGAATTAAGCTTATTCTGCTACGAGTATAAGCTACTAGCCCAATGCCCGCACGTGCACACCCATATATACGAATACGTATGTATGTGTGAAATGTTATTATTTTGAATAGATTCAACAAGGATTTACATGTTTGTGCATATTTAAAGGGTTTTGCGCTTTTTAATTAACAGAAAAGCTCCGTATGTATGTACATATGCCTATAAATATTTTCAGATAAATTATGCTTCATTTGTGTGTTTTGTGGGCATACAAATTGCTTCACTCGATCTCAAAGACTTCACCATGTGAACTCAACCTCTGCCCTTGAGGTTAATATTTTATGAATAGGAGCTGGCAAGTTAAACTATACCTATTGCTTATGCGTAAAAATTAGCTTCGAATATAAGGATGATCCCGTGTATAGAAGTCTGCCAAAGTAAGAAAAGTTTTTGACTCTGATTTGACGTGTTTCAAGCAGCTACCAACTTCCAGCATCGGGCAGAAACTAAACTCTCGTTTAGGGTCAAACTAAAGTGGGATTGTGAACTCTGAGTCTACTTGAAGAGTCCACCAGTAGGTGTGACTAAACGTGGTTATTTCTCTTAGAGCAAATGGTTTACTATATAAATGCACCTTTGAGTAAAACGCCCGAGGTTTTGATGTGCGCTAAAAAAACAAAAAATAATAATAATAATTGGCACATACACTTTTGTTAGGTATTTGGCCGAGCCCTCTTTCTTTTTGTGGCGTGGGTCTTGATGATGTTTCACAAATGGAGGGACCTTCAGTTTTAAGCCGACTCCGAACGGCTCCTATTCAGTGTTTATCTTGTCAATCGTAGCGTAGCGTGGTCCTTTCATGGGTCTCTTCAATTTCGGGAAGAAGAAAAAGTCACAGGGGGCCAGATCTGAGGAATACGGTGGCTGTGGTATATTAGTGTGTTATTTTTGGCCATATGTCGCTCACAAGCTACGATGGGTGAGCAAGGCGTTATCGTGATGCAAGAGCCAATTTTTGTTCTTCCACAAATCCGGGCGTTTCTGGTGCATTGCTTCGCGTAAATTGCGTATAACTTGCAGGTAATATTCCTTATTGACCGTTTTACCCTGTGGCAAGAACTCATGATGCACAACGCCCCTGCAATCGGAGAAAACGGTAAGCAAAACTTGTATATTCGACCGAACTTGGCGCGCTTTTTTCGATCTTGGTTCGTGTGGCAGCTTCCATTGAGATGATTGAGCTTTGGTTTCCACGTCGTAACCATAAACCCACGATTCGTCACCAGTTATGACCCTCTGGAGCAAATTTGAGTCGTCGCGGACAGAGTCCAACATCTCATTAGGAATGTTCCTGCTGATGCTGCTTTTGATCGAAACTGAGCAGTTTTGGTACGAATTTTGCCCAATTCATTGAAAAAAATCGAATTGCACGAATGGCCAATCGATATGTCCAGGTCCTCAGCAACTTCTCTAACGGTGATTCGACGATTGGCCAATACGATTTTCTTCACTTCATCAATTTTTTCGTCTGTTGTTGAAGTGCTCGGGCGTCCGGCATGCTTTTTGTCGTTCACATCTTCTCGGTCTTCTGAGAACATTTTGTACTACCGATAAACGTCGCTTTGGTCCAAAGTACCTCGTCCGTATGACACAGTCAACATTTGGAATGCATCCGCGCACTTAATTTCGTTTTTCACACAAAATTTGATACAGATTATTTAATCCATCTGTTTGACTAAGGGAAAATCGAAGACGAGCCGAAAGACGTGTAAGCGAAGCAGCTGCCAACAATTAACTGAAAATTCAAAATGGCCGAACCCGCGAAAATTCAAAATTCGCGATACTTTT
Organism: Anastrepha fraterculus; assembly: GCA_037575425.1. Taxonomy (NCBI): domain Eukaryota; kingdom Metazoa; phylum Arthropoda; class Insecta; order Diptera; family Tephritidae; genus Anastrepha; species Anastrepha fraterculus. The sequence continues at coordinate 14,134 of JAYXIM010053274.1, forward strand.
TGAACACACCTTGTACTTCGAATTTTAAAAACCAATGTCCGAGAAAGTAAATTACTAAGCCTAAAATTAAAAAGCCTCATAATTATTAATGTTATAACTTGAACAGAAAAATCGCTGTCTCCAAAATTACGTTTTCAAATAAAGTCGAAATCAGTCAAGCCAAGGCATATTGAGCAGGTACTAAGGTAATAATAGAAGTAGAATTTTAGAATAATTTGTTACTGTTAATTTTTGTTCATAGATTTTGACATCTAGGGATCGAAAGCAAAATTAAAATATATTGTTCTTGTTGTTTTTGCTCCACTACTATTACCTGTTCAATGTGCCTTGAGGCAAATCAGTTTAAAAATATAAAACCGTCAAGTGTGTCTCTCCAAATTACAAAAGCACAAATAAATTGTTTTCACGTGATAACGTCTTATAATTCGATTTAACAGGCTGCACGGTCGAAATAATGTGTCGTTACCTTGCTCATTGCCGTTACCTTGCTCATGTGTCGTTACCTTGCTCGTTGCCGTTACCTTGAATGAACTGCAAGCGAAAGCGCGGAACGAACGACAAAGCAAACAAAGCAAACGAACGGCAACGTTCGACATCTTGCTCTCTCCTACTTAAGTGAGCGTATATGTGTATGTATATGCGCATATGTACATATATAATATAAATTCACGTATTTGTATTTCTTATTGATTATTATTAATTTGATTTACTTGAAGAATTTAAAATAAAACCAAGTTTGTTAATAATACCTGTTGTTTTAATGTTATTATTATTTTTTGACGTGATAACGTCTTATAATTCTATGTAGCCGGCTGCACGCACCAAAAAATGCGTCGTTACCTTGCTTGAACAGCATGTTATGATATGTTATGTTATGTTATGTTATGTTATGTTATGTTATGTTATGTTATGTTATGTTATGTTATGTTATGTTATGTTATGTTATGTTATGTTATGTTATGTTATGTTATGTTATGTTATGTTATGTTATGTTATGTTATGTTATGTTATGTTATGTTATGTTATATTATGTTATGTTATGTTATGTTATGTTATGTTATGTTATGTTATGTTATGTTATGTTATGTTATGTTATGTTATGTTATGTTACGTTATGTTATGTTATGTTATGTTATGTTATGTTATGTTATGTTATGTTATGTTATGTTAAAGTATATTATGTTATGTTAATGTTACCTCATTCTCTATCTCCATACAAAATATCTATCAAACAAATAAAATTAAAATCTTTTGAAAAATGCAACCATTCAATCAGTATTTTCTTATGACGTTATCACGTTAAACTATCGTCAGTAAACCGACTTTACAGACAACCTCTTTTTTTCTTTTATGTTAGTGCATTAGTCAAATATGACTGACGATAATGGATAATGACGTGGAAGCTTTTATAATACATACTAAACTTACCGGTTTAACGTAACAAGATGCGATTATAAGATTTCAAAAACTTTGTATTATTAATCTATTTAAAAATTTAAAAACATCCATTGCGTCACACTACTATAGTTTAGCCGAAAGAAGATGGAAGCAATTGACTGCATGTAAACTAAAACAAGGAAAACATGGCCGCCATACAGCATCCAGAGGACGAATTACCTGTTAGGAAGCTCTCTCTCAAACATTTCACGTATTACTGCAACACTCACAGGTCACTGGAAGATAGGAAATCATGCAACCAGACTCAACCTTCTTTCAATTCCATCTGCAGAAGCTGTCAGATGGAGGGGTGAAATAAAGTCGTTTCCACTATTTATGCGAATGACCAGGTTCAGCCAGAACAAAACTTCGATCTTTCGGTAAACCTTTCCTGAGACATAGAGATAAATTGCTATTATATCTGGATCTCACGAAATTGATCTGACTTAAAGAAAAAACAAAAACGACATCACACAATAACAGTGATAATAAAACGGCGCTAGTCGCTAATTAAAATTATTTAAGTACAAATATTCAACAACCTCAACAACAACAACAACAACAGCAGCAACAGCAATATGTCTCAGTATATACACAGGGTACGCCATCTTTTATGTCGGTATGAAAACATTGAATAACTTTGAAAAAAAAAACTGATTTGTATAAGTGAGGCATTTTTATTTGGTTTGGTTACTTATAATTTATTAAAACTTTTTTTAATACAATATCAATCAAGTGGCCGCCTTTATTAGCAATCACAAACTGCGATCATTTTTCTGCGTGTGTCATCACCTTGTTTTATAACGTCGATTTCGCGTTGTTTCGATGTAAAGCGATCCATGGTTGAAATTGTACTGAATTGACGTATCGGAAACTTGTATATTGAAGTCAATTGGTTGGTAAATGACAAAGTTATTCAGCCTTTACATACCAACATAAAAGATGGCGCACCCTGTATACATATATAATTGGCGCATACACCCTTTCTGGGTGTTTGGCCGAGCTCCTCTTGCTATTCGTGGCGTGCATCTTGACGTTGTTCCGCAAATGGAGGGGCCTACAGTTTGAAGCCGACTCCGAACGGCAGATATTTTTATGAGGAGCTTCTTCATGGCCGAAATGCACTCGGAGGTTTGCCATTGCCTGCCGAGGGACTCCCGCTATTAGAAAAAACTTTTTTTCTTCATTTTGGTGTTTCAGCGAGATTCGAACCTACGTTCTCTCTGAATTCCGAATGGTAGTCGCGCACCAACCCTACGGCCGGCTACGGCGGCCGATGTCAGTAATGGCTTAAGAAAATACGAAATTTCGAAAACTTCAAATGGAAAAGCCCGCAAACGGAAATCCCAAAATTTGCGTCAATTGCAAAAGCTTCAGAACGGCTTGACCGATTTTAATATTTTTTTCTTTCCTTTGTTCATCCCAATATGGATATGCAATGGAAAAAATGCACATGAAAAATAAAATGGATTTAGGTTGCTCTTGGTCTGTAAAATCCCACATTGTGTGCCAATCATCAGCACATTGCTAAGCTTGAGCTTTCTCTATGCACCAGCAGAATTTTTACTACCATTTTTGTAAAGCCATTGAGATTCGATAAGAATACCATATATACATATATATATATAAGAAAACCAAAAAAAAAAAATCTAGTACAATACGCTTTGTATTACATACATTTGTTTATTCATGCACACGCAGATATGACAAGTTTATGTGAGTGTCTATTTATAAAAAAAGTAGCATGTGGCGTTCGTCACAATTACGGCTTGTCCTAGCAGCACAAAGTAATTAATTAAAAAATACTTAAAGCCTCAGTCTGATCACGAAATAAAAATAATTAGTTAATTCCAACAAATGCCAAAGTCCTCGGCCCAACCACTTTAAATACAGGAAATTACAGCCTTAAGTTGGCTATTAGTGACTTAAGTAATTTAAGTAGAAGCTGACATTTCTAAGGTAATGGAATAACACTTCCCATGCACGAGTAGATGCGTGTGGTCAGTTCACTTTTCTTTGGGTTTCTTTAATCACACGCGCGCATACAAGTTCACGATTTCCCGTTACTCATTTAAAATACATCGAAAAAAAATCCCAAATGGCAAGCAACCTTTTTTTGCCACAAGTTCCCTCTCACTTTTTTCTTCTCCCCTTCTTCCTTTATTTCAAACAAATTGCAAAATGTCAATGTCAACCAAGTTGCTGTAGGTGGCCTTCTTAGTTGGTAGCTACTACTTGAATAGTAGTGGTGTTAGCTGACTGCTGGTGACTGACACTGACCATGACAATGACAGCAATTGCCATTAGATTACCCAACATAGCGGCAACCCAGCATGTGCCTGCACTCCAGTAACCGCTGGGAATTCGCGGCAGCAGAGTGAAAAAAAATCAAAGGCGATTAATGAAATCTTCAGTATATTTATATGTGTACTTGTACTTGTAATTGCATATGTATAAAAATGTGTGATGCGCTTTTTAAAAAAGTACTGCCGCTTTGCCTGTAAGCATTCATAATATAAAGACTGTAAGTTATAATATTCTACAAATTATTCAAATACATATATCTACATCTCATAAAATACAGTCTCAGAACATGTACACATGTACGCTAATAACTATGCAGAAGATGCATCGATTCGCACGGGGTTTTTCGTATTCAGAAGCTGATCTATCCTGAAAGGACATAAATTGCACAAACTTATGAAAGAAGCATGTCATGGATCTGTGTTAAAAAATCATAAAATTAATTTTCAAACTGCAACAAATCAAAAATGACTCAACCGATTTGAAAACTATTTACGTGCAATAAAAATTTTAAATTTTCACAATCCCTCTACATGAATTAAATTTATCAATTATTTCCTATTACTATTTAAATTTTGAAAATAAAAGGAAGATTTTTTTTTCATTTTTGAACTTGCTGGTGTTCGCTGGGTGCCAAACTTCACTAAGTAGGTTAAGGGGGAATTGGCAGTCGAAGCAAAGGCGAGAAATGTATGTTTTCTAATTTCTATATCTGCTGATTAGTTATTGTGTGGCTCACTACTCTTTCGTATGCTCTTTATATGGCGGGTGTTTACTAGTAAATATTAAAATCATCAAAGGTTTGCATTTCTACTAATTTTCTACTTTATTTGAAGCTCTAAGAATTTTCATCAGTAGAACCAAACTTCTATTGGCATATTACGTATTGTTGTGCTTATAAATAGGATGAACTCACCGTACTTTCGTTTTTCCATTTGTGAATTTTACCCAGTATACCAGATGTAACCGTTAATTCATCATCAGAAGGTGGCTAGATGAGAAATTAGATATTTTTTAGTAAAATTTATATTTTTGCAGTCGATTATTATTTTTTTTTTTTTTAAATAAATTTATTACTATTTTTTTACTTATAGGGGCATTTTTTTGGAATTGACAGGTTTCTGGGATACCTAGTTTCCTGAAGTTCCTACCGTCACGGAACTCAAACTTGAATGGAACTGGAATCATAAAATTCAAAACGGTGTATACTACATACAAATGTAATTAGCCACCGTTTGGTCGTCAATCGCCAATCCAAATAACTTTCTTCCTTGTCTTCTCTGTTCCGTTCTTCTCCCTCTGATTTTCCTTTGTATAGCATCATAGTGACCGAATTTGATTATTTATCTAAGTGAGCCCATTGCGTGGGCAACCATTTATCTTAACCTGAGCTAATTCATTCTCGTTCAAAAACTGTTGAAATCTAAGCTTCAAACATTGTGCAAATTAATAAAAAAAATTGAAAAATTGTTTAGCAAACTTCAAACTTTTTAGTTAGATTTTTAGAAAAACTTCGAGTGTACAATTTTATAGCCCATTTAATTTTTTTTTGGTATAATAAAATGCAAGTTTCTCAAATGTCGCCTCAAAAATCGCTTCGGCTTTTGATTATTATTATTTTTTTGCTGACAGTGTAGTACATTTCGTTCAAATAACGATGCTCTGCATTTTTTATATAGAAAGAAACACTCAGCACCGCCAGCGAACTAAAATTGTCCAAAATCAACGCAATTTTCAGTCACTTCTGGCTACCACTTTCTTCTTCTTCTTCTTGATTGGGGCGATAAGCGCTTACGCGATTTTGGCCGAGTTCTAGCTAACACCTAATTATACCAGAATTCATTAGGCTATAAAATCGCATACTCAAAGTTTTAGTAAAGATTCTGGTTTTGATTAAAATATATAATTTTCTTTCATTTTGCACAAAGTTTTTGTTTTTATATGATTTTTTGTAGGGGAACGAATAATATTTTCATGAAAAATAATGAAATAAATAAATTTTCAAAACATGTCAATGAATTATTGTGTTAAAGTTATTAAACACCGTGAATATAAAAAGTTTCGAAAGCTCTGACTCGATTTCAAAACAATTTATTATTTTTTTTTAACGAATTTTCACCAAATCAGCGACAAAGCAAACTTTAGACGGTAATTTTTCCAAATTTAAAAAAAGAAAAAATTTACGAATCGCGCTGTATTTATGCTACGCAACCGTGCTGCTAATTACTTTCTTTTTTATTCTTTTTTCTGTATGCTGCCTGTTTTATCAGTAAGCAGATTTTGTGTTACTCATACGCCCTGTAGTTTCTCGAGATAGTTCTATAGTACGCTTCCATACGATTTCTAATAATTTTTAGTGTTAAATAAACTTTGGTATTAATTAAACACTTGTACGTTTTTTCCTTACTAAGAAGAGCTAAATCCAATATACCTATTTCATTAAGTCATCAGACTCAAGAGATGCGTAAACTATTTTACGGCATGTAAATTAAAGCAAATTAATTGACTGTGAATTATGCGCTATTAAAGTGCTTAATTAATTCAACACAAAAGACACTTTCTTTTCCCGACAAATATAAAATGTTGATTTATTATTTTTTTTTCATTTTTTTATATGATAATTCCGAATATCGAAAGTTTCTACCCTGTAAATAATTGAGTATTTCGATAATCACTAGCAGTTCAGGAAAACTTTCTATTAGAAAAATTATATTGAATACTTAAATAGAAAGAAGTAATCATATAGAAACTTTTCTTAGAAAAGTATGGCATGTCTGCTTTCCGAAGGCCTATAATTTTTAACAATGAAATGCAAATTGTATCACTTATTGTTGTGATGGCAAATTTTTGTTCCGTTTCTAGTCATTTGCTTAGGTGGCCAGTTTAAATTAAATGTTAATAACTTAAACCCATTTTTTTTTAGAATTTGCAAACATAAAATGTTCCTGCAACTGGAGTTGACATAGTACAGAATTTCATTGAAAAGTAATGAGTCTTCCCGCGCGGAGCGTCTGCCAAGCGATCAACCGAATCGGTTGGTGGGGGAAAATGATCGTTGGGCCTTCCCCTTCCACTAGAAACCGGTCCCAGGTCGCTGGCAACAGCGGTGCAATCAACATCGCTCTGCGCGTGAAAGCTGTTTTAAAAGTGTGTAAGGATTTTGCAGTGGCGAAAATGCAGCGATCGTTGGAGCAACGTTACTCGATCAAATTTTGCGTAAAGCTAAACAGTTTGTACCTCCAGGAAGCACTGTAAACGCGGCATTTACAAAGAAGTGCTCTTTAGGCTGAAAAACCGCGTCGCTCGGATTCGGCCCGACCTCGTCAACAATTGGACCTTTCATCACGACAATGCGCCGGTGTACACCGCCTTCCTCTGCACCTCTGCATTGGTGGGTCACAAAATCGAAATTTTTTTTCTTCACTCATCTTATAGTAAATCATTTCAAGAATGTTGTGTCAAAATTTTAAGTGGATCGGAGCAGAACTCTCAAAGTTATAGCCTTTGTAGGCACTCTACCTCGATAATTTCTCAGAGTCATTTTTTCAAACGCGTTTTTCCCGAAACGACTTCTTAAAAGTCGGTGCCAATCACAACTCCGAAACTATTCAACCGATTCTTTTCAAATTTGGCACACGTTTTCTAAATCAAAAATACCTCCCCCCTACACTGTTTTTTTTTTATTATTTTTTTTTAAGGTTGTTTTTCACTTACAAATATGGCGAAATTTTTCGCCAAAAATGCTCGTTTTACGTTTTTTTGCCACCAAAACTACAAAAATGAAAAAAAAAAATTTTAGTAATGTAGGGGGGAGCATTACGTCATACTTTAACTGAAAAATTCGACTTTTTTAGTTTCAGATGATTCTACGACGAATGCCGATTGGCACCGCAGAGCACCTCTCGAAAAACATATCTCCAAAAAAACTCTGTCATGGGCTTATTTGTCAATATTTTATTATTAATATTTTATAAAAACTTATTGAAAAGATGTACAATAACATGCAACTGATTTTATTAAAGTATATTAAGCCATATTTCTGTAAAAAATTCAAAAAAAAAGTGTTTTTTTTTTAGCGCTAAAAGATCAATGGTTTCGTTACTTGCGTGGCATGTAGCGCCGTCTTGTTGAAAATAAACGTTGTCCAGATCAATACCATCCAATTCCGGCCATAAAAAATTTTTAATCATCTCTTGATAGCGCAATGCATTCACCTCTAACACTTGTTATTGGAAAACCCTTCATAGTTAAACTTTTTTTTGGAATGTACTATTTATTTGAATTTAACACGAAAGTTAATGGAATCCAGCTATCAAACTTAAAAAAAATCTGAGGTAGTGCCTTTTCACAGACGGTAAAATACAATAGTTTTTAAAGTATATATGTATTTTCGTAAATACTCGTACTCTACTTCTCAGAATTGCAATAAATTGCAATTGGAAGTTTACCTGAACGAGTAAATACCTACTACAACAACAAGGCTTTAATATACACACACGTCGTGTTACTTTAGTATATCGATATTTAACATCTTTAAAATTTGTATATTTTTTTGGTATGAGCATCATCTCACCTGGTCACCCATTCCTGTAATAATCGGCGAATTCCAATAGGCAGCCAAACGTGCAACCGGCTCCAATGCGAATGCACAGGCGGGTCCAATAAAAGCTATGACATCATCCTTAAAATGCATATCAGCGGCCAAACCAGGTGCCTTCGCTCCAGAACATGAAGGGTAACTGAGAAAAAAGCAATATTAACACATGAATAAACTTGGGATGAAAATGAAAAACTAAGTGCACACAATTGCTGCAAATATATTATATTGAAACAAATTTTCGTACTTTATGCAAGTCTATATGTATGTGACTTAGATGCTAATGCTGTATACAATTTTATTTTGATTTCATACACCTGCACTTATTATCACCCTCTATAGACACCCATCCTCTATCTGCAGAGTGCCCGTTGCATATCTTCTATTATTAGAGTCTTCTTCTATCAGCTGAAGCTTACTATTTCACAATGTGAAAATTCAGCAGTTTTTGAATGTAGATTATAGATTTTGCTTTTAATTTAAATTTCCTCCCATTTTTTTCCGGTAGATCGTGCAACACTGAAATGTTGTAGTGAGCTAGAAATCTCTTGCTAAACGATGGGGAATAAGGAGCTCAGGAATTCATGCAGCCTTGTTATGTAATGGCCACACCTCATTCAAAAAGCTCTGTAAATTTAGTTTTCCAAACTGAGTGTTTCATTCTTTTCACATTTATATTATTTTGTGATTAAATGCAGAAATATTTATGTAAATAATACAATATTATATTTAAGCGCCTAGCTAACCACGTCGAATTTAACTTACGTACTAAATTGTAGAATTACACAGACTTACACAAATTTTTAACCCCATGCTGAATCCGAATGAAATCAGAATTGATCCAGCAAGTTTTTGAGATATTCAGGCTTAAAAGTGTAAAAACACTATTTTTAGGTATATCTGAGGTTATGTAATACTATGAAACATTTTTTTTAATTCAGAAAAGCATAGCAAACTACAAATGGTTTCCTTTTAAATCCATTTTGATACGTAGAGAAATTTTGTTCGAGTGTGAGATATCTTTTGGTGTAACAATCGTCGATGAGTTCAAGAAGAGAAGATTATGCCTGCAAACATCTAAATTTCGAATATCTCTTCAGATTTTCGGTATAGCTGAAATCCTAATCACTTCAAAGATGATTTTTTTCAAGTCATTTTAATACTCCCCTACATTTGCTTGAGTTTCGTGATTTTTTATAACGGGCATTTGAATGTAATTTAAAATCGTGCATATTTCAAAGATAAATACAATCTGGTTCTTAGTTCAGAAATTGGACCAAATTTTGTTGGCTTGCACTAGAGATCTTGCCAGCTTGATCCCTCAACTTTTAGAGCTTGCCATTATAAATTATGGAGGGCTAATATACTAGGTTTTTCAATAATTTTTGAGGTTCGATAAGAAAAATGCACTTAAAAACACAATTTTATAGTTCATTATAGACTCCTTAAACATAATAGACTTGTTTCAATGAGATTCCAATTTATGTGTTTCATCGATGAAGTGAGAACCTGAAAGAGCTGTAAAATATGCTTCCACGGCTGGATCTTATCATTTGATGAAAAACGCTTTCCACGCATGCATTTTTTTAGGTCTGGAAACATATGGAGGCCAAATTCGGTGAATACGGTGAATGCTTCAACAATTCGAACTCTATTTCATGGATTTAGCTATTGTTAAAATGTTCTTGGGACACGGTGAATTGTTCTGATGAACTGTTTTTTTTCTTTTGCAAGCCGGGTCTCTTTTCACGAATCACGAATCAAATCAGCTGGTCAAAAAAATTACAATAATATTCAGATTTTATTGTTTTACTAGATTGCAAGTAATGCGCAAACGAAATTCTTTTCGCATTCCGATGGACTGGAACCAGAAATTCTCTAAAGCGATAACATGTCAAGTGATTCAAGTATTCTGGAAAATTGGGTTCTATGTAAGCTTGATTATAATAAGCAGTAAATTGAACAAATTAGAAACAAATTATTAATTTTGAACATTTCCAAATTATTTTTATTTTATTTTAGTAGGATAGAATACACTCTAAAAAATCATTTTCAGAAAAAATGCAATTCTTTTGTTTTCATTTTCCGAAAACCCTCTTGTCAGATGTTTTTCTTATTTTTGTCATTAATAGTTGATACTAAAATTTGTAATCGTGTACGTCAATGCGCGACAATGTCCATAATAGTCCAAAAATATCCATTAATTTCTCGATAGATGGTTGTAGTGACCGATATTTCGTAAAGTAACGATCAAACAATTTAAAGTTTATGCTCGTTGTCTAGGTGCCATTTCACACTAAAAAAAAAAGAGGTTGACTGTAAAGTCGGTTTACTGACGATAGTTTAACGTGACAACGTCATAAGAAAATATTGATGGAATGGTTGCAATTTTCAAAACAAAAGTTTTATTTTATTTGTTTGATAGATATTTTGTATGGATATAGAGGAGGAGGTAAATGGAATTGCAATGGAGTAGGTCAAGTTACATTTACACAAACGTGAAAAATGACGAAACATTTATCAAATTCATGAAAGATATCTTCAGTTTCGATTGTGCATCAAACGTTAATAAGTCAACAACACTAAGAGGCACCATCATCGATTTGCCTTTTTCAAGACACTTTACACTCGAAACACTCCCTTTCATTTCCTACTTTTTCTATCATCGTCCTATTCTCAACAGAGAAATGGTTCATTACCATGCACACAGAAAGAAGGCATATGCAAATACAAGTATGTGAATTTATATATGTACATATGCGCATATACATACATATATCACTTAAGTAGGAGAGAGCAAGATGTCGAACGTTGCCGTTCGTTTGCTTTGTTCGTTGCGCGCTTTCGCTTGCAGTTCATTCAAGGTAACGGCAATGAGCAAGGTAACGACAAATGAGCAAGGTAACACTAATGAGCAAGGTAACGACACATTTTTTAGTGCGTGCAGCCGGCTAAATCGAATTATAAGACGTTATCACGTCAAAATTTCTTTTTGCTTTTTATTTGCTCCAATAAAACACTATAAAACAGTTTTAAGCGATTTGAGCAAAAATTTTGCGCAAAAATAATGGATTGTTTTGTTGAATATTGAGTGCAACGCTTTGTTTTTGAACATGTGATAAATTTCGGCAATCATTTGCTATCTCACTTCACATACCTGTAGGTTTGTATAGCGCTTTCAATTTCAGCAGAATACTGGTATGTACATACATATCATACAGCCAGTGAATCCATTAATCACTTTAAGAGAAAGAACGAAACGAAAATTGTTTCCAAGATCATCTGATTTGACACTGCTGCACTAAAAAATTTGTGTGGAGCTATTTGAGATCATTGATCGACAACGGAAGGCAACATAAAGCGTGCCATCACGTACAAATTTATATGATATGATGATTTATATAATATGTACATACGATATAATATACTTCAAATGTTTCCATGGTGGGCACATGCCTTTAATAACGTTCCATAATTAATGCCCTCATTATTTGTTCATATTTGCATTATTTATTCATTCAATTTGTAATCTTTCAACATTTTAAAACCGCCCTTCAGTATAAAAACAAAAGAGATAATATCTGGTATATCAGTGACTACACCGCAATGCATCACAGATAACTACTACATCAGGAGAGGCGGCTATTGCAGCATTCGAGGAAACTTTTTCAGCTTGCATACTGATAGGATTCCTATGGAAACTCGTAACCGTAAATAAAAAGTGATTTATTTCTTCGCATACGCTTTGAAAACACCACTCACATATTTTTCAGCTATCATCACTTTCATTCCATCCATTAGATGTATTCTTCAATAGCCAATTATGGCACTTGATCTGAAGTTCGACTTAATGGTACCCCCCACCTTGGCCTTGCCAACGAAGGCCGCATGTGAACTTACAAACGCAATTCGAGCTATAAATTTACCAATTACGAATAATTAAGTATTGCATTTAGAACAAGAAACAATTGCAACGTAAATAAATCTCATTGCAGTTGAGCTTTAAATATTCGACTAAATGGCAGTAAATATGTACATAATTTACATCGAATTGCGCCACGGGGCGTATGAGTAACAATTGCTTAGCTGCGTTTATATTCCCCTTGCATGTATGTCCTTGATTGCATGGAAGGGAGACTGTTGATATACACCGCTGAACGGCGGTAGCATAGCACACAGATTCCCAGAGTATTAATTTGTAATTCAAAGCGCTAATTAAGAGCAGGGTGCGTGAAATTGAATTGTTTTGCAAAAAAATGTTTTGACTACTTTTCTTTTTTTTTAATTTTCTTTAGTTCTTTTTATAAAAATAGAATTCGTTTTATAACTAATCCAAGTTTCAAATTTTGTACAAAACTTATAAAATTTCGACAAATTTTGAACAAAATTGCAAATTTTTTTATGAAAATTTAACAACAAAAAAAATCTGTACGCAGTTTTATATCGTTAAATTTTAGTATAATAATCTTAATATATCCCATGATCAGAAAGTATCGGGTATGTTTAATTTAAACGAACCGCGCATGTGGAAACCGGTCCATATTTTTTTCTTATGTTGGTAGGACTGTAAGGCACACATCTGTCACTTTTTAGCGCCATCAGATCATTAGTGTCTGGCCGGAAATGTGGGAAAACATTTCTTAGATTTTGTATGATGATAACGCGCCATCGCACCGAGCCCAATTTGAGCTGGATTATTTGACCAAACACCACCTGGTATGGCCCCGTGCGACTTCTTTTTGTTTCCCAAGTTGAAATTTCCACTCCGTGGAAGGAGATTTCAGTCGATAGAGGAGATCAAAGAGAATGCGAGGCAAGAGCTGAAAGCCATCTCTTCGTCGGCCTACCAGAGGTGCATGGAGGACTAGGTTAAACGTTGGCACATGTGTGTTGCTTCAGACGGGTCATATTTTGAAGGAGATAAAATAAATTTCCCTGAAATTTAACTCTGTTTTGATTTATTAAACATTCCTGGTACTTTCAGATCATGGGGTATAAAGTTTAAAGTGGCTCAAATTCTCGTGGATTTTTAATAATTTTGTTCACATGAAAATGTAGCCCATTTTCTCTATATAAAAATAAGTTATCGTCCTTTCATCATATGAAAATTAAGCAAATAAAATAAAAGTGTTCAAAATTGGTCAGAGTAACGCGATTCCATTGTCTTATGCATAAGTCTATAAGCATATGTGTATATGTAAGTATATATGAACGTACGCATGTACCGCACTTACCTTGCTTGCACTTTACGCAATTTAATTTTATGCGGCCCTAAAAATTCCCTATTAATAACATCCAGTGCCAAGTCCACGGCAGGCCCGCAACGCTCCAAATCAAAAGGTGAATCTATGCAGAAGTTTAAAATGAACAGTTGCATTGATAAATAAATGTGCGAAGGTAAAACTATTTGTTTTTGTCATAAGTACTCCTACACTTACCCAAATGTGATGCCATCAACACACCCACATTGTACACGCGCATACCAGACAAATCGTATTCGATGTTCTCGCGCTTCACCACATGACCTTGCCGGTCTTCGTACACGTATCCGCTGTCAGGGCCAAAGGTGATAACCACATTGGAATTCAACGCCGTCAGCATAGTGGCATTCACTTGTGGATCGCCCATAGCGCCGATCGACATGCCCGGCAGAGCGGAATCATTTCTTTTTTCTGGGTGCTGTTGCTGTTGCCAATGTGTGATAACAGCCGCACTTAAGGGTGCATTGGAGGTTGCTTTTGCAATAGCCGGTGCCAAAGTGTCTATGTTGTAGGCAAAAGTGCGTAACGCGAAAATCAGGTAAGTTGCGCTTGCGGCCACAAAGGCCGAGGCGAGAGTGTGAAAGTTAAACCTGCACATTGTGATGGCGCTATAGATGGGATGAGGAGATGAGAGGATGTTACGTAGAAAGCGTGACAAAGGATTATTGCTGATTGAGTGGAATTACGTGGCTACATCTGCTGGAAATAGTGCCAGGAATGGTACGTGTGTGGTAGTGAGGCACATTTGTATTATTGATGGCGACAAAACAGCGAATATTATGCACTCAGGCTTTTGGTTTTTTTTTGGTTGATGATAGTTTGCAACTTTTATTTTACATTTTATGTGTAGCAATCGATGATTTCTGCATTTTATAGTTTACATATAAATTTATTAGAAAAATATTGGATATCGTAAGATCATAATACAGGGTATTCGGAACATGTAAAATATTTACGGAACTAATACTGTGGACCAAAAAAAGTGAAAGAGTCTTATAAGACTTGGAGTCTCAAACAAATCGTTTTGGGGATATTGCGTAGAATATTGTTTTTTTAGCTCTTGAATGTTCGTATACTTGAATATTCTCATACTTACTTGAATATTCGTATACTGCCGTAGCCGAATGGGTTTTCGCGTAGTGACCGCCAGCAAAGAAAAACACCAAACACTTAGAAATCAACACGATTTTTGAGCTACCTGAAACTTAAACTTTTTTTTACCAAATTTTAATAGGCTATGAAAATATCTAATGCAAAGAGAAATTCCATTGTATTTATTTGAACTGATAGCAAGACAGCTTTGACCCAACTAGTGCAGAACGAAGGCAACCTACCTGCAAAATAGACCAGGGAGAAATATTGGTTTAACCGAAATTTGCGTTCTTATAACAAATAGCACTCGAGAGGTATGTGGCACGCCAATTAAGTGACTACTGATTTATCGGAACTCCAGCGACACTTCTGATACATCCAACAGGCAGATATCTATCTACAGCCAGTCAGAGCTGTTTATGCAATGGAGAAAGTTGATGGCGACTAAGTTAGAGTACTGTCCCAGGCTGTCGATGAAAGGAGCACTCAGTGACTTTAATCGTTTGGCTGTCAAATCCGGACATTTACAGAGAAAGTCCTCAAGAGTCTCTCTTGAAAAGTCTCCACAGCTTCTGCAATAAGGGATAAATGGTAAAACTAGCTTGTCAGCGTGTGTGCCAATCGTCCAATGACCGCTAAATACCGCTACAAGTTTGGAAATTGAATGACGTGGAGTCCCCAGGACTTTCTGAGTCCTTCGTATATCGTATTGGAACCAAAGGGTTTTCGAAATAGCACACAAAGAAAGAGAGCTCTATCTCTTCTGCACTTTCTTGAGAAATAAGTTGGGCGATTCGCCTTTAACAACAGTCACGGAGATGCCGATGACCGGGTAGACCTTCTACCCTGAGACCAATTCAGTTAACTCGTTGCTGGCAAGGTTAAGTTAGGTTATGGTGGTAGTCCGTTGCACGACCAACTCACTTAGACCTACAGTTCCGTTGTGGTACCACTGTGCTACCCGGAAACCTCATTTACCTTCTTTCGTGGAGCCATTTTGTGGCTCTTATAAACGTAGTATTGATCCCAATCCCACGCCACACAGCTCTGTAAGAGAATTAAAAAAGTATTTACCTAGACAATCTGCTCTGATTTTAGCTAGGGCTGGACAATTGCAAAGGAAATGCTTAACTGTTTCTTCCTCTTCCTCATCTCTGCAACTTCTGCAATATTCATGGGAGAAAACTTCTAGTCTCGAGGAATGCCTGCCAAATAGCCAGTTCCTAGCAAGCTCATCAGCTCCTCATTTCCCTCTATGTTCCAATGTTGAGGAACCCAGATCAAAGAAATGTTACCCGCACGCCCAAGAGATTTGATCTCCTCCTTACAGGAGTTTACTAGTTTGGATCTGCACCATGGCGTCATCAGAGCCTTGATCGCGGCTTGAATATCGGAAAAAATGTTAATATCTCCCGCCCTTCGGCAACCACAGAGTTTCTGTCTGAAAAATACTACCAGTATTCTGCAATTTTAAGGAAATAGATAAATTGGGTAATTTAAAGAAAACCCCTGTTCGGACTCCCGAATTCATCTTGAAGTAGTCAGTGAAGACAGAGGTGCAAGTTTCGGTGCAGATTTTCCTCCCGATCCAATCCTGCCAACTTGGAGAGATTGGCTGTAAAGGCCCGCAAGCTCCATATTACGGATAGAAAGATGTGTACGAAGTTCAGAGAAATACGGTTTTAAGTGCCCAAAAATACTACCATTTCCCTTGAGAGATTGCCTCCAGAGGCCAACCTCCTTTAACCTGATTGCACTTTGAACAGCGATGGAAATTAGGTAAAAGTCGATGGGAAGTAAGTGCAAAACGACATAAAGAACAGCTCTGGGGCAAGTTCGCGCGTTACGCTTACACTCACTTATGCTCTTAATCACTTTCTATTGTAAATATGACACCTGAGAGTTTTTTCTTTTATTCGAATCAGTGCTGGAAAATTTAGAAAGTCTATCATTTATTCAAGTAATGTATTTATGAATGCTCTTAAAATTCACTTGGAACATTTTGACTATTTTCCTCATCTATGTTCAATCTTTTAATCAGACTTTTTTTCATCAATGCTGCCTTACTGGAATTTTACTTTGGAAAATTTCTTCAAATTTGTTTTCTCAATGCTTTAATTTTTATGCATTATTTACAGTCCAGTATGCACACAAAAATTAAATAAAACACTTTGTAAGCACATTAGGTATTTTGCAGTACATTTTGAATTAAATAGATTTGAAATTAATTCAGAAGAAAAAAACATTTTCCGACGATGCCGCTGTGTCTTGTAAATTCTCGTTGCGGGCAGCACTGCTGAGTTTAAATGCCATTTCATCAACAAGACATAATTTAAATAATTTAAGTTTTTTTCTAATTAACACTTGCATGTAACCATGGCCGAATTCAGTGGAAATTCAGTTTTCAGTCTCTCAAACAATCAAACATTTCCCATATTTACATAAATTTCCATACTTTTCAGATAATATATTTTTTGTGTGTTAACTTTTTTATGCGTTATCTTTCACTGCCTTTTCATTCAATCTTCACTGTCACTTCTTCAAGGCAATAAGTTCTAAATCAAATTATTGTCATACACTTTTGATTTCTTTTCAATATTTCTAAGGCATTTCACTTTTTTTCAATTGAAATTGTGAATCTTTTGTTTAAGATCAATCTTTTTTAATTTCTTTTCTTTTCCGATTTAAAAACAAACGTTGTCAAATCTGTAAGTTCTTTAAATTTTTTTAATGCTCTAGTTTTAAAGTCACATAACTAAATTATTTTGGTTTTTAGTTCCAAATTTAAGATTTTTTTAATTAAAATTTTTGTTTTTATTTGTCAAATTGTATATATTATTTTGAATAAATTGAGTTCAATCTCGTGAGCTCAATTTGTAGAAAATAATTTTTGCTTTACCATTTAAAAAAAAATATGTTTCAAATTAAAATTTTTTGCCACTTATTTAGTTTAATTGGCGGCCGCCATAGCCGAATGGGTTGGTGCGTGACTAGCATTCGCAATTCACAGAGAGAACGTCGGTTCGAATCTCGGTGAAACACCAAAATTAAGAAAAACATTTTTCTAATAGCGGTCGCCCTTCGGCAGGCAATGGCAAACCTCCAAGTCTATGAAAAAGCTCCTCATAAAAACATCTGCCGTTCGGAGTCGGCTTGAAACTGTAGGTCCCTCCATTTGTGGAACAACATCAAAACGCACACCACAAATAGGAGGAGGAGCTCGGCCAAACACCCAGACAGGGTGTACGCGCCAATTATATATATATATGACAAAATTATTTTGGTTTTTAGTTCCAAATGTAAGAATTTTTTAATTAAAATTTTTGTTTTTATTTGTCAAATTGCAAATTTTATTTTGAATAAATTGAGCTCACCTTGTAGAAAATAATTTTTGCTTTACCATTTAAAAAAAATATGTTTAAAATTAAAATTTTTAGCCACTTGTTTAGTTTAATAGAAATTTTTTAAAATAGTTTGCATTTTTTTTTTTAATTTTTGAGTTTACAGACTATTTTATTAAATTTTTCCCCATTTTCTCAAATGAATTTTAAAATTAGCACAGTTTCATATTGAAATTTTACGTTGTAAATTTTAAATCTGATTGTTAAATCCGGGCATTCATAAAATGTTTAGTTTCTTCTTATTTTTTTTTTAAATACTCTTAATTTAGTTTTTTTCTTACTTAATTATAGGTTTTTTTTCTTTTTAAAATCAAAGCGTCTTTTATGACTATCATACGATTTTTATTCACTTTCAGTCCTTTTAATAATTAAGAAAAATTTCCTTTCTTATTTCAAATAACTCTTATAAAAATATTGTATCTTAAATCTAAAATTTAAAACATTTAAAAAAAATTTGTTTTGGCTGTCACTAAACTGTTGATTTTTTTTTTTTTTTGCTTTACACTTTATATTATAATGTGGTTTTCTTTTAATTTTAAATCCGTTTTGTTGAGTTGTTCACATTTTTTGCTTTGTAAGCAATTGTATTGACACCTTTTAATCTTCTTTTTTAATTTTAAAATGTTTTTTCCTTTTTTAACTTTAAATTTTGTCGCCTAAACTTTTTTTCTTTTCTTGTTTGAGTTCGCTGCCTTTTAGTTAAGTGGTTTGTTTCTGTTTATTATTTTATTTGTTAATTAATTTTCTTTATTTTGTTTTTTATTTTTTTTTTTTACTTCTGAATAATTTTTTGGCAAACACTTTTATAATTTCCTTAAAGTTTAAAGTACTTTTAATTTAAAGCCTTCTGGATTAAATTTTTGTCGTTTTTTGTGCTATAATTAAATTTATTATTTTCTCTCAATCTTTAGTTTGGCTTAAATAAATAGTAAAAGATTCGTTTTGAATTTTTAAACACATTTTTTCATTTTTAAATTAGAAGCTTTACAATTTTTTTTTTAATTGAAAGCTCCAATTAAGATTGCGTTTCAAGCTTTTTAGTTAAATTTTTGGTTTGGTATTAATTTTCTTGTATATTTCCCTTTGGTTTTATTTCCTTTTTAGTTGAAAATAATTCAATTTTCCCTGAATGTTTTCTTTTTATTTTCTTCGTATTAAATAATTTCATTAATATTATTAATATTTCTGTATGCATTTGTTTCTAGAGCTCCTTTTTAAATAATATTTTTTAAATTTTTGTTCACCCTTAAATTTAAACAAGTTTTAATAACTTTGTTTCTGCTTTTTTAATTCCAAACGGATTTATATTAAGATAGGCTTCCGTAGGAATTAAAAATGTTGCTTTTATTTCCTCGAAACATGCCCAAATACCTCATATTTATACCAAATACCTAATATTCAAAGGGAAATGTTCAAATACTTCTATTTTGAATTTTGACGCAGAACTTTTCAGTCCAAAAACGTTAAACTGTACGTATGCATTTTTTTCGAATATATGCATAGTTGTTTTTATAAGCAATTTTCACACGATTTTTCAATAATCTTAAGCTTTCTAAAATCAAAACGCACCATCGCTCATTTCAAAAACTTCTTTTGTGTTTCTATAAATATTCGCATGTAAATAAAACCGCAAAAGAAATATTTTGCTCACTGTAAATTTCTTTTTAACCATTGATTTATAAGGTGGCGCAAAATTGCTATAGTATACAAAGAGACAACAACAATGGAGCGCATTAAGGTCATAAAGTCAAAATAAAGATTGCCTTCACTCAAAATCTTTCTGTTTATTTAATAAAAAACAAAAAGTCAAAATCCAAATCGATTAGTTTTACGCTACAACGTTAAGGGCAATAATAAAAGGTTAAAAGAGCAATAATAACTAATCATTACACTTAGAGGTATAAGGCGCTGACGGCTGGGCAATTGAAAATTGTGCCGCTGCTACATTCTTTTTACTGCTTTGAACAAAATAATAAAACATTATATAACAAATTCAAGAAAGGCTTTTTCGGTTTATATTTGATTATTTTATTGTCATGCTGAAAAAAATTTCCCACATATGTTGTTTATCTTCTTCTGCTTTCTTCTTTAATAAATTTATTAATTTTATTTTTAAGTTTTATTTCATTCCGTCTTGATTGCCTCTTCTGCAGGTTTTAAGTTGAACGCGTTTTTGCTTCAATATTCTCCTTATCTTTGATTTCAAAATTTCCTTTTAAGATTTTATTGTTCTGAACGTTTTTTTTATTTTGCATTTTTATTTAGTTTTTTGTTATTTTTGGTTTTTATTTATTATATAAACTTAAAGTATTTTTTTCTGTGTTTTACAAACTCTTTTATAAATCTGATTATCCATTTCGATGAAAAATTCAATGAGCAACAAAAGTATTATTCATATAGTACATCTTCACTCATGTGTATGTGTGTATTTGAAAAAATCGTTTAATAATAATTTTTATTTTCAAAACACTCCTTGCAGGTCCAACAACTGGCTTGCAACCTCTTTTGTGATTTCCCCACCACCGTGTCTGCGTTTCACAGAAATGTAATTTCTTTTAAAACATCCTTTCTTGTGTATTTTTTTTGCATTAAGGTCAAACACATATATTTGTATTTCCATTACATTTTGCACTTGTTTTTTCAATAAAAACTTCTTGCTTCAACGGTTACCAAGATTAATTTGAGTATTGCTCTTTGACGATTTTACACAATGCAAATCCACATTTCATCACTCATACGCAACGTCTATTCGATCACTTGTTGCCTTAACAATACAACAGGACAACTGAGCGGATATGTTTACACGTGTGCACTTTTTTTCTAAATATTTGAAACCAACTAAATACATATTTCATTATTATTCTTCATCAACTCTCTACTCGAATTTATTTACTTCCAAATCACTTATACTATATGTAATTTATCCATTGTTCCTTTGCCGCCAATAATGCTTAGATATTTAGAAGAGTACGAGTGTATTGGTTTGCTGCTATCGTCTACGGAGCCAAGATACAAATGAGCCGCATATTTGCCCTGTCGTCGCTTTTATATGCCAGCGACATTCTTATATACGAGTATTGGGCCTGCGATAGAGTAGCGCTGCTGCGTATTCAAGCACGTCTTTTCGTCGGCAGACACTCATTTCTTCGCATCCTTTCGCTTTCTTGTGCTGCACGCTGTGGGCTGTGGTAAATCGTTGATTCGTTGTCATTCGCTTAATGTATTTATTTCTGTGCTTATATGTATATGTATAGGAGTGTAAACACACTCGTACTCACATCTATGTACATATGTATGAATGTATTTACATAAGTACACACAGCTAGAGCAATAACAATTATGCAAAGCAGCAGCAGCAGCAGCAGCAACAATTGTTCCTACGGTTTATTACTTAGTTTCAATTGTTTGTCCTGCAACGCTTGGCTCGTTGATTTCAAGAGATAATTTAAACACTAAATTGCACATTTAATTTTTAATGGCTGTAATAGAATGGATGTATCAATATTTAAGGACTGATCGGTAATGATTAACCATGCAATTAAGGGAAATCATGGAAATAAGGGAACATTTTTTTTAAGCACATTACTAGTTTGATGTTTTTGAGTTTTTCAAAATTATCTCTATTTGTTTAGTCAATAACTAGAGCTTATGAAATGCAAGTATTCTTTACTTAATAGTCGTTAACAGTCGAGAAGTTATTGTTACCAGCGAATTCGTAAATCAATCTGAATGCTTCCACCAAGCAGAAGCTGTGTAAAAAATCGTTATGTGTTTTGATTTATTTGTATTGAGTTCGTATTTAAGAAATGACACTTTAATATACGCCCAAGGCAAATGATAGTACATCAACAGTTTGACCAGTTTTCACTATTTTACTTTTTAATAAAAAACATCAGCTTTATAGTTTATATAAAAATTGTCCAAACTTCTGATCATAATTCCACAGTTTTTAATTAAAATTTCTAGACAATTTTTTGGTATGCAGTTTCAGAGTTCATTGAATTTTAAAAAAATTGTATAGTTTTGAAGTTTTACGGAATTTTGTGCCTGACAGTTAAGGAAGTACATAAGTAAGAAGTAAGAGATGAAGAAGTTTAAATTTAACAGGAAGGTTCTAGCTGAGGACTTCTCCTTCAGCCGTCACATACAATTCCAAATGCAGCAGCTCGCCCAATCCAGCCATAGACCAATCATATCGGCTCTCCGTTGAAGTGATAGTATTAATGAATTTTTTGTTCCATGACATGAGGTTCAGTATATTAAATCTCTGAGTAGATGAAAAGATTGCATATACGAGTGCAAATGAGCGATTTTATGTCAAGCGAT
This sequence comes from Anastrepha fraterculus, assembly GCA_037575425.1. Lineage (NCBI taxonomy): Eukaryota > Metazoa > Arthropoda > Insecta > Diptera > Tephritidae > Anastrepha > Anastrepha fraterculus. Next base: position 36,552 of record JAYXIM010053274.1, read on the forward strand.
TCAAGTATTCTGTACATTGTCTTCAATTTTTCTGAAAATAAGTTTATTTGTAGGCCTGAGCATTATAAAAAATAAATCTAAAAAATTTGGGAAAATTTTGTATAATTTAAAAATCTATTCTTACTTACTTACTTAGGTGGCCACAATAACGCCTTCTCCAATTCTGTACACCAAGCGAGCATAGGGTTTCCTCTACCTGGTCTTTCCACCGGAGCAATGGTCTTCCTCTGCGTCGACTCCCTTGGACTTCGCCCTCGAACACCTTCTTTGCTGGAGCTTCTTCATCCATACGCACGACATGCCCTAGCCAACGCAGGCGTTGGATGGCGATGCGTTGAACTACGTCAATGTCGGCGTAGAGCTCATACAGCTCGTGGTTCATTCTTGAACGGTAGTCTTCGCCAACGCGCACAGGACCGAAGATCTTACGAAGAACTTTTCTCTCGAACACCCCAAGAGCGGCTGCATCGCTTTGTGACACTACCCATGCCTCTGCGCCATAAAGCAACACGGGTATGATTAGCGTCTTGTAAAGTGTCAGTTTGGTCATGCGAGAGAGGGCTCGACTACTGAACTGCTTACTTAGCTCATAGTAACACCTATTAGCAAGAGTGATTCTCCGTTTGATCTCCAGGCTGATATCGTTGTTGCTGTTAACGGCCGTGCCCAGATAAATAAATTCTGGCACAACTTCGAAAGTATAGTTGTCCGCAATGACGTGCGTTCCTACACGCCTTGTGTTCCGCGTTGTAGACAGCATATACTTCGTTTTCCCCTAGTTCACCGCCAGACCCACTCGTGATGATTCCTTTTCGATAGCAGAAAACGCAGCGGTGACATCTCGCTTACAGCGGCCGATAATGTCAATGTCATCGGCGTACGCAAGGAGCTGGACATATTTCTAGAAAATAGTGCCATTACGATGCACACCTGCTTTTCGCAGCAGCCCTTCCATCACGAAGTTGAAGAGGTTGCATGACAGTGGATCGCCTTGTCTGAAACCTCGAACGGTACTGAATGGCTCGGAGAGGTTATTTCCTACCTTGATGGAGCTGGTTGTGTTCCTCAACGTCATTCTGCAAAGCCGTATGAGCTTCGCTGGTATACCGAACTCAGACATGGTGGCGTACAGGCAATCCCTTATCGGGCTATCGAACGCAACTTTATAGTCGACAAAGAGATGATGGGTGTCGACTTGCTTTTCATGGGTCTTTTCCTGGATTTGGCGTAATGTGAAAATCTGGTCGATGGTGGACTTACCACTTCTGAAGCCGCACTGATAAGGCCCGATCAGTGTGTTGGCAAACGGCTTAAGTTTTCCACATAGGACGCTAGACAGGACCTTGTAAGCGATGGTTAGAAGACTGATGCCCCGGTAGTTGGTGCAGATCGTTGGGTCACCCTTCTTCAGTACAGGAGAAAGGACACTGAGATTCCAATCGTCGGGCATGCTTTCTGCTAGCCATATTTTGCAGATGAGCTGATGCATGCTCCCTATCAGCACATCGCCGCCAGTCTTGAACAATTCAGCGGGCAAGCCGTCAGCGCCAGCCGCTTTGTTATTCTTGAGCCGCTGAATGGCAACTCTGACTTCGGCATAACTAGGTGGTGGAACGTCCAAATTATCGTCGATTGGCGGTATCAGGTCATCTTCTACTGGGTCGGAATTGTGTGCGTCATCGCCAGCAAGTAAATTGCAGAAGTGTTCCCCCCATATGCCCAGTGTGGACTGTGTATTCATAACCAGATTTCCGTTTTTATCTCTGCAGGCTGATGCTCCGGTCTTGAAACCTTGTGTCAGACGCTTGACTTGTTGATAGAATTTTCGAGCATCATTCCTGCCCCTGTACTCCTCTAGCAGCTCACGCTCACGCTTCTCCTGTTCTCGTTTCTTGCGTCTGAAGAGGCGCCTCTCTTCCGATCTATTCAGTGTTGAAAAATTTTACTTGAAGTTTTTTTAAATACAAATACCTTCGGTTACTTTTAACATTTTTACTAATTCTTTTTTGCGATGAAATAAACTAAATTTTCTAATTTTTTCCAAAAAAATCATTTTATCATTTTGGGGAAAAAAATGTATCAAAATTTTCAACATTAAATAAATCGCAAAATAAATAAATGAAAAAAACTACTTTTTATTATATGTACTCAAGTTCCGATTCTCAGAAAAATTTAAGAGCAAGTCCAAAATACTTGGATGGCTTGACATGGAATCGCTCTTATGTAAAATTAAAGATGGTAATTTTCCTTAGAGTAAATTAAAAACAAAATTCTTTAAAATTTTGTAACGTTAATATCCTCAACGTGTAACTATGTGTACAAATGTTTCAAAAAACATATACATATGTACGGTTCTTAGTAAATGGAATAGGCTGGATCGTCTCTAAGCAAATAAATCAGCTGCAGAGAGACGGCTTCATCTCGTTGCCGCGTCAGATAGTCTGCATTAACGGAACGATTCAAATTTATATCCTCCACATAAGAGTTCTTCATATGTTTGAGTTGATCACAATTAAAAAGGAGGTTTGGTATATCAAATCTTCTGGTATTTTTTTAGATACGTTTATAGGGGCATTACGCCTACTCCATGTCAATAGCCACTGAAGACTCTCGTAAGCACCCTAAACCGATTGCGTCGGAGCCGCCTTTTGTCATTATCTCGCTACCTAAAGCGGACAGGTTGCTGTCCAAAGTACGGCCAAGCTCGTAATAAGAAAAGGAATAAGAATAACAATAAAAGTGTTTTTCATTCATTTTTGGTGCGAGTCCCCACTATTTTACGCCACATCTGAAAATATTTTTTTATGAGTAAATGTTTCGTGGCAGATATGCACTGCAATTACATTTTAGATAAGAAATTAGTAATGTCGGATTAAATTCTGAAAATTTCGGCTGTTTTTTTTTTCAAAACAAAAATATTGTTGGAATACATTTTTTTTATTATAATCTGGTAGATGATTTCATGGGATTTATTTTTTGAAGATATCATATTTGATATGTCTGCCGTGACTATGAGTTACATGGTCCATTCGATCAGTCCAATTTTTGACTCTGACCGTGTTGCGTCAATGGTGGCTTGAATAACTGTATGACAAGTTTTGTTGGAAATAAATGTCGTCGATTTTAATTAGCTGATTAATTTTTAGAAACCAAAAAATCAGTCAGCATGCATTGATAGCGCTCGCCATACACCATAATAGCCGCTCTTTCTTCACTTCGAAAGAAATTGGTCCGTTTTCTGATGCTGTTAGTGCTCTATGAACTTCGCGAATGGATTTTTTTAAAGTAAATTTCCACAATTTGAAAGGGTTGTTCTGCCATTAAGCGATTCATGATGTCTTGTCAAACCTTCATCATCATCAGCTGCTTTAGCTGCCTCAGCTTTCTTCCTCCATTCAACACCATCCAGCGCTATAAATTTCTACTTTTTAACGCCTAATTTTTTCAGGGCCTCGATGACGATATGCAACCAAGTTGTTTTTGTACTGTCACGGGGTCTTGAGCATAAAGGATGGTAGTCTAGTAGAAGTTTTTGTGGCTTACCGTCATCCATGCGGATGGTGTGACATGCCCACTGGATGCGCTGCGACTTAATAAATCACACAATATCTTCGCCAATGCAGACACTTGGCAGCTCATAAGTGTGCCTGATTCTGTACTCGCAATCTTCTTGGCATATACCAAATACTTTATACACTATATTTGGTTGATATATTCTTAGGCGCTCTTCGTCTGCAATGATGTTCATGTTCCGAATTTCAGCGCCATAGGTCAACATGTGTCGAATGAGCGATTTATAAATAGCGGGTTTGCACCTACATATGTGAGAGAGATTTTGGTTTTACTGAACAGAAATGTCAACACAGTTTGCATTCTGAGCTCTCAAGCCATAGTTATCGATATCGATAGTTCCCATGCAGCTAAAACACCACCAGATATGTATTCCTGTACATATGTTTAATATTTATGGGGTTATAGGTAGTCAGAATTTTCAAAACATTTGATTTTTTTACATTTTCTTAAGGTATAGTATCTTAAAAATATTGTGTGAAAATTTGAAGTGAATCCGACAAATACTTTTCGAGTTATTCAACAATTAACAAAGGGCGCTCGGGCGCTACCGAGCCGATAGCAAAACTTTAAATGCGTTTTTCTCCAAACAAGGTTTTTTGAACTGATGATCACTGTAACTTAAAATCCGCTTGGTAGATTTCAATAAAATTTATACTGCTTTTGACAAACATAAAAAACTCGTGCTAGATCGAAGGATTTTTTTCTTTCAATAATTTGTCATTTTTTTCGCGAAAATCTGAAAAATATTTCCTGAGGCCGCCGTATTCTTAATTTTGAAAAAACAAAAAAAAAGCTTCGATCAGGCACAAGATTATCCATTAGTAAAACTAATTTCTCTGGTCCGATTGATTTTAGATGAATCTCCAAGGACTTGTGATGATCACCGCAAAGGACTTCTGGCGAAACGGGACAAGCAGCGATAACTTTTACAATTATTCATTTTTGTTTTTGAAAATTTGCTAAAGTTAAGTCGAGACATGATGTATTAATGCTATGTTTTTATTTTTGTAAAAAAGTAATTGACTAGCAAAAAAAATTATTAAAAATCATCATTATTTCGGCCTCTCGCTACACCTAACTGCTTCTGTAAGTATTGTAACTGAATTTAGTGCAAACATGAATTCTTTTCGAAGTTCCAAATTTGAGTAACATATGTAGCTGATAGCACGTGAATGTTTACATCACAAAGTCAACATTTAAACATTCTGCACTATAACATAATCAGTCGCTGCGTAATAATTTTTTCACCGCTATTCATCACGCCCAATTGCACTTGTCGAAAAGTGATTAACATTTCGCCTACACCATCATTAAAAACATTCATGCAAAAGTATCAGCCATACAAACACAAAATATCGAGGAAAGACAGTTCTTTTGGCACAAATCTCCTATATATAAATACATAAATATGTGCATATGTATGTAGACTAGTTAATATGGATATAAATTTCCTATATCCAAAAGCTTTCGAGAATTCGCCAACAAGCGTCGGGTCTTGTTTTTGAATGATCCGTTCTCGGAACTTTTTTGGCAGAATGTAGCAGGTACTGAAATGGCAGCCCTTGACAATTATGAATAAAGAAATATATTTAAATATATTAGCGCGGAATCTGAAACAGTCAGGCTGACCAATAATTCCGCAACAGCTATTGCTACCTTTCTCCAATCACCCGATTTAAGCCCTACAGAAAACTTATGGGACGAGCGACGAGTGCGACAAAGACCAGTTTCTTCTTCCAGTGAACTAAAATACAGGTTACAGGAAAAACGGGTGAAATTCAGGCCAGATTATACGCAAAAAATAATTAAAAAAATGCCAAAACATTTATCCGATGCTATTTATGTTGTATGAATAGTTGACTATTTTGTGTTTTCTTGTCCTATTTTGTTTATGTCAATTAAATTTTTTTAACTATTTCCAATATAAAGGAATTGAAATAAATAAGTCAAACTTGTATCTAATGAAAAAATAGTTTTTTCCCAAATTTTTGTTTAAGAATAATTCAAATTTATGTATATATATATATAATTGGGCGTACACCCTGTCTGGGTGTTTGGCCAATCTCCTCCTCCTATTTGTGGTGTGCGTCTTGATGTTGTTCCACAAATGGGGTGGCCTACAGTTTCAAGCCGACTCCGAACGGAAGATATATTTTATGAGGAACTTTTTCATGGCAGAAATACACTCGGAGGTATGCCATTGCCTGCTCAGAGGCGAAGGCCATATAATAAAACCACGAATATTAAAGTTGTCGCATTAAACGGTACAAGCGGGTGCGTAGACTCAATATGGGAATATAATTACCCGACGCGCGCTACCGTGCCGGAAAAAGCAAAATTATTTATTAAGTTTTAGAAAACCTAAGCAACTACGAGTACACTTTTGTTATCGCAATGCATTTGGAACAGTTCATTTTGCACAATGCGGTGGGGAAATAACGAATCTAAATACGGTGGTGTAAGGAGCACAGCGTGTATGCATATGTATGTACGAGAGGGGTTCAATAAGTCCCCATGTTTGAAATGAAGACACCATTTTTTTTTTAATTTTTGTTTTTCAGCATAGTCCCCTTTTAGAATTCTCTCACAGGACACAATGCGCGAGTAATGCATGCTGTGAGACTTGGAATCACCTCGAGTCCTTTTTGTGCTGGATGTATGGAGGATGAGGTGGCTAAGATCTAGGCATCTTGACCCCTACTTCTTTGCCACGCCTGCTGATATAGCTGGCGCTGACACTAAAAATCTGATGAATTTCATCAGCAGCATAAAGCGGTCGACGCAAACATAGTCATCGTTCGTAATCCGCACGCTCCTAACCATCCCAGCACCACCTTTCCTCGCCCTCTCCCCTCTGCATCCCATCGGTCTTTCTCTCCCGCCTCACCCCTTCATAATGGTATCACAAAGGACGAATCTTTCTTCATCCAAATGTGCCCATTCCCTGGGCAACCATACCAAGCTAACCTAACCTAACCCCTTTTATTAAGATACATTTCTCCCAAAGTTCCATCCATTTTTTAACCCCTTAAAAAAATAGGATTTGTAGAACTATCCAAAATACGCCTGTCTTGGCGATGACTTCCTCGTCTGAACTAAATTTTTTCCCCGCGAGCCATTTCTTCATGTTATATACATATACAGTGGCTGACATAACTATGAATACCTCTTGGAGAAATATTTTGTTATGGAAATAAGTCCGTAAGCTGCTCCTCGAATCGAAGATTGTTCACAATATTTTTCTAAGTGTGAGCTAGCAAACCAGCGCCGTTAAAAATGTGCCGTTATCTTTACACATGGCAGAACAATTTTCACTTATTGCGTCTCAGTTGCTTTTCGGATTCGACAAAAGTGTGCATACCACTAAAATATCCGCGTGTGTTGTCCTTCGTTTTAAATATTTCCCAAATTCGTAGTGAAAAGGTAATGGAAACAATCTTTTGGTGTTTATTTTACCTTGTATTTTACAACAAATATACTTTTAGCATATTGTAATGCCTAAGTCGAAGGAAATAAGCATTGATTAAGAAAACTAATTGTTCAGGGCTACAAAAGTGGAGTGGGGTATGGCAAAATTGCTCAAAAATGCAATGTAATAGATGCAAGTCAACAATCCAGAGAGTTATAACAAGAACAGTTCGGCCAAGGGTAACCAATTCTCGCGATGACACGCAAGTAGTAAGGGAAATTAAGAAAGACCCGACAACTTCGGCAAGGTTTATTAAAGAACGTCTTCAAATTAATGTAAGCGAGCGAACAATTCAGCGGAGAATTCGTAAAGAGGGGTTTTCTAGTCATAACAAGATCAGGAAACCTTTCATCAGCAATAAAAACATGAAAGCGCGACTAGCATTTGCCAAAAAGTACTTCAATATGCCATTGAGTTTCTGGAAGAGGGTTATATGGAGCGATGAGAGTAAGTTTGAGTTTGAAAATACAAAAAGAAGAGAAAAAGTGTGGCGAAAATGTAATGAGAGACTCCAATCAAAGTGCGTGCAAAGCACAATTAAGTTTGGCAGGCGAAGTGTGCTTATCTGGGGCTGTTTTTCCCATAGCGATATATCAGATCTAGTACTTATTGAAGGAAAAATGACTGGGGTCTCCTACGTCAATATGCTAAGCACATTCTTAGAGCCCTCGGCACGAAGAATGGGTCTTGGACACAATTTCATCTATGAACAAGACAACGACCCCAAACATACCAATCGCGTAGCAAAGGAATACTTTAGGCAAAACTCAATAGAGCTTTTAGAATGGTCCGCTCAAAGCCACGACTTAAATCCTACCGAGCACTTATGGCAATATTTAGACGAACAAATCGATCCATCAAGTTGCCGCTCAAAGAAAGCAGAATTTTTTCAGAAACTGCAAGAGACCTGGAATAAAATACCTGAAGAGCTTCTTAAGAGATTAGATCACAGTATGTCACGCCGCCTTTTGGCTGTAATTAACGCAAAAGGCGGCAACACTAGGTATTGAGTCATTTGCATAATGTTATTACTTTTACTATTACTAGTAGGCTACAAGGGTACGCAAATTTTGTCGCTACAAGTTTCTGGGCATTTATAAAAAAAATATGAAAATAATATTTTGTTTTCGGAATTGAAATATTTTGATTTGTGTTTTTATAATGTTACTATATTATAAATAAATTAATAAGTTAATCGAAATTTGAATGATACCTATAATAGAAAAATATATTTGTGTTTGAATTTTCCCTTAGGTAGGGTATGCATAGTTATGTCGGCCACTGTATATATATAATTAAGAGTTTGGCAAAGCTCCTTCTCCTATTTGTAGTGTGCATCTTGACGTTGTTACGCAAATGGAGGGACCTACAGTTTGAAGCTGACTCCGAACGGCAGATATTTTTATGAGGAGCTTTTTCATGGCAGAAATACAATCGGAGGTTTGCCATTGCCTGCCGAGGGGCGACCGTCATTAGAAAAAACTGTTTCTTTATTTTGGTCTTTCACCGAGATTCGAACATACATTCTCTCTGTATTCCGAATGGTAGTCACTCACCAACCCATTCAGCTACGGCGGCCGCCGTATAGAATTGCTGAGGCACTAATTTACCGGCAGGCGAGTATTCAACAAATTAAACCAATTATCTTTATCATCACCACAAAGGGAAAATTCTGTTACAGGCCAAACAATATTTTCCTTCAGCAGTCAAAAATTCCAGGAACTTTTCCTTTCCCTAACACCAAACTTCATGTGACTCAACTGCCATCTTTTCGCATACCATTCGCTGTTGTTGTTGCAGTGCATCAAGCCCTGCCAGTGCGATCTAGTCACCCACCGTTATCATCTATCTCATCTAACTGTAAGGTCAGGAAATATGTTATTTCGACGAGTGGGTCCATAGGTGGTTGGTGTACCGCAATGTACTTTCACACGTCGAACATATATTGAGTATGTCAGGGTTGATTCTGGGTAAGTATGAGTTTAACCTGCCCCAATATACAGAACGTAATTGAACCAAAGTTACGTTTATCTCACGGGGCAGCTGAAGTTTCCGTCTGCGATGGGAGTTGGTTGGCCCCGATGACAGCATTAGGGGATCGGGAATTTAGGAAGGTGTTAAGAGACTGCCCGATCCGGTTAGCACTCCAGAAAGAATTGCTTGCTGAGTATCTTACTATGTTCCTTAGTCGGGAGTATTGGCGCCTCATTGTGTATCATGTGTTTCATGAAGAGTGGGAGTAGAGGACCTCTAGTGTCTTCACTATTGTTGAGGGAGAGTTTTCGGACGGTACAACTACCCTCGGTTGGCAGGTTTCTCAGGCTTCAATAGTGAGACCACCCTTCCTGCGTTCCTCTTATCAGGATTTATGAGAGTGGCCAGAGACTCGGGCCAAAAGTGATTACCACCTTGTTGTTGTGCTTCGTCGGGTTCGATCGGGACCTTACTCACGGCAGAGGTGAAACTGCAAGTCTTCAGGAGCTGAGCCCATTTAGTCTGATTCTGATACATGTCCAGTTGCCGATTCTTCAAATTGAGATCCCTTATCTGAGAATCCCCAGCAAAGGCCTGGCGTCACGCTCGTTCGCTAGAACAGCTGCTTCAGCTAGGAAATTGGCATGTAAGTCCAGGATCCTGCCAGCAGGGATGAACGAACCGCAGCAGCAATGATCACCTTATGGAGTGGGAAGAGCGACGAAGGTATTCTCATTTGCTTTATTTAAATTAAAGTTGGAGCGCTGATTCGCGAAAATGTAGTCGGCAGGTTGCAGAAAGGAGGGAGTGATGTTGTTCAGGTGAATGGAGGTGTGGGCACCAGCGCCAGAAGAAGAAGTATTAAAAGTAGCCTGTCTGAAGCTGTTTCAGTAACGATACATGAGTAGTGAGGTTCAGCGCACTATACAGGGATAATTTGCAGGGGCTCTTGGTCGGGGAAAACCCGAGTCCTTCTGGCACATAGAACCGACTCTCGTGGGAATGTAACGCGACGCTCTTAACTGCCAGCTGGTATGGTAACAGCATTAGACATTACATATAAAACTGCAAAATTTTATAAACCATTAGTTATACCTTCTTCAAATATTCGCATAACTAAACTAATTGACCATGAAACACAGGGCTAGTTTACTGATCACCAGGGATGGCTATAACGTGCACCGACATAATCGCGAGCGAGGCAATGGTGGTGGCCTAGCGTTTATAGTCCACTACACAGTGCAGTACCGTCTCATTGATGAAGGCAGCGACCGCAGGGACAGCACCTTAGAATGCCAAGGCATAGCTATCCGGACAGGCGACTCCGAGCTCGAAATATATAATGTTTACATATCCCCTGTCACCTGCTACCCGGCAGGATATCACCCTGATATAGGTGCGCTCATCAGAGATGAAAACCGATTGGTTGTAGGTGACTTCAATGCGCATCCCGATCTTTGGCATTCAAGCCTGCCAAACGATCGTAGGGGACAGCAATTGGCAGAGCGAATAGACGATTCGACATTCAGCACTGTGAACGACGATGCCCCCACCAGGGCAGTGCGCAATTGCAGCAGTTGGCTTGATCTAACAATAGCTAGCGCAGGTCTGATAAATAGCATAACGTGGCGACCTATGCTATCGCTTGCATCAGACCACTTGCCCATTATCGTCTCGATTGAGAGACCTGCCGACTTCGTTTCCGCGAACCACCGGTCCTATTTTAACTTTAAAAAGGCTAATTGGGCCGGCTTCACGAATTCACTGAAGACACCTTAGCCGCTCATCCCATCCCCACCGATGTGCGCGCAGGCGAACGCGCATTCCGCAAGGTGCTCACAGCTTGTGTGGCTCGCTTCATTCCAGCCGAAGCAGCCAGCTTGGCAAACAAGTGTGACCACATACGCCAGGTCGATCCCGGGGATCCCCGCATAAGGGATCTCAATTTGGAGATCCAGCAATTGGTAGATCAACATAAGCGGACTAAATGGGTCGAGCACTTGAAGACCTGTAACCTCTCCTCTGGGGTGAGTAAGCTCTGGTCCACCGTTAGGTCCCTGTCGAACCCGACGAAGCACAACGACAAGGTGGCTATCACCTTCAACGGTTGCACTTCGTCGGACCCGAAGAGATGTGCGAGCTACTTTAGCCGACTTTTTATACTGCATCCTATACTCCTACTCCCACTCTTCACGAAACACCTCCGACGAGTACATAGCACCACCACTGCACTCACCGCCATAAACGCCCAGATAAACCGCGGGCTTAACCAATACCGCCCCCGAGAGGACTGTCCTAGTAGCGTGGGACCTGAAGAAGGCTTTCAAAACAGTCAGCCATTCCACGCTACTAGATGATATTTATCAGTCGCCAGGGCAGAAGAGGTGGTCCGCAAACTACCTGAGCGGTCGTCACTCGTCAGTGATTTTTCGAGATCAAACATCAAAGCAGACGAAGATTAAGCAAGGTGTACCGCAGGGTGGTGTCCTTTTTTCCTTGCTGTTCAACTTCTACATCTCGATATGCCCTACACTAGCAAGGCTTCTATTACTGTTAACAAACAAACCATGAAACACAAAATCTTTTGTATTATTGAGTAAAACAATCGGGAAGTGCTAGAATGACAATGGTTATCTCATTACAATATCTATGAAAAATTACAATTATTTTGAGTTTTTAATAATTCTACTTTACATGTATTTATGAGCTAAATTTTCGAAATTTACTCTTCAGTTGCCCAGTCCCCTACTCATTTCCGTTTAATGCCACTCAATGACTTCATACCAGCTATCGTTGGCACTCTGGACGCAGCTTTCTTCGCCTCTTCAATGGCCATTATCATGCGACGAGGCTCTGTTAAAAACCAAACCCATAACAGCTGACTGTAGCGCCAAAGTTTGTCTTTTTCCTTATGATATTAGAGGAAGAAAAGAACTAATTTTTAACATATATTTGAAACATAATTTTTGTTAATCTTACAATTCTCTCAGTTATGTTTTCCTGAAATTGTGTGCGCAAATATCGCAGTGTTTTCTCAATGCGTTCCTGGGTGGTTTTTGCATTGTAAATCGGCATTAAAAAACGAACATGTTCAAACATTGGAGCTTCCACAGGACTATCGTACACCAATGGCCGCAGCAACCGTTCTATGCGTTCCCTAATGAAATTATAAATTGTTAAATGGAAATAATATATATAAAAATTTATAGTTGTTCTTACAATTCGTTCATTTGTAAGAAAGCGTGTGTGTATGCTTTGGAACCGATCATCCCTTGCATGGCATATGATAATAATCGAGTGAATTTCTCAAATTCATACAGGCAGGATTTTACGTCACTGCGCACTTTCTGACCTAAATGAAGCGATAACTGCTCTGCTATTCCTTCCAATAATAAGACGGCGGAGGTATTCGTGAATCCTCCTCCTTGCACCATAAGCGGCGTATTGTTGTGTTGTATAGAACGCATCAATTTAATGCGTCTGAAGCAAGCTTCTGTTTCGCTACTTATCTGATCTGTATTAACAAAGCGTTTACGCTTACGTTCTAAATCTAATTGTATTGCAATCCACACAAGTTCAGCATTGGATAATGCATCTGAAATAATTTTGGTCAATCGCTTATCGGTCTCATGGCGCTTTAATGCACGTTCCAATTTTAATTTCGTATTTTCATAAAGAATCAATTCCATACGTTGTTGAGTGTGCTGTTGTACATGCAAAGTGAGATCATTTAGTAGAGTTTCGTATGTTATTTTTAAAAGGTGTTCGTTCATCATTTCCAGTTCTAGAGTTTCATGCTCCATATCAGCAAGGCTGATTATATGTATTTGTGAAAGGTCTAGAAGATCAATCAATGACTGTGTGGCCTTTGCCTTAGCTTTTTCCTTAATGTATTCAATAGTATAGTATTCCATTCTATAGATTAAAAATATACCAACTTTAAGAAAGGCAACTTCGTATAAAACATAAATTGTTTATTACTTACGATTTGGCCAAAGACTGCAGTTTGTCCGAAAATTCGGAATGATCGATTGCGGTATTATCAAATTCGTTATAATCCTGTAAAACTTTGCTTAAATCACATTTCAAAAAATTTACTTTTGGATATGTTGCTTCTACCTGAATTTTAAAATTTTCCTTCATATACAGAGTAAAATATTGCATGAATGTATCGCATTTGAGTAAATACTGATCTATAGGCAATTGATGTATAAACAAGGGTGGAGATTGCTACAAAATAGGGAACAAAATATAGTAGTATTCAGTGGATACTTTTATGTACATAGTTTTAAATTTGCTTACGAATTTGGTGAAACAGTGCGTAGCTTCATTAGAAAGTTTAGTATTTTCACGCTGCATTTCTTCAAGTTGACGCGTTTTGCGTTGACATTCAGTTAAAAGTTCAATGTCTCTATTTGTTAATATGCTTATTTCATTTTCCAAGTCTCCTAGTTCAGAATTGATTTTGTTTTTGGTACATCTAGCAGGATACATTATATAATCATAGCTTGGAAAGATAGACTTTTAGTTCAATAAGTACCTCATATCCTCAACAAGCGTTGCATAGCAGTCCTCAGTGTGCTCTAACAATCGCAGCTCGTTAGTCATACTTATTATTTGGTCTTCCGTATATTGTAGCAGTCCAGGATTGTCATTTTCTAATTCCTTGAGTTTTTCAGCGCGATCAGATGCTTCCAACAATTCACATCTTTCCTTTAATTCGTTCCATTCCAACACTTCATGTTCAGATAGTATGTTAACATCGGTGATATTATCAGTGAAAAAATTGAAGAACTTTTGGAAGCGATCATCATAGAGAATCCATTGATTGGCGCAATCAAAGCCCAACTTTTTGAACACGTCAAAGCGCTGTTTTGTAATAAATTTTCAAAATTTTATTTATTTTTGAAATATACTTTTTTCTTGACTTACATTAATTAAGTCCACCATCTATGTAAAAATTAAAATAAACTATTCAACTATACAATTCAAATTGCACTCTTTTAAAATAAATTACTTTCTTCTTCTTCGTGCGTAAAAACTGTGAACCACTTTAAAAGTAGTGCCATTTCACAATAATTCGAAAGCCACATAATACACCATGCACACGATTCAAAGTAGACAATGTGTTTCTGACATGCTCAAAAAGTTAAATTTATGAACATAATTGCACTTGCTTATAAAACAAAAACACAATCACATCTCAGTTTAATAAGGACCGTTTTCCTTATGTCTGAATTTAAAAAACCCTTAAAAGAAATCCGTAAAGAATTCAGAAAATCATTTAAAAGAAACAAAAAACAAGACAAGACAGGCAGCATTTAAAAAGAAATGTATAAAAATCATTAGCAATAAGAAAAGTAATAAAATTGTATGCAATGTAAGGAATGAAGAGTAATAAAATAAATAATAAAAAAATAAAAATAAAAATCCCTAAACCCTCAATACAAAAAACTCCACAGCTACTGAGTTCTGTTAACAATTATTATGAATAAATTATTCCAGAGAAACTTCAGAATTTATCAAGCTAGAACCAAGCTACAAATCTAGTAAAAACCAAAGCAAAAAGTATAACGTAAGTTATAAGTATTGGAATTGCGAGTCGCCCTGCACTTATCGCTCATATTTTGACATTTACGTCACAAAATAAATTGAAAGCAGTCAATGCGTTTCATGGCTTCATACATTTTTATTTAAACGGAAAACGAAAAAGTGAAAGCAATGACAAATTTACGTTTTTCTGCAGGTTTTCTCTTCACTCACTTCTCGCTTTTTCGCTTTTACTAAGGTACAAATGTTCATATAATTATCAACAGATCAGCCACGTAAGGTCATTTTGGTATAGCTCATATCTATCAACTAAGATAACTAATTAGCTCTCGTCCCCACAACAGTCGGTTCTACGTAACCGGAACGACCCGGACTTATATCCGGCCAAGGACTATCACTTCAGCAGCATTCCCCGTATAAGTATAGAGAATATTTAAAGTTTTTGTAGTAAACATTGTATGCCGTTTATGGCGAAAAAGTTTGAAACAAAAGTCAGTCTAAACGATATAATTCCATATATCCCAGAAATTACTTTTTAAGTGTTTTAACCATAGATGACGTTTTAACTCACTTAGCGCAGCTTGTGAGTGAAAAGGAATTATTTTGTTGAAACCAAATATCTCTGATTGTAAGCACTGGTAATATTTTCAGAGTTGATAAGTTCGCATAAAAAATTCACAATTGGCAACACGCTTTGTCACTGAATGACAATACAGTTTCGTATTATTACAACTGTTTGCCGAAATAAGTGATTCTAAAAACTTATAGCTAAGACAATAAAATGGTAAGTTACATTTTTCCAGCTAGATCATTATCTATACCTGTGGACGAGTATGCTTGAATGCAAATTTGGGTAATATAAATTTCTTTTTTACTACGAAGGCACGTCGTTATGATTCCCGTACAACCATATTTTCCCCGGAAGGGCGATTATACCAAGTGGAATATGCCATGGAAGCTATTTCTCGTGCAGGCGCTGCTTTAGGTATACGTGCGCAGGATGGCATTGTTATAGCAGCTGAGTGTCACACCACAAGTCCGTTGCTGGACAACGATATTTTCCAAGATAAAATTTATAAAATTAATGAGTAAGTAATAAAATTAAACACATTAACATGAGAACTTTAAATTTATCAAAATTTCCAATTCCAGTCATATTTGTGTTGCTGTCGCCGGTATCACCTCAGATGCTAATGTTTTGGTTAATGAGATGCGTTTAATAGCACAACGTTATCAATATAATTACGGTGAACCAATACCACTTGAACAATTGGTATCTCATTTGTGTGATATTAAGCAAGCTTACACACAATATGGTGGCAAACGTCCATTCGGTGTATCCATTCTTTATATGGGTTACGATAAACGTCATGATTTTCAACTATACCAGTCGGATCCAAGCGGCAACTACAGTGGCTGGAATGGAACCTGCATTGGTAAAAGTTTTGGTGTAGCCATGTCTATGATAAAAACGGAGCTAGCAAATCGGTAAAACAATAAACAACCACCTAATTTTTTTTCTTAATCTAACGCTTTACATTTCAGTTACGATAATTCTGAAAATCCGCTTACAACGGAAGAGGCGAAAAAAATTGCTATTAAAGTCTTAGCTAAAAGCATGGAAGGCATTAATGCAGAGAAGATAGAAATGGCAGTCACTACATTGGGCAGTGATTCACGTCCGATAATAAAAATGGTACAGAAGGAAGAGATTGAGCGATTAATAACCAAGCACAATGAAGAAGAAGAAGAAAAGAAAGCATCAACATCGGGGGCGAGTGCCAAATCATAAAAACAACTTGATTAACATAAATTATTTTTTATGGAATATATTGCTAGAATTCATGATTTGAGTACATGTAATATAAAGCGCATAACATAAGTGAAGTTTTATTTTCTATACAAATACAATATTTTGTATTACGAGAAAATGATGTAAACATTTCAAACAAATTTCAACACTTCCGTTCAAAGTCGCAATTGAAAAGGAGTTCCCGCATTATAAACGCTTACTAAGAATTTCAAAAATATATAAAGAACGAATTGATGCGTTCTATTTAGCGCTATAGCCCTTATAGGTGAGTCAAAGCCCCTGTTCAGTTTTTGAATGGAGTTTTAAGTATGGAGAAATCGAGAAATAGCCGGCTTTCCAGTGGAAACATGTATATAGGGGCTTTGCTATTTGCGATTTCTCGATAGGAATACCAATCAATTAACTTATCAATGTCACAAGTCTTACTAAACAGGCAACAAACTATTCCGACTTCATGCTTTAAATGTATTATTGGTGATCTGCATGGTTTATTCAAGAATTGAAAGACAGTTAAAGAATTTCAAAATTTTTTCCATTTATTTTTGATATTTTTTAGATGTATTGGCTTTAAAAAATAAGAAAGTAAAAAAATTTCAAAGACCCTATTTCTCGCAAAATAAGTCGGAAATTTTTGTATTTTGAACGATAGGCCACACACTTAGTCACTTCAGATACGAATTCTTCAGACATTTTTATGATGTACCTGACAAAACCACATGTAAATTTTCGGACTCACAGACTGAAAAAAAAACGAAATACTACGCCTGTAACATTTTAATATGTTTCAATATATAATATTTTGTATTTTTTACTACTTGAAGTATATGTATATGTATATGTGTATACACAATTTTTTAAAATATATATTACGCGTTCGAACCAATTACTAGAAAAACTCTGTCCTGATAATATTTTTCAGAATATAATACTTTATACATTTTTAAGCGAAAGAATTTTTTCCCCGGAGCACTGCACTGCACCCAATTAGCTTTTTACTCTCAGAGGTTCTTTAAAAAATTACGCCAAGTATACAAAGCTCAGGCTTAAGGCCAGTGTTTCAGTGCTAAAATAACGGTACCGAATTTTAATTAAAAATAAAATAAATAAAAATTAAGCCTGCGAGATTGGTTTTTTAAACTTAGTTTAATTGGAAAGCAGAGTTAAACTTAGCCCTAAATCTTCCAACTTGTTTTTGTTGTTCTTTTAAAACCTTTTAACTGGGTTTTTAAAGTACAGAGTCCTACTTCTCTAAGGTAGCATGTTCGTAAATAGAAGAAAAACCATTTTTTATATGTTTATGCAGCTTAATTAATAATTTATTTATTTACATTTACATTTATGAATCATCGTTAAACCATAAGTACATATATGAACAATTTCAATAACAAGACATTTATAATATTTTCTAGGTATAGAATATTCCAAAAGCTTATCCAACTCGCACATTAACTTTACCCCTGTTATTACGATTACGTGATCTGTTGTTTCTCCTGTTGTTTCTTCTGTTACCTCTCTTATTGCCTCTCCTATTGTTATTGCGAGAGGTGTTACTACTGCTTGGATTATTTAGTGATATGCGCCTTATAGCTGTGTAACGGAGACTGCCGCTAACTTTCTTAGCGGTACCATTACTACTTGTTGTATCGTAATAACTGCTAGGTAGAGCAGAAGTAGTACCGTTAGAAGTTGAGGTTGCAGCCCTGCATGCCTTCAATGTGAATAAGCCAACAAGGAGCAGTGGCAAAAAAACTTGAAGATATTTCATTGTGGTGCTAAATTTGAATTGAATAGGCTAATTGAAAGCTGAACTGATTGTGAATATTAATTTGGAAGAAATTGCGGATTTATATAGTATTGCGGAACATAGTAGCTCGTCTTAATTTTTTTATATCAATTTCAAACGACTGTTCAAATAAAATTGGCATTCCGTAGAAAGAAACTAGTAAAGAAAAAACATACCTATAAGTAAATAAATACATTTTAGAAGTTGAACGGGAACAAGGCCATTGCCAAATAAAAAAAGAGCTTTTCAATAGCAAGCAGTTAGACTTAACTGTTTTCATTAGAACATAGGTGCACTATATAGTTAATCTTTTAAATACATGCGTACGTATGTATATGGGCATATGTATGCATGGACATATCCACATACACAGCTACATACATATAGACAAATATGTATACATACATATATATTTAAAGGTTACTTAATTATTAGCACACGCTCTACGGGAAGAATAAGCTGTTTTTCACGAAGGTCAGATAAATTGCGTAAATAATTTCTTACTTCAGCCTAGCGTCATACTTTATGCGCATCGATGACCCCAGAAATGTTTTTGCCTTGAAAACATCTTATTGAACCTTTAATTACTTGCACAAATTTACTTTGCCACGAGCAAATGAACAATTAAAATTTAAAAAAATCTAAGAGGCCAATAGTTCTTGGAGAGATGAAAGCGCTAGGCTAATGTGGCCACAAATAAGCAATAAATATACAGAGGAACTGCTTAGCCTTTCAAGAGAGAACAACTCGAAGATCTTGGCTTGTACAACCGGTCGTTGGCCATTTGGCAGGCATTCCTTGAGATTAGGAGTTTTCTGCCATGAACATTGTAGAGATGAGGAAGAAACAGTTGAGCACTTCCTTGGCAATTGTCCAGCCTTAGTTAAAATCAGAGCAGGGTTTCCAGGTAGATACTTTTTCAATTCTTTTAGGGAACTATCCAGCGAGGGGATTGGGCGGATCCTGCGATTCATAAGAGTGGTAAGGCCTAAGTTAGTTGGCCGTATGGACCAACAACCACCATAAACTAATCTAACCTAAGCCAACGAGGAGATTAAATGTAGAGCTAAACGGCTGCATTTGGGGCAAAGACAAAGAATTGTTACTATCGACATTTAAGGCAATTGACCGGCGGGTTCTAAACTATGCTGCGCCTGTCTGGTCGTCTGGAACTAGTGATACGCAGTGGATTAAGCTACAGACTTGCCCAAACACTGATGCCCCCTTTTCAACACCTTCACAACGAGGCACAGGTGCTCCCTGTAAAGAAGCACAATAAACTGTTCAGCAAGCAGTTCCTGTTAGGGTGCTACCGTAGGTTCCACCCTTGCAGACACCTGCTTGAGCCTGAGCCGCGTCCCAGGCACCTCTTAAACTACGCCGACGAAAAAATTTTTTCAACAAAATTTGTAGAGAATTTTGTATTCTACAATATTGATAATAAATACAAATAGCAAAAAACCCATGGGAAATGAGATATTTACAAAATAAGCGCAAAAAACCGATTTTTGTGACCTTTGACCTTGAATTTTAATAGTTGCGTACACCCTACCATATGTAGGTTTTGAGACAACTTTTAGAGTGTCAGTATACAAGTATTTACAGACTTACAGCTGGGTATCTCGAATTCTAAGATTCTTACCTAATTTAAGCTTAAATGACTGGACTATATATAAAGTTCAAAGCGACATTTTGTTGAGTAGGATGTAGGAAAAGCCGGATATTTCGGACGAATAAAAAATGTCCCGTGAATTTTTTCCCGGGCGAAACTCGTTCATAAGGCTAATTATATACCAAAAGTAAATTAAATACTTACAGTACTTTTAGGACAAGAGCCTTGAATATTATTAAAGAGAATAAATATGTATAATAGGTCGTAACTAAATTTCGATATTTTCATGATTGAAAAGAAAAGGCCACAATTTGGCATATATAACATATGAATATATAACTTGAAATGAGTTGGTTTTCTTTAGGAAGTTCGTTAAAAATTTTACAAGCTATTGCAGTGTAAAAGATACGAAAAAGAGCGGTGCAAAAGCCAGGACAGCAGCATTAGAAACAATTTAGTGTTTCGTTCCTTATGAAAAGTTTCCAAAACTTTATAATAGTACAAGTGGTATGCAGTGCTACCGAGCTTTGTTGGTTAATTAGACTTGGCTTTTGTTTGGCTTACTCATTTTCCTTCTGAAAAAAAACGATGGATTTCCCTTTGTCCCTAATCATTAAGTCTGTTCAAGAATCAAATAATTTGTAACAATTATTAATGGAATTTTATTTTGAGGGCAAGTTACAAGTTTTTACTGGATACATTTTTACTTGTAAGCATTTGCAAGTGAGAAAAACAATATGAGTCAAAGTTCTAAATTTAAATAAAAGTTGTGATTAAAATGGGGAATATAAGTAAATATATTTTAGATAAAATTTGTAAAGTTTATTTGAAGGAATCGGTCAATAATATAGAGGTATGCACATCTGAATCACAGCCTCCAATCACTGTTGCTGCCGTTCCCGAAATACAAATCAATACAAAATTCTCAAGGTACATTTTGTTTTTTATGCTTGTACTTCTCGATTATTAACTATTAATTTGGCATACATACTCGTACATGCATAGACGGAAACAAGGAAAATATGAAGAGGGCTGTGATTGCCACAAGAATACAATTGCTAATGGAATGCTATTTATGTATCTGAGAGCGGTGATGAAATGCAACAAATTATTGTGGGCAAAATAAAAAATTTTTAATCTCAGCTTATTTTCTGCATATTTGTCATATTATTTTGCATTTTATTTCCTTTATTTTTTTGAATTTAATACGAGGGAGCTCAACTGAGACTTTTTTTAATTTTTGTGATTTTTCCCACCAACAATTCAATCAGCTGTTCGTAAAACTTGCAAATTGTGACTGGTTTTGCGTTCATGTGCTTGTTTTGATATTTTTCTCTTTGAGAACGAGTCCTCGGAAATTAAGGCACTGGAAAATTTTTACACGAACAGACTTTTATCAAACACGAAGGAGTTTTTGAAGTTCCCTTACAGTGCATTCATTTTCTTATTCCGGCTCTTAACCTTTTTATCTCAAGATATTCAAAACGAATATCCAATCCAATTGATCGGACTCTTCCCGAATTTAATGAGATCTCGAATTCCATTTCTTTGGATTTTAACATTATTAAAAATCAATTTTCTTTTTTGCTGGATGCATCATCTATACTAATATTATAAAGAGGAAAACTTTGTTTGTTTGTTTGTTTGTAACGAATAGGCTCAAAAACTACTGTACCGATTTTAAAAATTCTTTCACCATTCGAAAGCTACATCATCCACGAGTAACATGGATTATATTTTATTTTGGAAATAGGGCTCGAGATATAGGTCAAAACGTGGACCCGGGTAACCTTCGGATGTGTATGTACAATATGGGTATCAAATGGAAGCTGTTGGTGAATGCTTTAGTCCAGAGTATTTTTCATGCCGCTCCGTGACTAGGGTCTCGAGATAGAGACCAAAACGTGGACCCTAGAATGTGTTTGTACAATATGGATATCAAATTGAAGCTGTTGGCGAATGCTTTAGTACAGAGTATTTTTCATGCCGCTCCGTGACTGGGGTCTCGAGATATAGGTCAAAACGTGGACCCGGGTAACCTTTGGTTGTGTATGTACAATATGGGTATCAAATGAAAGCTGTTGATAAGTGCTTTAATACGGGGTAATTTTCATACCTATTGATGACTAGGGTCTGGAAATATATGCCAAAACGTGGATCCGCCGTGTCTTTGCACCGAATTAAACCAAACTTACACACATTGTTAAGGAGGTATTGAAGATGGTTTCCGTATAATTTCGATACCTATTGGTAGATAGGGTCTCGAGATATAGGTCAAAACGTGGACCCGGGTAACCTTCGGATGTGTATGTACAATATGGGTATCAAATGGAAGCTGTTGGTGAATGCTTTAGTTTAGAGTATTTTTCATGCCGCTCCGTGACTGGGGTCTCGAGATATAGGTCAAAACGTGGACCCGGGAAACCTTTGGTTGTGTATGTACAATATGGATATCAAATGAAAGCTGTTGATAAGTGCTTTAATACGGGGTAATTTTCATACCTATTGATGACTAGGGTCTCGAAATATATGCCAAAACGTGGACCCGCCGTGTCTTTGCACCGAATTAAACCAAACTTACACACATTCTTAAGTAAGTATTAAAAATGGGTTTCGTAAAGTTTGGTTGTAATTCGGAGCACTGGCAACGGGTACAGCGTTCTTTTGAACCAGCCATAATGTCGCTTACTTTTTTAACGCTTGGGGCGGAACTGAACTGTCAAATTGACAGTGTGAGTTACAATGTGTCAATATTTCTTTCTGATTTGGATGCCATAAGGAAAACACGTAAGTGCAACATGTAAAAATTGTATGTGAATTTTTTTGGAGTGGATTTTGGAACAGTGAATAATTTCTTACGAAATTTGAGAATTTAATGTGAAATCGGAATGAAATTATGTGTTCGTGGAAAAAAAATTTTTTTTCGTTTTTTTTTATAAATAATCGTTTTAAATATAAATGGATAATGGTTAAAAAAGCTCCAATGCTTAATAAAACATATAAATTGAAATGAAAAATTCATGGATGATCAGGAAAAAAGACGATTGTTTATTCATATGCGTGTTTATTCATATGAAATTTAAAAACAATCTTCTTTTTTCCTGATTTTCAATTTATATTTTATATTTACTCAAAAACAAATAGAAAAACAAAAAATATTGTTTATGCCAAAGCGCTTGAATAAAGAATAAAGAAGTAAATAATATGAAAATCATATATTTTCTGTTCTAAACCATATCTATTCTATTTTAGTGTGCCCAGCGAAGGGGGGTTTGCTAGTATTATATAATTCGCTAATGTAATTAGCTCATTTTACTTATTATTTCATTAATAAATGGCGTGTATTAGCACTAAGTCAGTAGTCACTAAGAACTTTTGTGTTTTTGACTAAAATTTAGTAAATAAATAAATAAAAGAATTAATAAAAAAAAAATTAGTAAATAAATATAGTCTGAATGCTCATTGCATAGGTGTCACGTTTATTAACAGTTATGCATGAAGAATAAAGGTCTTGATTGATTATAAAAAGACAATGCAAAATAGATATTTGATGGCATTGGGAGGACTAATAATTTTGGAATTGTTTTCACGTGGCCAGACGCCTGATTTCAAAAGCAATAGCCGGCAAGAAATATGAAAACAGGAGACCCGTTCCCACCACATGTCGGTTCAGCGCAAGGTAGGAAGAATTCAGAAGGTATGGACAATATCAGACCGTTAAGCGGATTTCAGCGTTTTTGAAGGAATCAGCTGATTTGCTGACATAACTGGGTATGTGACAGGCGTTTGTTTACGACAAAACTGAGATCGTGTTGGTAGTATAAGAAAAATCAACGAAGTTATTGCTTTTGTTGTTGTAGTAGCATAAACATTTCCCATACTTATGCGGGGAATACTGCTGAAGTGACAGTCCTTGGCCGGATATAAATCCGGGTCGTTCCGGTTACGTAAAACCGTCTGTCGTGGGAACGACGCTTCCATTGCTCATATTACTTCGTTTGTTAATGCCGTCAGGTGATATTCCTCGCAATATTTCGCCCAGTAAAACATACCCAAAACGTAATTCGAATTAAAATTAAAAAGAGGTTTTTACAAAAGAACCAGAAGGAATCTGGCAGTTAAGATGTAATTAAAAAGCCTGTTGCAATAAGGCAAGAAAAAATAATGTTTTATTTTTTCCCAATAGATTATAGATTAACGAAACCAACGCAATACTGAGTTTTGTATAGAGCCTCTATGCTCCCGAGTGGAGTGAACTAGGAAAAAAACAATTTTTTTTCGCAATAATGTCGCATGGTTATGTGGTTAAATATTAAGCGACGATTAGAATTAAATACATTAATTTGATTTGCAAGGCTGAAAGAAGACAAATGGGGAAGAGCATACAAGAGAAAATTAATTATGTTGGCAAAGCGTAACTGTACAACCTATTTCATTATATCAAATATTCATATAAATATATATTCTAATATAATTAGTAAGTATTGATTTTTTTCGTATTCAATTCTCATATGAAATATGAAATATTTTCACAATATTTCCGAAATTGACATTTTTTCCCGAGAAAAAGAAAACATGAACTATTTAATTCGTTAAATGTGAATATAAATATTGGATGAAATTATTACATATTTATGAAGAAATGAATTCAGATTATTATGAAGAAATGAATTCAGATTATTATTCCAGAAATAAAACAATTAATAAAACTTTTGTGACTTTTGCTTAATTTTTATCGATTTTAGACTTGTAGACTTGGGTCGGAGGGCTTTTGATTTGTAAAGGGTTTTTCAATTGGCGCGGGTCGATTTTGGCGCCCTGTGGCAGCCATTTTGTTTTGGTGACATCTGTCAAATCTTTTTATTATTATTTAGTTGTTTATGCCAAATCATCATGGCAAGTTACACGATTGAACAGCACGTTAAAATGATAAAACTTTATTATCAAAATGAGTGTTCATTAACGCAAACGTTGTCGCATTGCGCCCATTTTTCGGTAGACGTGGTGGCCCTTCCAATTTCTTATGGCCCATATTGAACCATATGGACCTAGACGACATGTGGTTCCAGCAGGACGGCACTACGTGCCACACAGCAAACGCCATTTTATTCCATTTCAACATCTACCCGCCCTTATTGAAAAACCCTTTAGTATAGGCTAAATGGTATATTCCCTTTCCCAATTAAAGGGGCGCATGTTGCAACAATGAGCCCATGGTTTGATCGGAGTCGTTGTGGTATTAGTAGAAACGAATATCATGGGAAACACGAAAATATTTGTTATATCTTTAGATTTAAGATATTTTTAATAAAAATAAAATATTCGTCGTAAATACAGAATACTGTTTCCAAATATCCCCTTAAAGGGGAAATTATCATAACAAAGCAACACTCCTTAAAGTTTGTAGTTTTGACATTCCTGTCGAAAGGAGAAAAACACAGCGAAAAAAACATCCAAAGAAACGTAAAGGTGGACAGACGAAAATTACTTCTGGAAGTTTGCAAAATTTCTGAATTTTATTTTGGAAAATTTACCTACCAGAAAGTTGTGTGTGTGTGAACATTTAAAAGTAACTGTTAAAGACCCAAGAACCGAAGAACGTGCAAACCGAAATGACGGCACCGCGTAGGCTTCGTAAAGAGCTGACCGATCTTCAAGCTTGCGGTCTAAAATCTTTCCGAGAAATTAATGCAGACGAGGAAAATTTGCTGCGTTGGACAGGCTTGATAGTGCCAGATAATGCTCCCTATAATAAAGGTGCATTTCGAATTGAAATTAATTTTCCAGCAGAATACCCTTTCAAACCGCCAAAGATAATTTTTAAGACCAAAATCTACCACCCGAACATCGATGAAAAGGGTCAAGTGTGCTTGCCAATTATATCGACTGAAAATTGGAAGCCTGCAACACGTACAGACCAAGTTGTTCAAGCATTGATTGCCCTAATTAATGATCCTGAACCAGAACATCCTTTGCGAGCCGATTTGGCAGAAGAGTATCTGCGGGACCGGAAGCGTTTTATGAAGAATGCCGAAGAGCACACCCGGAAGAATAGCGAAAAACGGCCGACGGATTAGAAATGAAGCGCTGCCAAAATATAAAAATATATACACTTATTTGAAAGTAGAAAAAATATATATACATATATAAATACGGAAATAAAAGAATGTATCATCATTGGCGTTGAAGTGCACCTCCAGTCACGGGAGGCATTGGTAAAATTATATTATTAATAGCAATAGCGGAGGGGAAGCGTGGAATTTTTAGGTTAACGTGAAAATGAAGTATATGCTGTTGCACATTATATTCCTATAAATAATGACCGACTAATATTAAAGAAACTTGCGTTAAAGATATCAAAGACATTTTCTTTTTTTAGATTCGTTTCATTTAAATTAATGGTAATTTACAAATAAATATGTTTGTATGTTCAAAATACTAGAAACCATAGTGAGATGAAATTGTGCCGATTCCGCATTTTGAATACTGTCTGCCCTATATTCAATGTGAAAATTTGTGACTTAAAATAATAAAAGTATGAAAAATAGCAATGAGGTTTGAATTTCTATGGTTTTGTTTTTGGAAGACTTACCCTTTTTAACTACATGTATTTATATGAACAACGTATTTTGGTTGAACAAGATTGACGCTAGTATATTTTATTTTAATCCAAATTTAGTAAAAAAACATTTAATAGTTAGCAGGTATTTTTAGTTATTTAAAGCTAATTTGAAGTTCTTCATTAAGAGTTGGTTATTATAGTTATTGAGTGCAATGGCAAATTCGTTACGATGCAATTCTGTAATGTGCATAATGCATAAAATATTCGGATCCGAAATTAAAGTCCGCACCTCTTTCAAAATTGATATTTGATTATGTGTATATTCTTCACTTTTAGTATGTAGTTCTATCTGAAAATGAGGCTCTACACAAATCACTAGTTGCTCAAAAATGTGCAATGCTAGAAAGCGTAATATGGATACTGATAAGTGTGTTAGAAAAGCAAAATTTGACAAAATAATTCGCCGACATGGTTTTTCGGAAATAGTATCTAACAATTCCAGAAAGAATTCTCGGCGTATTAGGGAAAAACTACTAGCCGTACTGTCGCCCAATGGGATATCCCTGCCGTCCACACTGCAAACTGGTATCATCATGTAAATAGGATCTCGGCATAACACTTCTTTAAGCCTTTGGTGCAGTTGCATTACATAAGCATGTGCAAATAGACTGCTTTGTAGTTCCCAGAAAGGAGCACCACGATAAATGCAAAGCCCAGATGCTGCTGACGATGTTTTTGCGGCACACTCTTCTCGATACTCAACACCACAATTATTGTCCAACAACTTTTCTAAATTATTTATTATGCGATGAAAACCAAAAATTCGCTCCTCTATTGTTGTATCTTTTGCCATTTCGCGTTCTGAATATGAACCTTTACAGAATGGTGCTGACTTAAAATTTTCATCTGCTTTTGAATAACCATATAAAATTTTATCACTTTCTGCAATACTGCATACTTTGTACCGGCTGTAGAATTCATTAGCGATAGCTGTGCGCAGATGTTGCTTGTGGTTAATCTGACGACGCGTAGGTTTTACCTCATATGCCTGAATGTTGGATTCGATAGCTTGAATCTGCAAATCCATAAAGCGGCGTGCGCATACCTCGTGTTGGCGCAAGAATTCTTTTGGCAAATAAGATTTGGGGAAAAGTGGAAATATATTTGCACATTCGACATTTTCCTTCATCAATTGCAAAGTCTCCGGTAAGTACTTAGTTTGCTTCCTGTACCCAATACAAATTATGTAGACCTCCGAGTTACCACGCTTTGAAGTGGCAGGCTTGAAAACGTGGACCTCATCAAACACGCAGTTTAGCAAAAAAATTTTGCTTACATTTGTAGACTCGAAGAGCGTAAACATTTTCACTACAAAACATCCACCTTCGGCTAATATATTTAAGGCTGTAGTGATTTCAGCAAAATGAAGAGAAGCAACTACTTCTTCTTGACAATCAGGGGCATCAACACAATCGATTGATCCATCAGCCGTAATTAGTTGTACATTGCCTTCTAAGCGTTGTGTGCAGTGCTCCTGCATTTGTTCAATATGCTCCCGACTGATTATATTGCCAGTAAAATCGTCATGCATTAGCCAATTGTCAAAAGTATAAAACATGAATCGGTCGTCTGAAATCATGGCTCCGGAAGGGTTACCTTCATAATATGGATTAAGCGTAGTAGAGAGCCAGCGCCATTGTATCTGGGCAAGATATATATTAAAAATATAACTATCAGAAAAGTAATAATATTCTCACCTCATCTCTTTTGTATGTGGAGTACAAATAGTGGTTTAAAGCAGCAATGAAAGCTCCCGGCAATTCGCACAGGTGCAACGAATTTAGGTGGGGTCCTTTCACTAGTGGATACGAATGCAGACATTCGAAAAATTTACACCAAGCTATCGTAACAAATTCCGCTTTAGTTTCATTTTTAAGACGCCATGGAATCTCATTAGAAGGATCTTGGCGTCTCGTATGCAGGCTCCAATCTTCAAGTGCATAATCATTTAATTTACATTTCACGCCATTTAATTTAGGTTTTAACTGCTGCAACGGTTCAAACTGATAAAATTCTCTGAGCAATTCTGTAGGTGCAGGTAACTTCCAATTGTTTTCATCATTGGTCTTTTGATAGTGGAATTTCTTTTCAAACATTCGATTTACTTCAATATTATTTATTAGCGACCAATTATTGTCCGCCTTGGAATCAGCGCGCCAATTATCAGCAGCGGGGTTGCTGCAGCTGGTGGCAGCATGCAGTAATGGACTATGTGGCACCAAACGTTGTGGTGCATTATCCATAATTTAAAGGTATATTCTCGCTTATAATTTTAAATGAGTACCTTGCTAAAGTTATATGAATTTGCAGGTATATTTTACGAAAACAATAACGAATATGGTTCAAAGCAAATAGCGAAAACTGTAAACACGTTAGAGTACTGTGCTTGTTGATTATTTGGATGACGGCGGCAAATATGCAGAAACGGAGAGCTCACGGCTGTTATTAGTTACTAAAATTAGGAACATTTTCCTTTTCGTAACTTGGTAACTTTCATGTTAGTAATTTGATTTACTTAAAGTTTTGTTGAGCAAGTAATTACTTGCAGTGTTCATTGTGAATACGCCTACACAAACGAAGAAAAACAAAAGTGCATAAAAAAGATATTCTTATGCAGAGTATACACGCTCCAACCGCTGTATCAACACGTTATAAAATGAGTTGAATGGCTGGTTAGTACACACGTTCCAACATGATATACGACCCGTTGTCCAACTTTATTATTTTCATATTGGTGGTGTTTAACATAACGTAAAATGCAGGAATCAAGTGGAATTTGTCCAATAATAATAATAATTTTGTTTTTAAACCATTTCTTTATTGCGATCTGTTTTTTGAACATTAAACAATATTTTTACTTAAAACTATTTAATTCATTTAAGAGCAATTTATGGAATGCACCCAATGGTGCAACCATTTACTAATTCTATGATAAGTAATAAAATAGACTAATTTTTTGTTATATGGGGTCTGTTGTTGACTTGAGTCTGGGGAAAGTTATGGGATTTTCAATTATTTCTGTAACAAGAGGGTTTGAATGCGATTGGAGTCGAATGTTGTGTGATGTGGCATATTTTCGTAATTCTTCAATTATTTTGCGATCACGATGAATTTTTTAATTTGTGATATACATAATAAGGGGCGTTTGAGATCATTCTGAGGCTTTTCGACTAGAATCTTTGAAGTATTACGATTACAATAGCGAAGATCGGAGAAGTCTACCCGTGAGCGAAGCTCGTGGTAGTAGACAAAAAAGATATCCCGTCTCGACCGAGGGCACGAGTTTGGGTCCCTACACCCTCCGACCCACAGCAAATCATGCAAATAATAAGTGCATGCAATCCCGGCCTTCCAACGGCGGGCCGGAAATTTGTCCAGGCTTTTGACAATACTGAAACAGTAGACGGCGTGGTGACGAAACGTGCCACAACGCAAGTAATGCTGTTATTAACGAACGACTCGCTAGAACTTTTGGCGAAAAGCGAAGTATCATAAATTACGGTTTTGGCAAAGTGGGAGTCAGAACCTGTAAAACAGATGCTGATGCTGTAGACCAATTAGGCTCAGAGATCGAAGGTAAATACGCTAAGAAAGATCCTATGGAGTCCTCAAGCGACGCCGAGAGCATCGACTTGGAAGGTTACGGCTCATCAGGGTCATTACAGCTGGTTCGAGTACAACGTACTCAGAAAGGGAGCTCCTGAGCGAGCCACAAGTAGATGAGAATGTAAAGAATGCGTCTCCTTCAAATAAACCTACATCATAGCAAGCTAGCATTGCAAACCCTAATTGATCGCATGGCAGCCTTCAACCCTGTTTTTGTCCTCATTCAGGAGCCATGGATCAATGGAGGGCGCATCTGCGGATTGAGGACGCCGAAATATAACATAGGCTATACACAGCGGACTGTGAAGGTAAATCAAGGTCTTGTAATATGGCAAACACAAAACTAACCGCATTTATGATCCACAAATATAGCAATATAGACACAACTATAATAAGCTGGGAGACAGATGGTAACAAGTACCGGCTATCGTCTTTCTATATGGTACACGGAGATCCAGTACCGTCGAAACTGCTAAAAGAGCTGATACTGGACAGCGAAGCTCACGGCAACAAACTACTAATGGGAGGCGACGCAAATGCCCATCACACTACCTGGGGTAGTTAAAATATAATATTAATGAGCGAGGTGAGTCACTCTTTAATTTTATTATGAGAACCAAATTACTACTGTGCAATCGCGGTAATGAGCCTACCTTTATTGTACGTTGTCGTTCTTGGTACTACGTTAGTTTCAGACTCAATTATAGATAGAATAGTGAATTGGAGGGTACTCAATGCACATTCATTCTCTGATCACAGATATATGAATGCACGCTCCTGGAAGAGGCAGGCCATTCATCCTAAGGTACTAAAATTCAGGAACCCTAGACGAACAAACTGGCTAAGATATTTCCAAGAACTAGCAAAACGTTTGCCCACAGATCCCCCTTTCAACCCTTCTAGCATAGAGACATTAGATAACATGGTCAATAGACTGACTAATTGCTGCAACCAAGCCCTGCATAAGGCTTGTCCAGCAGCTGGACATAGAGGGAAGAATAAGCCACCCTGGTGCACGACTGTTTTTTATAATAGCGACGCAATAACTGAGCGAAACCACACAAAATACGTTGAACATAGCATCACGTGAAGCTATAGGCAGGCCCGTAAGTAAATTCGAAGAAGCAGATGTAATATTAACTTTTTTTGAAAATGAAGGGTTTGTTTTTCGCCCCACCCGACGGACGACGGTTAGATTTGAAAACTTTTATGGTAACATGGTAGCTTTGAATACTGTCAGAATAATAGAAAGAAAAAAACGAAAGTACAAGTGAAACTGAAAAGCCAAGGGTCGACAAAGTGCTGACAAATAAAACATTGTGCTATTCGAAGCTTTAAAGCGTTTCAAGTGGGTGAAGGATTTTCATATATTACGATAAATTTGTATTATTTTTTGACAATTGTCAAAGTCAAAGTTGAATTTGACAAAATCATTTCCTAAGATGACGTCGTTTTAGAGGTTTGCTTACAACTTTATTCTTACTA
Source organism: Anastrepha fraterculus (assembly GCA_037575425.1). NCBI lineage: Eukaryota > Metazoa > Arthropoda > Insecta > Diptera > Tephritidae > Anastrepha > Anastrepha fraterculus. The sequence continues at coordinate 68,039 of JAYXIM010053274.1, forward strand.
ATCGCTTTTCAATTATCTTCGATGCTTATAAAAGGGGCAGGCATCGGATTTCAAATTGAAACGAAAAATCAAATTGATAAAGAAGATGGAACTTGCAGGAAATCAATAAATCCCTAGTCATGACAAAAAACCAAAGTGGCACTGTATTATTGCCCATGTAACCCATTTGTTCAGAGCGTTACAAAAAGAAATTTCTAGGAGCTATACAGGTAAAGAAGAGCCAGTTGAGAGCTTCCTGTGCGAATGCTCCGTATTTTGAAAAGTGCGCTTCACTACTTTTTCGAGGATGTGAACAAGTCAGGCACAGTGTCGCTGGAGGGGCTAATTTTGTTCGCCAAAAGTTCGGTATAGCCTAAATACATGTGAAGATAGGATTCGGTCACTTTTTTTTGGGTACTACAATGATTATCTGAGGCCTTCGAGTGAACTTGTGAGTGTAGGACGTTCTGTTCTAACCCATCTTAACCTACGTACTCGTTCTATTTTATGACTGAACTATTTTGATTGAATAAAAAAAATGATACTTTTAATGGCAACATAAATTAGTTCTTTATTTGATTTTATTTAGGTTTTTATAATTTACAATTACATACATAGAATACTCTAATTTACTTAGGCCAAACGACGTTTGTATGTATTCTTTCTAAATACATGAACAACACAATACAGTAGTAACTACATACATCTACAAACATAAGTTCAACACAATCACTTAAGTATGCAACTAGGTACTAAGTAATATTATCTAAGGAGTATCAGGTGTGCCTTATTCAAGTTTAACAAGTTAAGAAATACATACATACAAACATATAGGAGAGTTGATCACCTAACGCAATATTTTGCAACTGTACGAGAATATGTGTATAAGTAGGTACATGTGTGTGCGAGTAAATGGAAATACAAGTACGTGTTATGTTAATGGCCTTATAGCCCCTCCCGAATGAGTCCGTCGCGGCAACGCGTTCGACTAACATGCCGTATAAAACGCAAAAGGATATCACAATGAAAGTATTGCCGTATACAAACAAATCAGCTGTTCCGTATTGTATGCTGTGTTGTTATTGTCTGATTTTTGTTCGTTCCAGGACGATATCGGGCGCGAATGTGGCGCTCTCTAAACAAATACACACAATCAATTCGGTTGCCATTCAAATGCGGTGCCACAATGAACTCATTTTGGCTGGCCTACTGGGTAAGATTTTAACTCAAGAGTTTAGTTTTTAGCTGCTGGAATCCACTTACATGTGTTCATTGCCTAATAAGGTAAATAATACTTAATTATGTATTCTCTCCGCTCTCATAGAGCAAATACTTTGTATGTGAATGTAGGCGAGGTGTGCAAAATTGCAAATATTTGATTGTCTCAATTTATTAAGATTTCCAATGACATTTATGCCATTTTTCCATAGCATTTTTTGAATCATTATTGTATCTTATTTCGAATTAACCTTTAGGTTTATTGTGTGAGTGTTAACAGCTTATAATTAAGTTTTCTGTTTTTTAAACGTGACAAATACGGTTTATTTTTTATTTTTATTCTTTACAATGTTCATATATTAGAAGGTTTTTCAAAGATTCTCATTTGCTTTCATTTGTTTCATAAAAATTGCAAAGACGTTATAAATACATTTTTTTTTATATTTAAATTTCATAATAATAAACATTTAATAATAAAAATCAAAAATTAAAATTTGTTTATACAGTTTACAATAAATAAAAAGCAAAATTTGGAAATTTAATTAATAGTTTATAAATAACGGTCATTAAGTAATCATTTTGGTCTCCGTTCAGTACACAAATTAAAACCGACTTCGAAAAAATTATCGAAATGAGAGTATACTTCAAGGAGCTTATCTGATCATTTAGTCAACATCAGCCTGGCGCAATTAAACTGCGCACCTTATTCGAGTTAAATATTTGAAAAAAAAAAAAAATGTTATTGTTGATACTTCATTATCTGGTTTCCTAAAAAGATGCAAAAATATGAAGAGATCTGAGAAAGTATACATATTTCTGAACGGACATAAATTTAAAAAATTTAAATAGTAAAAATATTCACGAGAAAGTAAAAATTTTACGAGAGACGTTGGAGCATAAGATTAGATATTACAATTTCATTCATTTTAAAGTTTATTTAATTCTCATTGCAAAGCGAGCGAGATACATACAATACATTGTTGTTGTTTTGATGTCTACTCTCTACTTGCCTTATACAAATGATGTTGGTTTTGTTGCTTGCTAAGTGAACTTGTTTCTCTTAACACACTTCTCCAAACAGTGCATGTGAAAATATTTTCGCTAAATTACAATAAAAAATATAAGTAAAACTATTGTGGATTTATAATTATACAAATATTTCAATATTTATTATTAATATTATTAGCTAAAATATTTAAATATTTTATTATTATTAACTAAAATATTAAAAAAAATAATGTAATAGAAACTGTAAATTTTTTAAATTGAATAATTATAAATCCATAATAACTTGACTTATATTTTTTGTTGTTATTTTATAAAAATATTTTCACATATTAATATTTAAATATTTATTAAATAAATTTAACTAAATTATTTTTTTTTAACACCAGAAATATTCTACGTAGGGGTGATTAGACTCATTTTCCTATCTGACTGCCTTTGTGTAGAATAGCGAAATTAAAACTTAATAATTCAATTTTTGTTAAATCAAATATTTAAAAACCATGAAACTAAGTTTTCTAAAATACATTTTTGACTGAAAAAAAGCCCAATGAATAAAAAAATTTGGTGGGATATCGAAATGGAAAAATTTTGTGACATAAAAGCACACACATTTTTTGTCACTAAAGAAATTTAAGTTTGTTGTATGCTAAACTATACTAAACTAATAAAATTGATTATTAACTAACATTTTAATATCCCGCAGATAAGCCTAAGGCATTACGACATTTTTTCACTGGAAGTAGTCGAAACTAATTATGCCTCCATTTATAGAGTTTAAAAGATTATTGATTTTTCTAGTACTAAATACAATTTCAATTTAGTTCCGAATAAATTAATAAATATACACTAAAACGTTAAGTGTATTAAATATGATAATTTTAGGGAAATATGTGCTCGTTGCAGTAATTTGGCGGAGTAGTTCGGGAGTTGTTTTTACACGATGATGACGCTTGAAAATACCCGTTCCACTGAAGTGTTGGTCCCCGGTAAGTACAAAATATATTCAACTAAGATGGCTATATGAGTGTAGTCACAGCTTATATCAAGCAAACGTTTAAATATTTCTGCCTATCGATTTGGAACTCAAAAATTATTCTCTGTCTACACTCTGCATGTATTCAAACTGCGTTGAGAATCGTATGTGAAAAAAGGATTTATAAAAGACAAGCATATTTAAATAATAAAAAAACAGGATTTTCATATACATATAATTTTGGCAGATAGCAATTCTGGAAGCTAAAAATAGAAGTACCCTGCTAAAAAAGTATAGCTTAAATAAGTAAATTTGTTTTTCTATTGATGCGCTTTAGGGTTTTATATGTCATACGATTGTTCATACAATTTTTATGAGGAACTGAGTTTTACGAGAAGCTTTTTCTACACTCGGATGTTTGCCATTGCACTCCTTGAAGTAACCTTTTAAAACAAAAACCCCTTTTTCTATTTTCTGTCATTTCATGTGCATAGTGGGTTTTGAACCGGGTATATAGCGAATGAGAACCACACTCAAACTCATTCGATTGCTGTGGCCGCCTGTGCATACGATAACCTTATTAAAAATGAAACAACTTTGTCCAAATATTACCCAGTGTAACAATGCAATAATGAAAATTCTAAATTCTTCATCAATTTTTTTGAAATTTTATGATTTTTGAAACTACCGTTATACTCGTACTATAGTAAATGGTTTTCCAATAACAGGATTTATTTAAATATATAAAAGGCTATCGAGAGATGATTAACGATTTTTTAATGCCGGAATCGGATGTTATTGATCTGGACAACGTTTATTTTCAACAAGATGACGCTACGTGCCACAGAAGCAACAAAACCATTGATCTTTTACGGGAAAAGTTTCCGGACCGTGTTATCTCTCGAAGAGGTGATCACAATTTGCCACAGATATTTTATGATTTAACACCTTGTGACTTTTTTCTTTGGGGCCACCTGAAAGAGAAGGTCTACGCCAACAAGCCAGGTTCGATTCAAGACTTCAAAGGTGGAACTCGTGAGGCTATCGGGGACATAGGACAGCCACTTTGCAATTCGGTTATGGAAAATTTGATGAAAAGGATATTTTCCTGTAAGCGTGGTCGTGGTGGTCATTTGGCTGATGTAATTTTCCACTATTAACGGCATACCTTCCTCTTTATAATGCATATAATCTTTCTAAAGAAACTAAAAAATAGCATTTTTCTTTGAATATCAAAATAACACCTCTTATTGGAAAACCCTTTATATACTCTCATCCCGATAACCTCTTCTTTTCCCTGTATTTTATTGTCTCATAGATTTGATTTTAGGCGTTGACTTCAAAATAGGAAAATGAAAAATTCTAACGCTGTCTTCGACTGTGCAGTACTTTACAACTTTTAATATTAAAGCCTCACTTTCTCAAAATACATAAGTTTGATAGACCTAAGGAGAGGGAAGGTTCAGCTTAAAAAACCTCAGAATAATTGCTACGTGTGAGAGTTTTGTGTGCTTATTATAATTTATACGCATATAGTTATAATACATATTTCTAGTTTCTGCAGATTTTCCATTTTTCCTTACTTTTTCCTTAAAATCAGATCCGCTAAACAGAATTTCACCCTAGGTTACTAAGATTAATTTTGACTAAAACGACAACTTCTGGTGTGCAACTATTTGCGGATTTGTGATCGATTATTTTTGTCCAAAGTAAAGGAGAAACATTAAAAGGAAAATGTCAACAAAAATGAATGCCGTCAAAGAGAAGTTGAGGGAATATATTTTTAATCAAAAATAATTAATAAGCAATTCGTTTTTTTGCCAAATGAGTTACTGAGTTTCTTGCCTTTCTTCCACAACAGCCATTGTCCAGACTAGAAGGAGTGCATTTAGTGTTGAGTCGAATGTGTAAACGGGTGGATTAATTTTTGGAATCTGATTCGATAATCCTTATATGTGAACATGATATATAAATATGTATGAGTATATGAATATTCTTAAAGTCATATGTAAAAGATTTCTTGACATTTGCATAATGTCTTTTCTGCGAAAGAAGAAATTTGTTCGGCAGTTCCCGAAAAAAATGAAAAACGAGCCAAATGAAAATGAGCCAAACCAGTTAATTTCTGAAGCAATATTTTGGCGAATTTTACATACAAATCTTAGCCTATACCCTTACAGATTAAACTTACTCAAGAAGTGAAAACCCGTGATCACTTGAAAGGAATAAAATTGCCTGATTCAGTTCTGCCAAGGTTATGTTATATTTTTGAAAATTTATACATTAAGGAATCCAAACTGTCAATCGAAAGAATTAGCGATTAATGAAAACAACTGTCTTTAGAAATATATGCATGATGTAGATGTCCTATCTTTGTCCATTAGAAGGTCAAGTACTAGTTTATTGTATTGATTCACCTGTATTAATGAACGCAGGGTAACTCTAATTGTAGGTAATAAATATAATAACTCAAATAATCCTCTATTTTGTACTAGTAACAACAAAGATTTGAACTTAAATCAGCATGGAATTTTTGGGTGGTCTTTGAAATATTACACTCAGGTAGTAGGCTGTGCCACCAAAAAGGTTGCGAGGTTTTCAGCGGAATATAAATTCTATCATATTTTAAGTAAGTAAAAAATATTATTAAAAAGCTTAAAAGATCCGAGTAAAATGTTTAAAAATCTTATCAACGAAATCAAAATAATGATGTTTTTGATGCTATTTTTTACATTTTTTGGAAGATCAGTTTAAGAACCTGAATATCTGATTTAGACATCCAAATTTTTTCCCGTAAATATCAGCAAACCTCCGCTCCGCGGACTCCGTTCGTAAATTCTTAAACATTTTTATGCATATCTTTTAAGCTTAAGCCCTGTCTTTATCTAAAATAATTTTTGGGAAAAAATATTTTTTAAATCAAATTTTATTTAAGTAAAAAATTAAACAAAATTTTTAAATATTTTGACGGAAGCCCTGAAATATAATAAATTTTATAATTTCGATAGAAAAAACAACCGATTTTTACACATTTTTTGTGAAATTTGATTACTTTTTATTTACGGAAGGAACGCATGCACACTTGTGTACGCAGTTATATAAAAACTGTATTAAAAATTCTTGTGGGTACTACGTTCGAGCTAATGGATTAAGATAAAATAAGAAGTTATTTGGATTATCACAGGAGTAGGGAGACTTGACGATTTTACGAATTTTTTACACGGCCCCTAAGTGCCAGAAAATGATGTGAGAGCCGTCGCATAATCAACTCGTAAAATGAGTTTTTTGTGCAGCTGATTACATAATACGTACCGGAACATGACATGACATGTGACTCTGTTGAATCGTTATTTCTGAGCTATGCACTTATATTTATGTATATATACATACGATATATAGTTGGATTGCCTTAGTCAGTTTTGTCACTTGGATGTTTACTTTAATTCATAATCAATTCGCATTGGTTTTTTATCTTTTTACATTTCATGAAAATGAGTGCATTAATTATAAATTACAGCACAAAAAAAGCCATGAGGTCGTCGAAGTACAAATGTTAATTAAATCTAAATCTAACCATAAATTATAATATAAAATACTCTATGCGCCATATGAATCTCTCTATGCTGCTTTCTTGTGTCGTGTATGTAATGCTATGCTAACATAACTAAACCTTAACTTCCAATATTCAAGGCAGCATCAGCCTCCTTAGAGAACCTTGGTTGCCGCATTCCTACCCGTCATAGGACCAAAGACCTTTAAAATATATAATTGATTTAAATCCAGGCGGACTTAGCTGATGTACATACATAGATGTGAGGGCAGTCATTTATGATCAGTAAGGAAACCTGTGTGGTAACTTATTTCATTAGTATTGAATGGGTTTATGTTATTCCTACTAGGGATGAACACCGCTTTGACAAAACAGGTTTTCGATGAATCACGGTTTTTTATTAAGATTCTGTAACCTTTAAAAAAATCTGGGCTGAAAAACTGACCCGAAAAAAGGGGGAAAAAACTAAAAAATAAAATAAAACTAAATTAAATACAAAAACAAACTTTAAAAACATTGAAATCGACTTAAATTTAATTTTCCATTTTAATATGCAATGCAAATATGTAAATGTACTTATTATATGAGGATAGTAAATAATATTTTCTTTTTTAAAATACGCTTAGTTAAATTCTTTTTGCTGTGAAATATTCAGCCACAAGGAACTTCTCTCGTTTGTAGGTGCTATAATTTTATTGGTAAAAACCATCTGTAATGATAATCAGACCGTTTGTCGTATCAGGGATATATTAATAAAATATCCTAAGAAAATAAAAATTCTCTGGATACCTAGCCACATAGGCATCCCTGGAAATGTAAAAGCTGATGCAGCAGCCAAAAAGTACTTATTCCACATCCCCCATCACTTTCGACACATTCTCCTCGAATGACATCCTTAAAACTATCAACCTCCATTCTTCCCACTTGAAAAAGGTTGCATGGTCTCAATTTAATCATCAATACACCCTTATAAATCCTGATTGTAAAAAATCACTATTCCCAACTTCCCTTTCCAAAACACCAGATCACAACTTTCATACGTCTGGGACGCGGTCATACTAAACTAACACACGAACATCTCCTCCTCGGCTCTCTTTCCCGGACTTGTCAGTTTTGTGGAGGGCATCTCTCAATCGAACACATCCTAGACCCCCGCCCAACACTAACCACCAAACGGACTACTGCATTTGGAACTATGGTACCATCCACTCTATTAAGTAATGTTACTTTTGACAATGTGATTAAAATATACAATTATATAAAATGTATTAATATATCAGACCATATTTAAATTGTACAGTTAGAAATAATTCATTTTGTTATCGTCATTACGCACTGAATGCCCCAGTAGCCAGTGTGCCAATTAAGTTAGGGTTATATTGTATATATCTCCTATAAATAATAATAATAATAATTTCATTGGTTTTAAATGGTATTTGATTTGATTTAATAGTCAAAGATACTATGCACAATAGACTTCGAATCGAGAAAAAAAAACAAGCTGAGCAGTCACTTTGAACTGTTTGGTACGCCATAAAATTAATATCTTATCTCGGAAATATGCAAAATTCTTAATTATGTTTTTTAAACGCGGGAAAAACGGTTAACACTGAAATTTAAAAAAAATGGAAAGTGTGATTAACCATATTAGAAAACCCGGTTTTTAAACACATGGATCGCCAATACCTGCTACATGAACTGCCAAAAAGTTTCTCTGACTCAAAATGTTTATCCACTTTAGCTTTTATTTATCCACTCGTGAAAAATAGGAATACGCGCAATTTAGAATTTGAATGAAAAAATATGAAAAATATGTATTGCCTTAAGTTTAGTGAAGAAATATTTTTGAAATATCTTGAAAAGTGGTATTTTCACTTGTCTACACTTTCTTAAGATTTTTTACATATACTACGTACATATGTATTTAAAAAAAAAAAGTTTCTTTCTTTTATTTTACAAAATCAGCTGCAAATGGTGGGAGCTTTTATTTATTCTTAAATGTGTAACTATTTTCTTTCATTTCAATAACAACGGTTAAAACATATAGTATTTATGTATTTCACGAGTTAAGTCATGCATTAAGGTTTTTTATTTTGTGTTATTTGACAGCAAAATGTTTTTTGTAAGCATAGTTCAGCTTTTAACCCCTTTTTGTTCACCTTTCTTCTACATTTACGTGTAGTTTTACTTATTGCAAATTATTTAATTATTTTATTTTATTTTTAGTATCTGCGTTGGCTACATTTTATTTAACAAAGAAGAGTTCATGTTATTTTACATATACATTAATCATAAATCTACAAGCGTGTCTACGGTCCTTTATTAAAAAAGGCATAAATGCAGATTTTGGGAGTACTAAGAACTAAGGCGAGTCAATATCTCTTTTTTGATGTACAATAAAGTTGAACAATAACTAAACAAAAAAAATTTCCATTTTTTGAAACTGAATTTGAAGCCCTTGCTGTAGAATTCTGAAATAAATGATCTCAAAATAGGCTTTTTTTTAAGTCTAACTTAAAAATTATATTTTTTCTACAATGATTGCTTTATTTGACTGAAGGAGGCTTACAAATTATTATTATATTTTTAATGTTTTCAATAATATTTTCGTGCATTGATTATAATCATTATCAGATTGTGTTCATTTTTGTTTTTAATGCTTGCTACGGAAAAAGCTGCAACACTGATTTCCGATACATTTGACTTTTGAGTTTTAGGCCTTCCGTAGGTATGCTCATTTTTGTGTCATACATTTGCTTTAGAAAATTAATTTCAAAACATTTTATAAAACCAGCTAAATAACAGCATTTCGAAAAAATCATACAACCTTGGTCTAAGTAGTTTTTTTTCGCCATTTGGATATTTTAGCTTGTTTTGTGGCCTTACATCCTAATTACAACTGACGAGCAGGGAAAACGGCCAATTCATATGAACATAACCATTAGTGGATACACCTAAAGCTCCTCCTTGGATTGCTTTTGCGCCGGTCCAGGTAACTGCTAATCAGCATAGCTAACGGTATCCTCCTCCTCCTGCAGCGAAATGATCTTCGGGTGCAAAAAAAAGCAAACAACAAAATACGAGAAATAATAGAGAGAAAGAAGATGAGTTTTTATTAAGTAAATGCACAATAAAATATTGAAAGTTTTCTTTTAAATATTTTTTAATTTAAATATGATCTTATTGAATACATACATACATACATACAAAGTATAGAAATATTTTCGCAAATTTTACTTTTGTCGAGTATTTGTGTTTTGAAGTTCTCTAAAAATCGAAAAGACACATAAATGCAGGGTAAACATTTTGTCTAACACTTTTATTAAAAATACTAAAGGTATCAATAAATTCAATCACAAAATACTCTTATGTAGGTGTTTCATTCTTTTGTAAGCATCCTTTTTAAGTTGTTTTTCAGTCTAAATGTATTTCTATATAAAATTCGGAGTGGCCTTCTGGAATTTGGAATTTCATCTATCGAGTTGTTTACTTTCACAGGTTAAATAACATTCGTGTTGCATTAGGAATTTAATTTATGTCTAGACTATTACAAAGGGGGGCGCTTTACCTTTGAACAAAAATATTACAAACAAAAATCATCGAAAGTCGAATAATCTATGTGATGCTGATGCAATTTGCCGCCTAGAAGCTGCGATTTCACTCTACTAGACTAGTTTTTTTAGGGCTTCATTATAAATATTATGCTAAATATCTAGACGATCTAATGATTCAAAAGGTGAAACAAGAAATTTATGAGGAAAGCGCCCAAACTCGCGAAAATGGCTGAAAATTGCACTTGTGCTCAAAGTCCGCCGCAGAAATCGTTAAAATAAAAATGGAGTGGCTACCACTTTTTTGAAAAACAAAAATCAAATCGCGATGCACAGAATGTGCAGGTGCGGCCAATATCAGATCATTAACTGGCTCTCAGCGATTTTGAAGGAATTCCTGACGTAACCGGATTATGACAGCAGTTTACAGAAAAGCTTGGTGATATACGAAAAAAATCAATTTAGCTTTCACTTATTACTTTGTTGTCGCCTGAACAACGACAGATTGGACGATTGTGCGCGAATACGTGTGAAATGAGCGGGCTCAAATCTGCTGCCGCGATGATGTGGCAACCGAAGTTATTCTCACAATTTTGCTTCGGATAGCCAAATCTTGTAATCTTAAATCTTATATTTATGAATCTTCAAAACACCAGGTAGGCGCGTACACCATACCCGAATGTTGGTTCGCGATTCAGATGGTTCTGATTGGAAGAATCTCGATTCATGTCGATTGGATTGTCAAGAACTCACTTAAATTCCTGTCGGAAAATTTCTATTCATCTGACCACATTTTATATAGAAGTAAGTCTCAAGCTCTCCGTCTTTTGTATTTCTTCTTCAGAAAAGTATTGTGGTGTAACTTTTCTAACTTTACTATTTGCTGTTTCGGCATCACGGAAATCTTATCTCAAAAAGACTAAGAAATGTGATCATCTGTTTTACAAATTTTCTTAGAAAACCCGAGCTTTCTTTGTGTCACTAGGCCCGTATGCCTTGCTGCCCTGATGTGTATGCGTTTTTTATAGTCAAAAGAACCCTGATGTAAGTCCGCTGAGTTTATTTAAGCATGTTCATGCCTGGTTTTACCAATCGATTTTAAAATTTATCAAACTGTTAAAAGTGAGACAATATGAAACACTGTTTCTTTAAATATTAACAGTCTATTAAATTTAGAATTGTGTGGTGAAATCGGTCAGCAAAATACTGAAAGCATCACCACTGCCGATTTGATTTTGAGTTTTTCTATCCAGAAACTAGATGACGCTCAGGTTGAGCAGACAACAGCTGGAGTTTTACTCCGCGATCGGGTAAAAAAGTTTATAGTCCGGATATAAGGACCGGCTTCGCAAGAAGACATAAAGCAAAACGCGCTGTGGAGATCAACGAATGAGGAACCCATCCTATGGCAAATCAAACGCAGAAAATGGTGATGGATTAGTCACCTCCACCAGATAGCTTCACGATAAATGCACTGAACTGGAACCTGCAGGGGTCGCGGTAAACCAAATAATACTTGAAGAAGGTCGATGTTACGCGAGCTAGCAGATGCCGACATCACATGGGACGGTGCAAAATCAACAGCACAGAATCGTGCACGATGGAAGATCGAGACCCTATGCTCCCGAGCGGAGTGAACAAGGGGGAAAAAACCCTAGAGGTGAGACCTTAATATTTGAACATGAGCTCAAGATTATCAAACAAAGTTAGCAACGGGTAGAAATGGGTAGGCAACAGCCATCAAATTGAGAATGTCCAAGTCGTGATTGAACGCAATGTTGGTCGTTTTGTGTTTCTATATCAGAGGATTAAAAAATGTGCTCTCAATTGCGTGACCTATATCGGAATCGTTGTGTAGAGTTAGAGGGATACTATAGTGGAGATCGATTTGAAGGTTTATTTGTGGATTTGCATCGTAATGTCTGGTTATCCCGCAAGACAGATTAGGTTAGGTAGTGCTGGCTGATCTGCAAAAAAAAAAATCACTTAGACCTTTAGAGTCCATTGTGTTACCAGTGCTACGCATTTGGAGTCGCATTATTATTTCATATAATTCTGAATGCATGTCTTCGCGAGTTTTAACAAGCCGTTCAGACTTTTGTCAGCAATATCCTCCAAGGATGAAAAGTATGCTGATGCTAGGCACATTTGTAGAGTCCTACAGAGAGCAGGGCAGTGGCAAATTAAGTGTTCCACGTATCGCTCCGGACTAGTCTCAATTTGGCTGCGTCATGTGGGGTGAGACAGTGTCCTGCCAGTAGTCCAACCAATATTTTGCAGTCTTTACTAGAGAGTGATAAAATAAAGTTTGTACTCTTCGTATTCCAAGTCCATAGATGCTTTTGGCAGTTTTGCACGAGGTATGGGAACTCTCTACCGGCATGGGAGGCATGGGAACTCGATTGCGTTTCCGCAAGATAACTCAATTCTGATTTGGTGATTCGGACATGCCCGTTAAAATATTATATAATAATGCAAATTTTTTATTTAGTCGTATGTAAGTTAGAGATAATAGTGTCAGTTATATACAAATGTATGTTTTGTAAATATAAATATAAATTCCTTAAATTATTTGAAAGCGACAAGCATAACACTTGAAGACTGAATGTTGGACACTCCTACGCTAACAGTGTGTCGGTGCAAGTGTTTGTGTGTTTATGAAAAACAATACTAATGCGACTAATTCGCCTACAAACTTCAATACTAACAATAAAAGCGTTCTATACAAAGCGCTACAAAATTATGAAAAAATATATATGTAAATGGTATGTGTCTATATGCTATATATTTGATAGATTTGCTAAGCGTTCTCACATTCCTTCAAACTTTTTTGTTCTATCGATATTTATGTATGTATTATATATCTAATCAAACATTTGCCATTTTCCACTACTTACATGTATTGTGTATCCGCTAGAGTTGCAATTGCTTTACAGTTGTTGTTTTTATTATATATTTATTGCAGCTGTTGTTGGGAGTACGGTGCATTTTTTATTAGTTTTTTTTCTTTAGACAAAACTCAAAAGTTTATTCTCAGCTTGCTATATATTATCTAAAAAAAAAAATTCGGTACGTGTGCACTCAAAGTAATATTTTTCCTCTCCATTATCTTCACTTTACTTTTTGTGACATAATTTGAGTTTTCTTTTTTAATTGAAATGCATTTCACGAAGAATATGTATGTATATGAGTGTAATTATTTAATATGATTTCTTTAATAAATGCTTAAAACTACAAACGACAAATTTTTCAGCATTTTTTGAGGTAAATTTCCGAAAACGACGACTTCTTTGCTAATACACATTTGAGCTAGATTAATGCACTCTGAGAAATTACGAAATTACTGAAGCGTTGCTCTGATATAGTCATCGAAATCATCTAAAAATTTAAAGTATCACAATTATATTGACCAATTCAATGAACATTACTTAGGTACGCAAACAAAAAAAAAGTGAATTAAATCAGCAGGCGATATGTGTACACATGGCATTACACCTGTGTATGGACAACGTTAGGGATGAGCATTTGTCATTCAGTCGAGAGGGTTTTTAGGTCTTGTAGAGATCAGAGCATATGGTAAGTTTACAACACTCATTACTGCATACAGTTATTTACTGAACATAGTTGTGTCTTTAATATATGTAAATATATATTTTTATTAGTTGACAGGTTCTTTGCTTGTTTTGGGTTATGTTGTTGATTTTGTGTGCTCCTTAGACAATAGGTTGTTGCAAGGAGCTGCGTGAGCTGGTTTTCGAGTGCACTATATGGCAGTTGGCAGAATTTCGAAACGAAAGGTACATAAAAACGATATGATTGTATTAGTTACTTTACAGGGTCTCAAATATATACAAATACGTTTGGATGTTTTTGTTTTTTTTTTGTTTTTGATTCATTGAATATTTCAAAGGAACATTTTGAACGCAACATTTAGAGTTCGAAAGTCGTTTGTTTTAATGATAAAAACTGGAGAAATTTAAAAAAACCAATTACTATATATTACAGAAAAAACACATGAATTTATTCAAAATTGAAATTTATTCAAGAAATGCGTCTTTATTAAAGAGAATATTTTTGTAGCTACATTAAGTGAAGAAACACTTGATGATTGATTAACAAGAAGTGCTTAAAGAAGTAATTAGCAAAGTAATACAGTTCAAAAAAAAAAAAACGTACTCACCTGTGTGGAATTAGACTTTCTTATATAAAACTCATGGGTATTTTAATATAAGAAAAGAAAATAAAAAAATATGGGAAGAAACATCTTTGAACACAAACAATAACCTCTTAAGCCGAAAATTACATTTTCGAGTAAAAGGCTCTGAATAATTCAACAAAAATATATATATAAGGTGAAGTCCAAAATAAACAAGACTGAGCTAAACTAGAAATGACAGAAGCTTTGTTCTGATAATTTCGAGTTTATCTATTCAAAGCAGTCTCCTCTAGCCTCGATAGAAAAGCTTTTCAAAAGAGTGTTTCAGGCCATTGACCGGAATGTCCTTCAGGATGTTGGCACAAGCCTTTTGGATGGCCTCTACGGGCGCAAAACGTTTTCCTTTCATAGCCAAATGTAATTATCCGAATAGGTAGAAGTCACAGAGAGCCACATCAGGTGAATATGGTGAGTGATTGATGGTTAAAATGCGATTTCTAGTCAAAAAGTCAGTCACAAGAGTGGGTCGATGAGATGGTGCATTATCATGCAATAAGCACCAGCTTCCTCCTTCGCGGTATTCAGGGTGAATTCGACGAATGTGATGTAGGTTAGGTTAGGTTGAAGCGTTTGTCCTGTGGGACACACTCAGGCTCATAGCCCATTGAGATACCGCGTGGGGAGCTTTCCCTATTTCTCCTAAAACCATTGTGTGGTTTTCAAAAATTTTAGAATATCTACCTTCCTAGCTATTAGCTTCCTACCCTGTACAAGTCCTAGATATTTCGCCTTTTCTGTTACTCTAAGTGGTTTCCCTCCTAGGAATATGTGTTTAAGAGCAGGTGTTTTATGTTTCCTGCTAAATAGTATCAGATCCGTTTTTTCCGGATTTACTTCAAATGCGATGTAACAAATGCTTCAAAACGCCAAGATAGAAAATGGCATTGACGGTTTGGCCCGTTGGCATGAGCTCCCTTGGAATCGTAAAAATAAATGAGCACCGACTTGATTTTTGACTTCTCTCAACGCGATTTTTTGGTTGGTGGCTCGTCTGGGACCTTCCATTATGCACTTTGACGCTTAGTTTCAGGTTCATGTTGGAAACACCATGTTTTATCACCAGTTACAATGTTATAAAGAAAGTTTTCGTCTTTTTTCGCCTCTTTCGAATGTTGAATTCTGAGCATTCTTTGGTTCGCAGTTAAATTGTGCAGAATGAAACGTGCACAGACCTTTCGTAAGCCCAAATGATCAGTTAAATTGCGATAAATCGATGTTTTGGAGATATTCAACATCAATTCCATGAATTTCATTGCTGATTTCGGTTCATTCTTCATAAATATACGAACAATTTCGATGTAGTTTTCGGAGATTACTGATTTTGGGCGGCTACTTTGTTCATTGTCATTTATGAGTTCTCAATCATCTCTTTGTGCGAAACTCATTTTTCTACCGATGCACAAACATACATTGCGTCTAAAACTTCGCTTCCACTGAACCGAATGTCACCAAGCTTTCACTAGCAGTCGGATAGGGATGTAACTTCCAACGCACTAACTCATTAAAAAGATGGCGCCATCAAAAACATTTTTATGATGCCAGTCTTGTTTCTTTTGGATCTCACCTTGTAATATTGTTGCATAATAGACACTTGCAGTTCATTAATTCATTATATATAAATTTCTTTCTCGATGGGTCGAGATTTGGTCTCGAAATAGCACCGCCGAATGACGACCACTCAGGCAGTTCTTCAGGCCTGGCGGGAGTGTCAACTGTAAAATATCATCTAGTATCTAATGACGGTGAGTGCTGTGGTGGTACTGTTCACTCTTCGGAAGCTATGCTGGTGTGAGGCTGGGGTCAGATGTTTCGTGTAGAGTGGGAGTAGAAGGGCTTCAAGAGATGAGAGTTATCGGGCGATAAAAATCCCTTTGGTTCACGGGACTCCCAGGTTTCAGTAGTGGGACCACTCTCCCTGATTTCCACTTGTCAGGAACAATGGGAGTGGCCATAGACATGCTGAGAATCCCTGTGAGATTCTCTATTCCTAATGGACCCAGCTTTTTCAACTTCAGCACGTTTAGTCCGTCGGGGCCAATGTCCTTTTGAACCTCATCGCTGGAGAAAGCAAGTGGCGCACTGCTGTACGTCAGTTTGTGCAGCCGTTAGGTGGCACTACGCTTGGATCTGTCGGCCGGAGGATGCAGTATGAATTGCCGGCTGAAATAGCTCCGTTGAAGGTGATATCCACCTTGTCGTTATGCTTCTTCGGATTCGACAGCGACCTTACGGTGGACCAGAGCTTACTCACACCAGAGGTGAAGTTGCAGGACTTCAAATGTGCTACCCATTTAGTCCGCTTGTGTTGGATTACCAGTTGCCGGATCTCCAAATTGAGATCCTTCATGCGGGGATCCCCGGGATTGGCCTGGCGTAGGTGGTCACGCTCGTTTGCCAGAAATTTTGAAATTGGGACGCATGTCCCGGATCCTTACAGCAGGTATGAAGCGAGTCGCGGTAGCTGTAAGTACCTTGCGGAATGCGCGTTCGCCTACGCGCACATCGTTGGGGATGCCCTCCGTAAATTCTGTGAATCTGGCCCAATCCGGTGATCCGCGGAAACAAAGTCAGCAGGTCTCTCGATCGAGATAATAATGGGCATGTGGTCTGATGCAAGCGATAGCATAGGTCGCCAGGCTACGCTACATATTTATCAGACCGGCGCTAGCAACTGTAATGTCAGGTGAGCTGCTGCAATTGCCCACAACCCTGGTGGGGGCGTTTTCGTTTACCCCGCTAAATGTCGAATCGTCTATCCGATCTGCCAATTGATACCCCCTACGATCATTTTTTAGGCTTGAAAGATCTTGATTTAAGTCACCTACTACCAATCTGTTTTCACCCCTGATGAGCGCACCTATATCAGGCAGCAGGTGACAGGGGGTTCATTCCCGGTTCTACGTTACCGGAATCACTCGGGTTTTTCCCGACCAAGGCCTGGCGCCCCAGTAAACTAGCCCTGTACCGTACCCCACCTCCCGTCTATCGTCATATATCTAAATTCTTCGTACTTGTATACGGTGCTCCACTTGATACTTATTTTGCGCGAGAAGGGCGACCTCTATACTCATGTCATGATTGTTTGCAAGCAAGCTGCCGAGCTTTCAAAGCTGAAATGAGTTCAGAACGCGATCCAAAATATGTAGAGGATGGCAATTACCTCTGTGTGTAACATCACCAAATAAAATTAGACTGTCGGGAAAAATTGTGTGAGTATAAAGCTCCTAATTCTAAACTATTCTGGCTAATTGCAGATCCCGTTTTTGTTTTCAATCACATAAATGTACATAGGTGTATATGTATATAATATAATAAACATAAAAGCGAGATGTCATGAAGTAAATTTTTGCGTATTTTGAAGCATTCCTGTTTATTGAGTTCTTTAATTTGACACTTACTTGCCTTCATACTTGTACATAAATCGAAATAAATCTTAAAAACATAATCATATAATAGAAGTAAAAATATTCAATTTACATAAAATGAACATCTGGTTTTTATGCTAGAACTAAAAACTAAATAAAAAATTAAATTTATTACAATTACAGAGCCAAAACCATGTGAGTGAAAATATGTGTGTCGCATTGTAGAACATTCAAATTACGTAAGAGCCATAGTGACTAGATAAATTGTGCATGCAAAATACGGTACTATTGAAAATACATTCGAGCTAAAAAATCTCTACTCTACTGAACTGAAATACATAACTAGTGTTGGCAAGCTACAAAGGTACCGTTAATAGGGGAGTGTACATGGGGAGAATATGTATGTTTTTTGTTGATTGTCTGAGATTGCTGGATAATGCTTTTTCCTAATTTTGAAGCTTTCAAATCTTTATTATTTATTGTAAATTCATTTATTTGTTTTGAAAAAAAGTAGCCGATGGCCGTATATAAAAGTAGATCTTTTATATAAATATTTTAATTTTATTTTCACAGGTATGAATAAAAATGCACTGGTTGTGCTACCATGAGCTGCTTTTCGTTAGATTGGGAAATTTTTGATTGTTTAATACGATTATGTTACAAATTGCAATTAGTCATACAGTTTATTAAGGGGACGATACCTGTACAATTTAGAGAATAATTTTGGTTTTTTCATAAAATGTTAATATAATCCTCTAAGAATATGTCAAAAAAATTTTAAATGTAAGTACCTTCTGCTCAAATATGAACGAGACGTTATCAATAAAACGGTCCGCGGATGACATATGGCAAAAATACATTTTTTGTTTTTTGGTAGGACTGTTATAAGCTTACATGACAAATTTCAGCGTGATATGTCACATAGTTTGTTTTCTGTGCTACTGTAAACAAGTCAAGCTCGAGTGTGTTCTTCGAATTCTCTTTTATGACTTCAATTGTCTCAAAATGTTTTCCACGGAGCGGCAACTTGAGCTTGGGAAACAGGAAAAAGTCACATGGAGCCATATCAGGCGAATACGGTGCTTGCGGAACGATATTAACAATATTTTTGTTCAAATAATCGCGAACAAGACGTGATGTGTGAGCTGGTGCATTATCGTGATGCAACAACCATGACTTGTTGTCCCACAATTCCTTCCTTTTAAGACTAATGTTCTCGCGCAAACGCTTTAAAACGTCTAAATAATATTCAGCGTTAACCGATCGGCCTTGCGGAAGGAACTCCGAGTTCACCACACCTTCGTAATCGAAAAAAACAGTCAGCATAACCTTAATTTTTGAGCGACTTTGGCGTGGTTTTTTGGGTTGATGTACGGCCCTCTTTGAACGATTTGAACCACTGGAAAACACGTGCACACGATAGAGCAGAGTCCCCATAGGTTGTCTGCAACATTTTTAAGGCGTCTGAAGCCAAAATTTTGTTGGAATAACAAAATTTCAAACAAATTCTTTGTTCAACTTGAATTTCCATCGTTAAATTCGAATTCGAACACACTCGAGCTTGACTTGTTTACAGTAGCACTGAAAACAAACTATGTGACATATCACGCTGAAATTTGCCACGTAAGCTTATAACAGTCCTACCAAAAAACAAAAAATTTATTTTTGCCATATGTCATCCGCGGACCGTTTTATTGATAACGTCTCGTTCATATTTGAGCAGAAGGTATTTCTTATATTATAGATCGTCAACCATGACGACTCTATTCTTTGCGTTCGAGCGCTGGGAGAGGTATAGTTACGTTGTATTCAAATCTAGACTCGTTTTTCTTGAAACTATGATATATTTTTCGAATTGGTGTACGCGATAATTCGAAAAGTTGTTGACTGATCTCTCTGAAATTTTGCACACATCTTTCTTATGATATTACTTTCTATGTGAATTTACAATTCGAAATTTTTCGAAAAAATAATTTTTTCGAAGCAAAAATAATAGGAAAATTCGCCCTAAAATTCATTTTTTTAAGCATTTTATTCCGCGTATTTTTTCTTCCATTTTTTTTAAATTCATATAGAAATTATGACATTAATAAACAAAAAAATTTTTGGCTTTTTGTATTCAAGTCACTGACGCCGAGATGCTACAATACTCGCCGATTGAGAAGCCCCGCTGCGACCTTCCTGGAAGATTGAGTGTACATCCGCCATTTTAAATGATTAAAATAACAAAAAAAAAATGTTATATTATTTTAATGTATAAATAAACTGGATGCCAATTTTGAAAAAAAATATATTGACTTCTTCATTTTAAATAATTTTAATAAAAATCAGGGAAAATATGGCCGTTTACAGGTATCTGTCCCCTTAAGAAGGCAATTTGCTCATGTTTAAAATATATATATTTTTTTTCATTTCAACAGTTCAAAGTGCAGTCAAAAAATTATGCATCCACGTTTTGAAAATATGACTTCATTCCTTCAAATCCATTCGAGTGTAGAACAGAATGTTCTATATTGATTTTACTTGCGTTAGCGTTGGACTGCACGGAGTTATATGGACTTGGCTTTGCGAGGTTGAATAAAGACAGCACATCGGGTCTCATCAAGTGCGCCATTTCGATAGCACCAATACCGTCTCTATCAACAATAGGGATTGCTTATTTCTACTGCGTTATACATGCGGTACTAGAGTGACCTTCTCCGCTATCTACCGACCTATTACGCTTCTCTTCCTCCTTTTTCATTTTTTTCTGCTTCAGCTTGTTATGCATCTTGTGTGCTGTGGCACAGAGTGCATTACCCACACTTTCGTCGCGCGTATCGGCAGCTATATCGTGGTAGAAACGCTTGTCCTTCTTTCCAAGTGCAGTCGCGCCCTGTGATGACTCCTCGTTGTGCGATTGTGTACGTCTGAAAATCCGAGATATATGTAAGCTGCGCCGCAAATACTCGGACATGCGAGAATGCGTAGCTGAGGCAGTGACAGCAGATGACCGTTGATCTGAAAGCTGCATGCCGCAAGCAGCTTGTTCGGACTGCAGTGCGGCTTGAGCTACGCAGTGATAATTTTTGGCGCAACGTAATTCGGTGACAGTCTCATCGGCTGTGTGACCCCAGGCGGCGCGCCCCATATGCGGATGTAACACTTTATTGGTGCGTACTTGACGCACATTGCGATGATCATAGTTCTCTACAATGATAATCGGCGTGGCTGTCGGATGCATAGGTGGACGCCCGCTGCGAGGGTGACAATGATTGGCTGCACCTTGAGTGGGGCTATTTGTTGGAGTATTTGTAGTGACATTCAAACAAATATGCGCCAGTGGTGCGTGACACTTGTGCGTGTGTGCTACGCGTTGCGATTTTAGGCTATGCCAGCGGAATAAACGACGCGCACGGCTGATATAATCAGTTGCATCGTCCGCGCTGTCCGTGCAGTAGCTGTCACAGGGTGAACCAGGCGCTGAATTCACGTTGCCGTATTGTATGTCGCGCACCAAGTCAGGCTGTTGTGACAAAGAGCTGGCATTGCTATTGCAACGACGGCGTTGCTGCTCTGGTTGTAGCTGTTGATCTTGCTGCTGGTGATGGTGATGGATCAACGAACAGGCGCAGGTCTGCGCGTGCAACTTGTGCTGTTGGGAATGAGTTTTATCGGTAGTGTCCCTGTTTCTGTTGCTCTCGTTGCTGTTGTGTGTGACATTGTAGCCACTAGCACTGCTGCTACTGTTCGTATCGAAATTCTTGCAACTGGCTGATGTGGTTACAGTGGTGTGGTGTGAGGTGTGATAATGATGATGATGGTGGACATGGTGATGTTGGTGTTGGTGTAGGTTTTGTGCTAAATGATCGATTGGTACCTTCAAACTACATATGATCGAAATGTGCTCTTGCAGAGAAAGTGGACGCATTCGAGGCATGCTCGGAAATTGTGCTAATAAGAGTATTTGGTCGCACGATAGGGACAACATACCTGTACGTTCGTCGTGATACTCGTCATCGTCGGATGACTCAAGGCGATCCTCGACGAGCGATGTTTGTCGTGAGAGACCCTGCTCAGATGCGATAGTGGGTACAATTTTCAGTTTGTTGGTCGATTTTTCAACATCGTTTGTTTTTTTTATATATAATGTACCCGTTTTTATTTTTGGAAATAGAACAAAAGAGGAAAGAAGCAAAATTAAAAGATTTTTCAAAGACAACATTTACAACTACATACAATAGTAAGTTACTTAAATTGCGAAATCATGACATAAATACTTAGAAAACTTTATAGCACAGGTTATAGACTAACAAAATTATTAGTAAACGTAGCTGTTGACAACTTCGGCGGAATGAAGGTACAGCGAGCTACCAAACTTCCATCAAATTTAAAACTTTTGATAAGTTTAGGCGTAGATAGTTGAGAATGCTGGAGTGTTTTGTGCATAACATAACAAGATTTCTTTGATAGTTTTGTGTTTGAGTTTTGTTCCAGTTGGAGGTACAAAAAGGGGAAATTCGAGACATTCTTCAGCAACACTAAAGTCAAGGTGAAAATTCAAAGCGGGCGGGTAAAAAAGTGTGTATTGCTTATGGACCCAAAATAGTTTCGAATGCCATAGAATACTGCTGGTTCCAGCAATTCTGTTGTGGTGGTAAAGATATCGAAGATGAGGTATCACATGGCAGGTCAATCGAAAATATCGATCAAACCATGAAAACCGTCAATTCGAACCGTCATGCGAGCATTTATTCTATTACTCTGAGACTGAAAATTAGTCAGTAAGCATTCGAATGATCCTCAATTTTTACAAGGCTGGTCTTAAAAAAGTATCATTGAATGCATGCCACACGAATTGTTACAAGAACAACTTTTGAACCACATTAACGACTTTGATTCTCAATTTTGAAGCAGGTATTAATTAGTGATGCAAAATATATCACACGCGAGAGCGAGAGCCCGAAAAGATTGTTGTTAACTAGCGGTGGGCCGGCTCAAATGATCACTAACCTCTGGTTTTTAATGGCAAATACAGTTTTGGAAATTATTCATTATGCGCTGCTTGCGTCAAGCCAAATACTCAATTCGAATGACTAACTAAGCAGCTTGAAGAAGGCGATTGACTAAAAATGGTACAGAATTGTTGAGTATTGTCAAGACAATGCCAGGCTGTGCACATCTTTAATGATGCTGCAAGAGCCCCGAGAGCGAGATGAGATGAGAAGTTCTATCGCATGTGATGTATAGCACAGACCTGCCATTAAGTGATTTTCATTTTTTCAAGCATTCGCGAACCAATGATGACCAATACCAGCCTCACGAGAAGCTTGTGAAAATCAGCTGGTAAAGCTGTTTACCAATATAGGCCAGGAATTATTTAATTGAGGTATGGAAATTGTGTATGAAATGGACTTCATAGGGGGCAAGAGTTATCTAAAAAGTTTATTTAAAAGAAGAAGGCTGACTGAAAAAGTTGCAGAAAACATTAGGTAGCCAGCAACTTAAAATGAGCAAATTAGTGTGAAGTAAATTAGCAAAAAAATGGTTTCCACACTGAGGTCAGTTTCTGCTAAAAGATCTAGAAGAGCTTGACCTGTAGAGCTAGGCATATCATTGCAGATATGTTTCAATCGCTGGTATAAGTCGTCGTTAGCCATTAAAAATGTAAGAAAACAAGTACGTAATTAAGAAAGATCACTTGCGCCTTGGAAGTCATAAAATTCGTGAATGGAAGTCAAGAAATTCAATGATGCGAAACAACTCTTCTACATAGACACCACTTTGGATCGCAAGTAACCTAGTAATCTTGTTATTCACCACCTTTTAAAGACACCTTTTAATTTGATTCATCTATCTCTCCATTCATGCTCACAGTTGTCAACGAAAAATTAGCCTAGTATTAGTAGCTGTTATTATTATTTACCGTGTTTTCATGTTCATGGGTGATCGCAATGCGAATAGAAACAGTGAAGCCAAGCGCTATTGAGACATAGTTGTCTTATTTATCTAGAGAAGGTTCATGTGGCACAAAGCTACTACTGAATAGCAACTAACTACTGGTTAGTATAAATGAGTACTCATTGTAGACACATTTTTTGTTAACACAATTCCGTTTTAAACACTAATTTTTACAATAGTTATGCATGTCAGTGTGTAAATTACTCGTAAACACTTTCTAGTTACAATATTTTTATACTTTATGAATGCTCTAAAATAGACTTAGTACACAAGCATTTGGTATTGATTCAACATACCGCATTGTGTCTCCTCCTCGGCGGCGAACGTTTATTCCATAGCGCCTCCAACTGATCGAAGTGCTGCGATTGCGCCAAGGCGGCTTGTTCGGGACCCAAGTTGGTCTGCGATGTAATTGTTTTCATTTCGGCTATTTTCGAGATCTCTTCCATGCTTGCGGATACTGAGAAGCGTCGCTTCAAGCGCTCATCTACTTGGGCCATCATCACCGAAGACGTAAGATGCCCATATTTCTTTTGCCACGTATATGTGTCCAGTGATACTTCTTTCTTGAGCAAGCGCTTCATTTGACGTTTTGGACCTTGCGGCCGCAAGTCTGGGTGAACAAGCAAAAAGAGCGATTTTAATATAAATAAAATGAGCATGTAAAATGAGTAAAAAATGCCGTTAGGGGAGTCTTGAACTTATCAGCTAAAAGAAATATATTTATATTTCCTTATTCAAATTGAAGTTAGACTACCCACCTTCTGCATCCATTGCTGGTGCCGAGTATGTGGGCAATTTAACATATTGTGCGGGCGTATTGTGCAGACAAATGACTGGCAAGTTGAAACTCTCCAACAACTGCACCAAAATACGTGAACATTCGAGACTGATATCGAATCGTTGGAATGGCACATGCATCTGGAGTGACGTGAGCGCCAAGCCACGCTTGGTTTCCCACACAATCAGTGTCTTATCATCACTACCCGAAATCGCGGTTGAACCTGAAGAAATTTAAGCTTGTTTTAGAAGCATTTAAACAATTTTTCTTCTCATTCTACTCACCGTCTGCCGAGACTTTGACACCCAAAACTGGTGCCAAATGACCCGCCAAAGTGTGCAGCTCCTCACCGGTATGTAGATCCCAAATAATAAGATTGGTATCCTTCGAACCGGATATTACTTGCGTTTTGTTGGTCACCGAAACTGCGACACAATTAACGGCATCAGTGTGTCCAACCAGCACTTGTGCCAGCTTGCCACCAGTCGCCTGCCACACTTTTAGCGACATATCACGCGAACCAGTTATTACATACAAACTATCGGCGGTAATAGTAAAGCAGGTTATCTCGTCCGAATGTGTTACAGTGTATTTTTCATCCTCACGCGTGAGCGACCAGATTTTCAAAGTGTTATCGCCGTTTGTGGAGATCTATAGAATGAAAAGCACTTAGTGATACGTTTTTATGGAGGTGAAATTTTGTTGTGTTGTGTTATGTTATTTGATGCTATGTTATCCTGTGTTATGCACATGTATATATATTTATTTATTCTTACAGCAAATTTCATGTTATTTGTTGCGCCCAGAAATTTATATGGCCCTTGTATGGTTTGCAATAAGTTGCCACCCTCAGCCAGCCACACATGCATCATCGAGTCACGATCGGTTGAGATCACACGACGTGAATCCATAAGCACTACGACGCAGCTAACAGACGCATTGTGACCCTAATGAGTAGAGTAAAGATTAATTTACACAGGCATTTTGAAATCTCTCTTGCACCCACCTTAAAAGTGTTGGTCACCTCACCCAAGGCCAAACTCCACACATTCACCGTGCGATCATCCGATCCAGTTGTTAAATACTCACCGTTCGGCGCGAAATTCACACATGTCACCGGTGCAGCATGTCCGTCCAAAGTTGTTTGGTACTCTGGCGTATTGATCTTCACAATGTGCACACTACGACTCGAAGCGATAGCAGCCAATTGTGAATCGCGTGAAATATCAAAACATGTTATCGGTGGTAATGTTGTCGAAGGTGAGCGTTGTGATTGCTGAGCTCGTTTTAGTGAACGCTTTCTACGCTGGTTATGTGAGTATGGATGTACGTAGAGTTCTTCATTGCGGAAGGAATAGAAGGTGATTTTATTGCCACCAATCGTGATTAGGAAGTCATCATTATCCATCATATGAAGTGCTGTGATCGAGCCGGGATTAGGTGGCATTGATCGTATTAGACGCCCGGAGTGCATATCATAAATGAGTGCGCGTGTATCCTCACCGCCTACAACGGCGCGTTGGCTATCTTTAGCGATGGTCATGGCATGCAGCTGGTGGTGCGGAGAAAAAATTAGAGTTAAATTTGATAATAGTTACT
The DNA here is from genome assembly GCA_037575425.1 of Anastrepha fraterculus. Classification (NCBI taxonomy): domain Eukaryota; kingdom Metazoa; phylum Arthropoda; class Insecta; order Diptera; family Tephritidae; genus Anastrepha; species Anastrepha fraterculus. The sequence continues at coordinate 94,219 of JAYXIM010053274.1, forward strand.
TAGTGGGAAATTTGTAACTATAGTCGCTGAGAATCAAATTTTCTTACAGACTCATACAAATTTAGAGAGAATCAGAGGCGCCAACAGTAGCCGAATGAGTTGGTGCGTGACTCCCACTCGGAAGTGCGCAGGTTCGAAACTCCGTACATGAAACACCAATGATAGACAAAGCTTTCTTTTATTTCTAGTCTCCCGGCAGCAAACCTCCGAGTGTAGGTATTTCTGCCATGAAAAAGCAACTCATAAAAACCATTTGCCGTTCGGTGTCGGCTTAAAGCTGTAGATCCCTCCATTTGTGGAGGAAAATCAAGACGCTGGCCATATATAGGAGGGGGAGCTCGACCAAACACATAAAGAGTGTAAGCTCAAATTCTATATAAGTACATATATATGTATACAGATATTATATACGAGATTTATTCAAAAAGGCGACTTTTTATTTTTGCATTTGAGAAATTTTCTACAGAATCATATGAACTAAAAGGGAATCAGATTTTATATACGAGGTTTATTAAGTTTGTTAAAAAACGTGACTTTTTATTTTTTCGAAAATTTGTTTATCTAAAAAACAAAAAATAGCTTGCATCGGCTTAAAATGTATGCACGTATTCAGCACATGTTAGGAAGTCTAAGTTTATATGCAATAAAAATTGTTAAAAATCAACGCAATTTTAGAGGGACTTTAAACTTTAACTTTTTATATTAAAACTAACTGGTTCAAAGGTTGAAAATTTTGATGAAAAGTTTTAGAAAATGCTAGGTTAGATTAGCCAGGTTGCTTGTCTAAGACAAGACACTCGGTGGCTGCATTGTAACACCTGAATTTCATTTCCATCCCCTAACTAAGTTGCTTAAGTGCCTTTGATTTTTTTAAAGAGGGTAACTAGTCCCCCGAGTGACACATATTGCAAATATCCCAGATTTTCAAAGATATAATCGCCAAGATATTTGGAACTGCTTTTTGAAGTTCCGGACATCCCCAGACGAGGTGTTGTACCGACTCAATTTCTTCTTAATCTCCACAGCTCCTGCAGAAGTTGTTGTGAGGTACACCCATTGTATTGACTAATAGCGCAGAGTCTTATTATAATACCTGTCAGGACGCTCATTGTCCTTTTCAGATTTAGTTTTGGCCAGAGCGCTCCGCAGTGAGTAGTCAGAGACCGCCTTCTTTTGGTTTTCGCGATATCGCTCAGGTTCAGTTCATTTAGAGGAATACCTATGCCCTCTATCAGCGCTGTTATTACTACACAAGCTAATCGCTGAAGGTCAAGCTCAGTGCCTTTCTTTGCACACTCATCCACTCTTGCATTTCCCTCCACTCCAGAGTGGCCAGGAATCCAACAAAGTGTGGTGTTGTAATGTTGCATAAGCGAGAGCGACATCCTGCATTCTTTAACACATCTTCAATTGAGGCCACTGCATTGAGCGCTGCTTGACTATCAGCAAAAATGGTAAGGCTTGCTGGCGGCAAGTACCTGCTGTTATAGCGTAGATCTCAGATTGGAAAGCGCTACACCAGGCTGAGAGTCTAAAGGAGCAATTTAAGTATAATTGTTCTGGGTAAACTTCCGATCTAGTGCCCTTGTTCATATTCGAGATGTCAGTATAAATATGGTGACCAATATCATCTGATATGACTCTGGTCTGCCAATCCTTTATTATTCATTCATATTCCTATTTTATAGTCTCTGCTCAGATCTATTTTGGGAACCAGATAGTCTGTTACCGATGCATCTTGCAAGTGCTCCACAGATAGTACATAGGACTGATGCATGACCGTGCGCGTTTTCTGCTGCTTTAATCCTAGAAACAGATTTGGCCGCTAGACTAGTGATGCCTGAGTTGGACGAGATTACTCTGTTAGATATCATATTGTCTATCCATCCAATAATCTTTTCGTTCGTACCTATGTTCGTCAACGCTGTATTTATCTAGTTCGCTCCTTCGATATCCGGAAAAGCCGCCAAAGTTAACTCCTTATTTTTCAGAGATTTCTCTATTGTTCCAAAAACATCGAGCAGTGCTGTTTCTACAGTCTTACCCTTTTTGGTAAGCATTTTGTGCATTGCTGAAGTTCTCGCTATTAAGAGTGCTCTTGATATGTAGATCAATCAGTATTTCTATTTTTTTGAGTAAAACCGAAGAGACACTAATTGGTCTGAAATCTTTCGCAGTATTATGGCCCGGTTTCCCTGCTTTGGAAATAAAGACTATCCTGACCTTCTGCATAAACTTGGGATACCTGTATAGCCTGAAGATAGGGATTCTCTAAAGATCTTAACTAACCATATATTATTGGGTATGGGAATAAGTTTCCGTCCTTTCTTAGCCAAAGTTACGAATTATTTAAGCAATTGAATAACACATGATGTTATCTGAAGTATGCGCCATTGGAAGCTACAACTTTACTCTATCTTTCAGGCATCATACGGACTCCTTTGACGAAAAATTCGAGTTCTTTTTACGTGTTCCATTCATTGAGCCAGTTTGCGATGCTCTCGTAAGAAGTGAAGCGCTCTCCAATAAAGGCTGACTACATTGATCGGTACAGATGGTAATCCGAAGGTATAATGTCTGGGGAATAGGGCGGGTGGGGCAATATTTCCCAATTCAGTCCCTCTAAATATTTCTGGACCGATTTAGCAACGTGTGACCTGGCGTTGTCATGCAGCAAAAGCAGTTTGTCATGTCTGCCGTCCCATTCCGGTAGCTTTTCTTTGAGAGCTCGATTCAAACGCATTAGCTGCAGTCGGTAATGATCGGCAGTGATGGTTTTAGATGATTTAAGGAGTTCATAATAGATGACACCTTTTTGATCCCACTAGATGTACAACATTACTTTTGAAGCATGAATATTTGTTTTCGCTGTCGATGGACCTGGTTCTCCTGACAGGCTTCAACATTTTCGACACTTAAGGTTATCATAATAGATCAATTTTTCATCACCAGTGACGATGCGATGTAGGAAACCTTTTTTTCTGTCGTTCAAGAAGCATCTCACACGTCACCAAACGTCTCTCAATATCCCTCTCCTTCAATTGGTGTGGCACCCAGTTATTTGCTTTCAGGACCATTTCCATCGCGTGCAAACGTTTACCGACGTTTAATTTGTCAACAATCAACTCTTTAGACATATCACCGAGGGTTCGACATGCGTCTTCATCCAATAAGTAGTAAGTGTGGTTGAGTATCTTCGAATTTGTTCGGTGTCCCTTCGTGATCTTTATCACTCTCGTCGAAATTGCCCCTTTGGAAGCGTCGAAACCACTCTTTAAAAGTAAATATTGATCAACATACGACACGTTTCAGCTGCACTTTTCTTTAAAAGGTAATAATGAAACATGACTTCCCGCCAGTGCTGTTTTTTCGGTACGAACGTAGACATTTTTGACGTCAGATAAAAAAGGATGAAACGAATGTCAACTACTGTGGACGAGACCTTCAAATCATCAGTATATTACTAGAGCGAACAAAAAAATAGTAGCAGCAGCGACACCTCTTTTACGAGGATGGAAACTTATTCCCATACCATATTTTCTATTGACTGTTGCAATTGTTAAATTTTTGTTAATTTTGTCCAAAGTTTAGAGCTTTCATTTATAAGATATTTGTTATACAGTGAACTATATTTTGACTGGAATTTAACGAAAAATGTTGTTTAGCATCAAATACTAATGTAGGCAAAAAGTAAGGTGAATTTATTTGTCAAACTTCGCGGGATTAAAATTTCGTTCTAGTTATTTTTTTCATTAGTTGGCAGCCCTGTTAATAACATCTGGGCCAACTTTCATGTGAATGTCATTATCAGCCGAGAAGTGTCATCAAATTTTGTTTGCGGAATGAAATTTCGGCTGCGGAAACGTTTAGCATGTTGCAGAAGGCATTTGGTGATTCGGCCAGAAAAATGTTTATAAGTGGTACAAAGCCTTAAAAGAGGGTCGAGAACGTGTTGATGACTTGGAGCCCTCCGGAAGACCATCGACCTCAACAGATGACCAACACGTCAATAAAGTGAAGGAGTTAGCGCTCAAAAGACCTTACTGATATGATCGGAATATCAGAAGGATCTGTGAAAACCATTTTGAAAGACCATTTGGGCCTACAAAAAGTCAAATCTCTTTGGTACCGAAAACTCTCAATTTCTTGGAAAAAAGTCGTCGCGTTGATGTGTGTGAAACAATGCTTTCAGACTATCAGGACAAGCTCAAATGCATCATTGCGGGAGATGAGACTTGGATTTATGCTTACGACCCTAAAACAACCGACCAATCAAGCGAATATCGTGCTAAAGGCGAGGCTAGACCGAAAAGAGCACGTCAAAGTCGTTCAAAAATAAAGGTCATGATGACAGTTTTTTCGATTTTCGTGGTGTGGTGCACTATGAATTCCTTCCACCTGGCCAAACTGTTAATAAGGAATATTATTTGAGCGTTATGCGTCGTTTACGTGAAGCAATTCGTCTAAAAAGACCAGAATTATGGGCCAACAACTCTTGGTTTTTGCATCACGATAATGCACCGTCTCACACTGCACTCGTTCTTCGTGACCATTTCGCCAAAAACTCCACGCATATCGTTCCGCAACCACCGTATTCGCCTGATTTGGCTCCGTGTGACTTCTGGCTATTCCCAAAACTCAAGAGACCACTCCGGGGAACGCGTTTCGAGTCGATTGAGGAGATAATAGTTGAATCGAAGAAGGTGCTGATGGCTATACCGGAAATGGACTATTTGGCATGTTTCGGAGATTGGAAAAATCGTTGGCATAAGTGTATTTCATAGAGAGGGGATTATTTTGAAGGGGATGAAATTGATTTACAAGAATAAATAAAGATGTTTCATTTGACAACCAAATTCACCTTACTTTTTGCCCACAGTAGTAGCAGAATGCGAATATTGTAAAAAGATAAAGTGACTTATTTATGTGAGCACAAGCGTATGTAGGAGCATATAAATACTCATACAGACATACATACACGCATATGCACGATAGTAATGCCTAAGACCAATTTCATTTTTAATCCTTCTACTATTCACGTAATTGAGTCATTTTTCCCATCTTCCTATGCTCCAATTTCCTGCTCACCTCTCCTTTATTTGCAGTTTTTACTTACTGTTTTTTTTGTATGTCTTACCTGTGATTTGTGACCTTTGAGGGCATGCAGCTCCTTTCCTGTAGCCAGTGTGCGCAAATAAAGGACATTATCTTCACAGTGCGCCAGAAGAAACACCTACAAAAGAGGAGAACAAATTTGATCAGCGGCCAACGACAGCACCAGAGGTAGATGAAGTAAAAATTTAATTGATTGGTAAAGACCAGCGTAAAATTGGTGAATTTCATTAGTGGCTGCAAAGATTATGGTTGCGGTGCAAAGTAATGACAATGCATTTATGGTCTTAATATAGGTACAATGTGTGAGTTACGGCGCGCGTAAATTATTCAATTTATTACACCAGCTACTGGTATATTTGAGTATATTTAATGCAGTACCGTTTTTTTAATTTTAAATGATTTTGATTACAATTTGAATAAAAAAAATGGTTTTACTGCAGCAACTCAGAAATAATTTTATTTCCTTTGTAGATTACACGAGAAATAATGTTAGTTTTCTTGCAGGTCTTATCGAATAAAACTATAATCGAAATATGATTATCAAGCATCTCAAAATCTTTACTTACTGTTAAAGATGTTAAGCTCTTTCTTGTAAAAAAATTCAAGCACGTACTTTGTATGGGAGAAAGTCGTGCCATCTCATCGAAAAAAATTTCATAATCAACGGTAATTTATTGTACTTGCATTTTTTAGGTATGAAGGCGCAAAATAACTTAAATATAATATTTAAAGATAAAATTTAAAAGTAATTTGATACAAATAAAGATCCAGGAAGGACGAAATCAAACCCGATACTATTAAAAATTCTATTAAAAACGGAGAATGAAAACGCAGTACCCTGAATCTAATCTGATCCATTAGTTGAGCAGTACTCTCTCGGAGTAGGAGTGAGAGTCGAGTGGTGAATCTTTTGGCTGTCTGCTGCGATTGCAGCTTTCTGATGTGGTATATTCTTTGCGTAGTTTGCGTACGTTTTTTGCTGCACAGAGGTGTGTGCAATAAGATTATGATACGCGTTGATATTGGATCCATCTAAAACACAAGAAACGTGCCTTCATTTTATTGCAACATGATTGGTCTGGTTTCGTGTGGAGACAGCCACGTAGCTTGGTGTTTTTTATGCTGGTATTTGGTATTGCAGACTACCAAGCTGCGAGGTCGATCAGCCTCTGTCCATTACCGGATGTTTCGTTGCGTAGACTAAATTTTCCGACTGTGGGATCAAAAACTCCCTCATTCCGTACGCTGGTATTGAAGTTTCAAGCACGATTTTTGTGTCGGGGGGGGAGTAGCGCTCATAAGAACAATCCTGGCGCTCATTGAAGCAGTATTTGGTCGTTTCGTCTTTCTCTTCCGTCGGAGCGTTCGCTCTCGCTTCGATGTGGATTATTGCAAGACGCTCATCCACCGGAGTGAACGAAAGTACTTGGAGACGAAGTCTCTCTCTCACTATAAATCCAACACCGTATTTGCGCTCCTTTACAAGGCAGCTGTAGTAGATGTTGCAAGGCCCAATGCTCTTCTTACCATGCCTCGTCCATCATATCTCTTGAATGCAGTGATGTCAGCCTTTGCTCTTACGAAGACATCAACCTGCCACGCATAGGCATCTTACCCACTAAAGGACCGAACATTTCGGGTGCATGTTCTCAAATCCTTAGTTCGTTTGCAGGGGTTGTCATCAGAGTAAGCTGTTCTCATCCGAGGTTTGGTTTTGTTGTTCATTGGGAGAGAATTTCTACGTGGCGTGTCCCAAACTCAGCGCACAACGAGATATCCTGGGTTGCTTCGACTTCTTACTTTAGCTCGCTTTCAAACGTACATATATTTGAGAGGTATCCAGACAATACTTAGACGAGACCTGGAAGTGATGAGGTGCCCAAGTGAATGGCAATCAGGGACTTTCCCCATTGGCGTGGACTGCTACACACAGAACCATGCTTTTAAGCCGCAAAATTATGAAGCAGGTTTAGGGGGACTAAAGAGGGCGACTAGCTAGGATAAATTTTAAATGAGGTTTCCAAGTGCCACTTCATCTGAACATAAATAGAAATCGAGAGATCCAAGTGGTTGGAAGTACTTTCTTTCCAGTTATGAAGAAATAGTTCGAAGATAAGATTTTTGAGATGAACGAAGAGGAAATCGAGAAAGTAAATGCATCCAGCTATAAAGGAGTCATTCTGATTTTCGTAGAATAGAGCGTTACTTATATACATTTGTAGGAATTTATAAACGCCCACCTGCTTCAGGATAAAACTAAAACTCTCTTACAGTGTTATTGTCACAGTCTACTTTAAAAAGTAGAAATGAAGACTTAAAAAATTCAATTTTTGCACTTTTTCCCACTATTGAATTTTTGTGCATTTTATTTCGTTAGTTCGTAAGTGGAAATAAAGGTGTTAAAGCAGCGATATTCTCATTTTTGCCGTTAACTTTTACGCTTGTTTTATAGCTAATTTCTGCTTTGTGTCGTACCGAAGTGGTTGTTGCTGCTGCAAAATGTCTCCAGATTATCGGATAATTTACGGATGAATTGCGAATGTGTGTGTGTGGTGGTGTGTTTCCGAAAGAATTTGGTAGATATGCCGGTTGCTGCCAAATGAAATTGTAGGAAGTGCCAAGTGTCAAAAACAAACGCATTCCCATATATACCTATATATAATATGTATGCACATTAGGGTGGGTCAAATAGTATGGCATGATTTTTCTCGACATCGTTTCTAGCAAATTCCGATTCTACGTAAAGTTAAAAAAAGGTTCATTAAAGTATAGTTGCAGTTCTAAAGCCAATTTCGAGTCACCGCAAATTCTAAAATAAACTACACTACCGGTCAAAAGTTTCGGTTCACTTACATTATTTTGGAATTTTACACAATCAAGTTGGCTTATTAGTGGTTTTGATTTTTAATCGTGCGTTCTGCTACTAGTTTGAGTTTAGAAGATTGTTATTGTTTACAAAGTGACTATGGGAGGCGCGTAGATCAAGCATAAACGTGTTATGACTTGCTGCATTCTGTCAGTGCGTCTAGTGCCTATTACGCGTAACATCTTATTGCTGCAAAACTCGCTTCAAGAGTTATATTTCTAATTGTTGATGTAATCTTTGTTATCAAAAAGGTAAGTAAAACAATTTTTTGTATTCCAAAAAATAATTGTTTTACAAAAACTTACATACAAGTCGACGTTATACAAAAAGTATCTTCTAATTATTAAAATTTAAATAAAACTACATATTTCCTGTCTTATTATTTAAAATGGGTCGGAAAGCAGAGTTTAGTGTAGAAACACGAGCAGCATTGTAGCACTTCGAAATGTAATGTCTCTCAAAATGCTGTCATGAGAACGTTACAAAGAAAGAGCGATACTGGGTGCAATCAGAGTCGTCATCGATCTGGGAGGCCTAAAACTACGACAAAAGGAGAGGATAACTTCATATGTGTTGTAAGCAAAAAAAAAATCGTTTTCTAACAGCCCCTGAAATTCGCGAACAACTCAATTCCTCGCGCGAGGCTCCAGTATCTGTTTCGACGGTATAGCGACGACTAAGAAACTACAGCCTAAAAGGGTGCGTCACCGCCAAAAAACTTTTACTTCGAAAGCAAAATAAAGTAAAGAGACTTAAGTGGGCTAAAAAACATAAAGAGTGGACAACTGAACAATGGTCTAAAGTCTTGTTCACGGACGAGTCCAAATTTGAAATTTTCAACAAACGACGCCGCCAATATGTTCGTCGTTTTGTCGGTGAACGCATGATGAACCAATGGGTTATTCCCACATTTAGGCATGGTGGAGGGTTAGTGTTAGTCTGGGGATGCTTTGCTGGAGACAAAGTTGGAGACATTGTGCAAATTGAGGGTATCATGGACAAAAAAGTCTATCGCAACATACTTCAACGGCACTTTTTTCCGTGTGGGAAAAGACTTGTGGGCAGCGAATTCGTTTTCCAGCAGGATAACGATCTTAAGCACACTTCATAATTTTGCCACGATTACATTGCAGCCAAAGAAAATCAAAAACAACTCAAATATATGGAATGGCCTCGTCAGTCGCCGGATTGTAACCCGACCGAGTTGCTGTGGGGCGAGTTGGACAGAGAAGTACGAAAATTGCAACCTACTAATACAAAACAACTTTGGACATTTCTGCAAAATTGCTGGAATCAAATAACAGCAGAATCTTTGCGTAAATTAATTGATAGGATGCCCAGAATATGCGATGCTGTAATACGAGCAAAAAGCGGATATTTCGAGGAATCGAAAATATGAACAAATACTTGCGGGTTTCTTTAAAAGTTAACATATTTTGTATTAAACACAATTACTTTCTGTAAAATAACAATATTAAAAAATATTTGACGAAGAAAATTATGATTATTTGAAATTTTTTTACAATTTTTCAAGTGAACCCAAACTTTTGACCGGTAGTGTATCTTTAATTAATACGCAAATTGAGAAGGAAGATGGCAGTGAAGATAGAAAGTAGCAAAATACAACTCCCGTTGAAAATGAAAATGATCTAAAACTAAAATAATTATGAACTCGTTGTTAACTATTAGAAAAACAAAATTTTTTATTAGAAAAAATGTCGAACTTTTTTTTGAAAATTTTAAAATTTAGTACTTTCGGGTTGTTTTTTTTTAGTTTTAGTTTTATTTACATAGGAAAAATAAATTGCATACATTTACCTTCCTACTGCAATAGTAAACAAATTACATATAACTTGTCTTGTGGCACCTTTATGGGGTTCTTTAAATAAAACATCTAAGCAGATATCAAAAACAAATTTTTTGTACCCGACAAATGCAAGTTTGTATTAAAAGAAAATAACTATTCATAATACTTTGGCAAATATTTAACTTCATATTAGCTTCGTATTATTAAACATAGTTTCTTTTAAAATTTGAGCGGCTCGAAATTAACTTTAAAGCTATGCCCTAATAGCTAGTTTTCTTAGAATTTAGTGTAGAATCCAAATCAGCTTAGAACGAAGTCGAAAAAAAAAAACGACCCGCCCTAAAGCATGTACATACATATCTAAGCCAATGAAAGTCGCAACTGAAATAGATGCTGTGCGGAATTCCGAGTCATGGCTGAATGTGACTAACAACACGACCAGCCACTATTTACAAAATAGAGATACTGGCATGAGTTAAGCGTAAATCTATTTCCGGTATACGTTTTCTCCGTGGGAGTATTTGTATCTAGCGAAAAACGAACAGATAAAACATGATTTTCACAACTTAACTGAGCTGGACAGGAAGCAATAGTGGCTAACTGGCATTTTGATAAATGTATACCATACTCCAGCTGCTCTCTACACAGTTGTGTACACCTGCATTATACGCCAATGTAAGCAACAACATACCAAAATCGCTATTGGTGTGTACACTCGAAAGTTTATGCTGAAGCTGATACAACTAAATACTTAGCTGTCCGACTTCGAGATTCTTCAAATGATTTACTGCTGTATTTGGAGGACTTTTTCATTTTTTCCATTTAAGTTTTTCGAGTTGTTCAACTATTTTTGGTATTTCATTTGCAACGCTGTGAACATTTGATCTACATTTTGTAGCTCATAATAGTATTTCTTTTTGTGTGCTAGTTGATTTCTGACAAATCAATTTAATTGAGCTGGACAAGTATTTATTCTCTAGTGATAATTTATGATGATTTTAAGTTCGTGTGGTAGAGGTTGGTTGTGTGCTTAGAAGGCCACGCAATTGTGACGAAAATTTTGACTAGAATTCGCCGGGGGGTGACCAGGAAGTATTATTTTAAATAATGTTGAACTCTTTCGTCCAGGAACAGGCCCTGGTATCAAAGTGTACGATGGCAAAAAAAAAAAGGTTTTCCTGATGCTACCGCTAAATTTAAATTGCCTCATGCCAAAAAATGAGACACCAACGGGAAATGTTTTTTTTCATTTACTACATATTATATTTAATTGGGCCATCAATGTTTTAAAAACTACCATTGAACTCCATTGCATGGGTCCCTTATGTTTACAAATCCATATTAATTTATCTTGCTTAATTTCCTTTCACAAATTCCCATACATACTCGTACACTAGGACAAAACACAATTCAGTGCAATTGATCTGGCACCATAGGACTCGTAAAGCAAGGTGGTAAATATATAATAAAAAAAACCACATGTTATCGTACTCGGACAGATCCACCACCGAGTAAGGTTCACGGCCAGATACCTGCGGACCAGGAAAAAGATACTTGGAAGATACTAGGCAAAAATGTAAGCATATTTTAAGGGGAAGTATACGCAATCGAAAGATGCGCTGACTTTAACCTTGAAAACAGAAGCATAACTCTCCTTATTGATAACCAGGCACCAATCGAGGCTCTCAACTCTTTCCAGGTTACATCAGAACTGGTGCTGGGATGCCTTCATAAGCTCAATATATTAGGCCAGGAAAAGGAACCCTATGGGAATAACCGGAACCGAAATGGCAGATAAATTAGTGACGGAAAGGGTGGTCTACTCATTTGTAGGTCCAGAGCCATTTTCCTTTAACTTCTACTTTCATATTCAAGAACTAGAGAAAAAACATAGAATATCATAATTGGAGATTCTACTGGGTTTACTGCAATAAAACTTCATGATAGGCAGCTTTCAACTAAACCCATGTAATGCCTGCCGTGGGGCGCCTATTGTGAAACAAGCTTAGCCAAACACCTAATCGAAGTGTACGCGTCAATTTTATTTTATTTTTAATTTTATTTTATGGAATGAAATTAGAATAATATTAGAATCGTCACAGAAATTCTAACAAGGCATTGAAGATTGAATGGAATTTGCAGGTTCTGTAGAGAAGAAGATGAAATCGCCAAACAAATGCTCACGTGCCTAGTACCGATGCATAAGCGGCACCAGCACTTGGCTGGGTAAACATATTTTAAGAAGTGGAAAATGAAATTCATTAAAATAAGACAAATGTAGGGTATTTTTTAGCTGCGTGAGAGCTATGGATATTCATAGCTATACTGTGACAGCTGAGAATAGCAAACCGTGTTGTCGTTTCCTATCAGGAAGGTGTGGCAAGTCATCATGAATCGCTGAAAGCCAGAAAACCACATTCAAAGCGTAGAAAATTAAATACTTTCAAAAAGTTCATAGAGCACTTCGTCCCTTTTTTTTGAAATGTGGGAAAATTCACCGTTGTGAATAGCGAGCGCTATCGAGCCCTGCTGACTGATATTTTGTTTTTAAAAGTGAATCAGCTAAGCATCGACCAAATTTGGTCCCAATAAGATGGTGTAGCTTGCCATACAGTGCGCAATTTATGGGACTGATATATTATTTAACTCATAGCCGTGGCGGACATATGTCGAATATCACATTCCAAAAATAAATGCGAAGAAATTATCTACCAGATTATAATAAAAAAAAATCATTTCAACAATATTTATGTTCTGTATTATAATTTTAAGTTCCAAACTCTTAAACACACCCGATACTAAAATTAATCCTGGAAGTTGGGCTTAGAGAAATACTCTGAATCTATGAAGGGGCAAAGGCCGCAGTGCTAAGTCCCCTAATTGGTTGGTTAGTTGGTTGAAGTGGTGATTCATCTAGAATGCAACCAAATCTTCTCTACCATTTTGTTGCCCCATTCTCGTTACAAACTTGTTTAATGTTATTTACAGCACGACTATATATTTGCAATGTAGCCTAGGTTTAGACACGCTAATCATGATAGTAGGTATACTATCAGGAGTTCTCTGTAACATCATAGCAAAGATTCCGTGAGTGCCTGGAGATTTGAAAGGAGAAAATGATTTGATTGTTCATGCAACCTTTTCTTTCTGTGCGCCATAGGGGCTCCGCCGGATTCTCCCAATATCACTATAGTGAGAGCTGTATTCCGGAAAATGAGTATTTAAAAGAAGTTCTACAGATTATTTCAAGCAGCCATTGAATGGTCTTTGGACAAAATACGGCTCTGCCTAGCAGAATCTCTGGTAATTTCGATAGAGGAATAAACATTTCTCCAGCTCTCTTTCTTGACGGCCCTAATTGCCCTCTTGTACTCCCTCCGACTTTCTTCTTCATAATAATAATACATTTTCGTGTTGTGTTGCTATGACATTTTGTAAATGCCAATGTGTCAGATTTTTTGCCGCAACACTTATCAGTTCCTTCTCTCAATTCGACCACAACATCGATTCATTTTGTGTGAAAAAAGTTGTTTGAACAAAGAGTTTTTTATTTTGTATTTATTTTTTAAAGAGTTTTGATTTGTATTCTATAAATATACAGAGTTCTATTTGATTTTTTGACGTTGAGTCAAGTTGACATTTTTTGTGTGCTAATTGTGAATTGTCCTATTATTTTTATTTAAAACCATATTTTTTATTAACCCATTTAAAAAGTTTTTAGTTAAAAAAATAATCAAAATGTGAATATGTAATAAAAGTAATGCATCATAAACTGCAACTCTAAACTGTGAAGTTATTTGGTTATCGCATTTTAAAGCTTGCCAAATTAAACATACAAAATGTCGCTCATACGCCATGCCATTACGAATAAAGCGGATTTGGTGATTTGAATTAAAACAATGTACATTCACAATACGTTTTATGATTATGATGGGTGTTTTCTTTATAATGAAATTAAGCAAAAAAAAAAGTTCTCAAAAATAAAATTTAATGAGCTATAAACTGCATGCCCGAAATTCTGATTAATGAGTTTGAAATTTTGAAGAAAGTTTATTAATTTTATTTTTACTTTGCACAATGTTTGATACTTGGTTTTAGTAAGAGAATGAAAAATATCTTCATAAAAAATATTATTAAAATTATATGAGAAACAAATAGATTGTTAAAACCTCTCAATAAATCCCTGTGCTTAAGTTATTTAATGCAATGTATTTTTCATTTTTCTTAACACCTTGTATGCACCTATATATGTATACGTGCACGCTTACTTATCTTCATTTGCATATGTAAGTGGTTGCAATATTATAATATGAATAAATCTGACAAAGTTAAAAGCTTTAACCACTCACCGAGTCACACGATATGTCAATTCGACGCACCGGACTGCACATTTGCATGCTGTTCAACAGCGTATAATCATCCAAGGACCACAAGCAAATTGTTTTATCACGACTTGATGAAATGAGTACATCGCAGGCGTTGCTGACTTTAACGCTTGTCACCGCAGCGCGATGATGAGTGATTTTGTGTAGCTGCACAAGAAAGCAGAGAAAAAAAGAGGAAATAAATTTATGTTTAATAAATGTTTGGATGTTTATTAATCTATGTATAAATTATAAGCGCAATTCTGTATCTGAAATACATTTCCACTGATCATTCTGAGCAGGCATGTCCAAACCTTTCATTTCTTCACTATTCCTCCACGATTTCTACACTAATCTCTAAAAAACTTGTTTAAGAGTTAAATGTTTTTAAATATAACTTTAAATTAAAAATACACGAAAATATGATTTCTGTAAAACCTCTACACACTTGATTTTAAGTCGGTTATTTGCCCATCAACGTCAGCAAGTACAATTTTTTCAATAACAAAAGCTCGCGTGCAGTTTTCGTATGCATTCACTTCCAAGAACGTCGTAAATGTACATATAAAATTTATTACAGCTACGCTAAAATAATAGCGTTTCGTAAAACACTTCTATATGTAGGTAAATAATTCACTTTGAAATAAGAAAACTCACGTATATGTCAGAGTTATAAAAACCGAATTTTTTTTATATGCACTCGTATGTGTATGTATTAGTAATTATAAGCTACTGCCCAATGTCATGCCATAGAAATATTTCTAACTCTTAAAAATTATTTGAATTTCATATTCCAGTTACTTAACAGAAATTTTGCACAGAAACGTTTTTAAATAGGGTTACCACTTCTAAAAAGAATTAAAACTTCTGGCATTCTAAATGGCGGCTAGTTACTGTAGTAGAATATTGGGATCGAATTTTATGGATAAAAATATCGAACAAAGAATTTGTCTTAATTTCGTGTTTTGAACGGGATTTTGTGTGCCGAATCGTTGAGAATGTTGCAGAAAGCCTGTGGCGAGTGTGCTTTATCAAAAACATGGGAATAAGGCTACGAGAGGTAAAAGGTTTTGCAGAGGACTGAGAAGTCGTGGAAGATTTTCCCCGATCTGGTCGGCAAAGTCAAGGAAATAGTGCTGGAATCATTTAAGTTCGAGGGAAGTAGCTCGTGACCTTAACGTGTCTCACGAATCAATTACACCATCAATTGGGCACGAGACGTGTGGCTGCTCGAGTCGTTCCAAGAGAATTGAATTTCTTTCAAAAAACTCATCGGCAGACGGTGGCCGAAGATATGCTTAAGCAAGAGAATTCGAACCCAACGATTATCCAGCGCATCATAACAGGTGATCAGACATGGGAATATGAGTTTGATATGCAAACCAGTCAACAGGCAAATCAAAAACCCAAGTCAAAGTCGATCAAAAATGAACGTTTGCTTCGATTATCATGATTTTGTGCACTCGGAATTCATTCCAAATGGTTCTACGGTAAATAAAGAATATTATTTGTGCGTAGGAAACGGCCCAATTTGTGGAAAGAAAACTCATCGTTCTTGCACCATAATAACGCACCGTCTCATAATGTTCATATTGTGAATACATTTTTGACCTAAAACTCGACAAATATCATCGAACAACCACCGTATTTACCGGATTCAGCCCCCCTGTGAATTTTTCCTCTTCCCAAAACCTAAATTGCCACTCCGTAGACGCCGCTTTGAGTCGATAGAGGCCATTAAGGAGAATTCGCTGAAGGAGCTGAAGAAGATCTCTTCAAATGCGTTTAAAAGGTGCTTTGGTGATTGGACTAATCATTGGATTTTGGTTAACTGCTTCGAGTGCAGCCTATTTTGAAGGCGACAATATAAACTTTGATGATAGAATTTTTTGATTTGATGATTTTGATTTGACAGAATGTAATTGCATCCAGAATTATTTATGTGTGAAAAAGTTAAAACTTATTGCATTAAAAATGGTCTTTAATTATTTCAGTAGAATATTGTGATCAAATGAAAGGAGTTATTTATGCAGATATAATTTGCAATATGGCCCCAAACCCTTAAATCCATAGTTATTTAATACCAATTGCATCCAGAAATATGTTTTTAAAATCACAATTGCCACTTATTTCGAAAATTAGAAAGCGTTAATGTATGCATTTTTTATAGGGTTGCCACCTACTTAAAAATAAAAAAAAATTTCTGTTAAAAATGTCTGTTAAATACTGTATTACGATATTGGTATCAAATGAAAGAAGTTTGACAAAGCTTTAATTTAAACATATTTTGAATAGGGTTGCCATTTTTCTAAAAAACCAGTAGTAATTTAATATGTTAGTTATTTACAGTTTAGCAATAAGGGTATGCCATAAATTTGGCACTGAAATAATATAGCATAATATTGATATTAAATGAAAGATGCTTGAGAAAGCTTAAATTGTAGCATATTTTTAAATAGGGCTGCCACCTATCCAAAAAATAATTTGTTAAGTGGGATTTTTTCAAACGGATATCAAATGAAAGCTGCTTAGGAACACTTTAATTCGAAAAAAAAAATCGAGTAGGGTTGCCATTAAAAAAATATTTTAGTTTAATCTTTGCGATACAGAATTGGTTTTGACGACTATGAACGAACATGTGAGTTCTTGACTAAAAGTTTGCCGGACCCATAGCTTTTAATTAAACATATTTTTAAATAAGATTGCCACCCATCTCAGAAATTAGTTTGATAAATGACATGGTTTGAAACGGATATCAAAGGAAAGCCATTTAGTAACATTTCAGTTCGAAAAAAAAATTTAGAGCAGGGTTCCCAATTAAACATTTTTTTTAATCTTTCAAATACAAAATTGGCTTCTAACGAACGATCTTCGGAAATATTTACCAAAAATTTGCGCGACACACAGACACCAACAAATGTTGAGACAAAACATACGAAGGAAGATGAAACAGTTTGCGGTACAAAAAGAAAGGGGTATGAAATTATTCTTTACTTTCGATGTATTCTTCCTTTATCCGAATACTCTTTGCATATGTTGTACGCTATATTATAGGTTGAAAAAAGTTCAGTATAAGCCAAAGCATACACTATGCAATCCCATAGGTTAAATTATATGTTTCAGTATAGGTTAAGATATTCGTTGAGTATTATATAAGCCAAACTACACGTTAAAGTAACGCTTTATGTGTTAAAGGATAGATTACAAAATAGCTTGAACTGTACGCCAACTTATGTGTACAGTTTTTCGTTAAAGTAATGTGTGAGAACATTCCTTGAATAAGTCTGCCTGAGCGCTGAGCGTCTTCAAATGGGCCTCTGTCTCTCCTGAACGTACTATACAGTCTGTTACATAAGAGCGTGGTCACTGTTAAATAATAACAACAATTGATTTTTCGAAAATTCGCAAATTTATTGATAATTTGGTCGTCAATACTCAATGCAAATACCTCAGCACCAAGTTCAATCTCCTGCATTGTCAATTATGGCCCGGCACCGTCGGGGCATACTTTCCAAACTTTCCGAATTTGTCCAGAAAGTTGATCTAAATTACATGGCTTGTGTCTGCGAAGCTGCATTCATTTTCAACAGAGCCCACACATTTTCTATGGGATTTGCATCCGGTGACTGAGGTGGCCAATCTAAAGTGACCACTCCGTTTTGCGCCTTCCACTCGCTACACGCTCGACTGCGATGTTTCAGATCGTTGTCCTCTTGAAGGATCCAGCTTTCATTTTTCTTGATATACCATTGCTTAGCAGATGGTGACAAATGCTTTTGATATATTTTATTAATTTTTTCGGCATTTAAATTATTGGTAAATAAGAACAAAGTACTTAAACCTTTGTTTAAGAAGCACCCCCAAACATGCACCTTGACGGGGTGTTTAACAGTCTGTTTAAGCATTCTACTAGTGGGGGGTTGTCCTGGCGTGTTTGATGCTCGGAAATGCCCAGAAGGAGGATTCATCAGTAAAAATTACGTTGCTCCAATCGCGGTCCAAGTTTTCCTTCGCCCATTGCACTCGTTTTTCAACGTGTTTTGCAATCAACATTGGTTTTTCCAAAGTACTGAGATATTTCAGCTTATTGGCAAGCCAGTGCCTGCGAATTGTTCCTCAAGATATGTCAGCAACTTTTGGGTTCAATTTCACAGTGGCTCCACGTAAAGTCAAAGTTGGATCTTTCGAGAACAAAGCGAGAATCTTTTTTTCGTCTTTTTTTCAGACTTTGCTTGCACTTCCGCGATCAGGAAAATCATCAACGTTACCGACCTTTTTATAGCAATTTATCCACTTGCTAACGAACTGGTTCGACTTTCCCATATATTTAACAGCAGCAGTTTGCGTTAATTTGGGTCCTTTTTCATGCAAACATAGAAAAATTGCCTCAAAACGAGAGGCGTAAACAGCATTCATTTCGAAAAACCACTCAATTGAACACTAAATTTGACAGATAGTTGACTTTTTTGCAAAAAGTATGAAGGCCTGAGGTGCCCTCTATGTCATGGAAAAAGAAACAGGACGCTCTGATCTTTTATCTACGTGTAACAGTGACCACGCTCATATGTACCATAACAGACTATATTTGTGGCGCTTACTCTTGTTTAGTTGCAGCAAGAAACCCAATTTTGTCTATAGTTCATGATTTCTCTATCAAATAACTCGTTTATTCGGCGATTTTACTATTACAGGTTATTAAGCCGATTCGACTGAGATCAAGTGTTATTAGTTGTATTGAGTCTCTTAACCTGCCGTTCGTCGCTCAGGTCTCGTGATATTTTCTTATTCCCGAGACCAATGTGTAGAAAGCTGAATGAGAAACTCCAATTCTCGAGAAAATATTTTCAATGTGCCTCGACAAGCAAGATGCGTTTCAATTAGTGAAAGTGCCAAAGACTTAAGAATTAAATCCGTTCTATAATCTGTTCCATATGCAACGGTTAGAC
The DNA here is from genome assembly GCA_037575425.1 of Anastrepha fraterculus. Taxonomy (NCBI): domain Eukaryota; kingdom Metazoa; phylum Arthropoda; class Insecta; order Diptera; family Tephritidae; genus Anastrepha; species Anastrepha fraterculus. The sequence goes on from JAYXIM010053274.1 coordinate 113,317, forward strand.
CTTATAACTATAAGCATTTATACAACCAATATCAAGCAATGAAAAAAAAAAAAAAAATAAATGAAGTGACTACCTGGAGCAAGCGCGGGCTAAAAAATAGTCAAATGCCTTCAACTATTCATCAATCTTCATACCATTGCCACCCGCGATTCCACCAATTATTTCGTCCTCATTTTATAATTTTTGTCTTCTAATCACAGCAAAATGCGAGCTTCTTCGCGTGAGACGGAAGAATACAGGGTTTGATTGAAAAGTAATGAGCTTTCCCGCACGGAGCGTCTGTCAAGCGATCAACCGAATCGATTGGTGGAGGAAAATGATCGTTGAACCCTCCCCTTCCACTAGAAACCGGCAACAGCGGGGCAGTCAACATCGCTCCGCGCGTGAAAGCTGTTTTAAAAGTGTATTAGGATTTTGCAGTGGCGAAAATGCAGCGATCGTAGTCTTTTTCGACTCTCGAGGCATCGTCCACAAGGAGTTTGTACTTCCTGGAAGCACTGTAAACGCGGCATTTTACAAAGAAGTGCTCCTTTGGCTGAAAAACCGGCAATTGGACCCTTCATCAGGACAATACGCCAGCGCACACCGCCTTCCTCTGCACCTCTGCATTGGCCAAGATGGGGGTTCCGGTGCTTCCCTACCCTCCCTACAGCCCAGACCTGTCCCCTCCGGACTTCTTTTTGTTCCCGCGCCAGAAAAGAAAGCTGAAGGGAAGGCGTTTCGACTTCATCGAGGCGATCCAAAAAAATGTGACAGCCGAATTGAACGCGATTCCGGCGGATGAGTTTAAAAAATGTTTCCTGCAGTGGAAGGACCGTTACCAGCGCTGTATTGACGCTCAAGGGACCTATCTTAAAGAATAAGCCAAAAGGTTTAATAAAACTGCTTACAAAAAATAAGGCTCATTACTTTTCAATCAAACCCTGGATACCTATATATATATGTATACATATATATACGGGCCTGCCTATAGCTCTACGTGATGCTATGATTAATGTATTCTGTGTGGTTTCGTTAAGTTATTGCGTCGCTATTATATATATATAGTAAGGCCCGTAAGTAAATTCGTAGAAGAAGATGTAATATTAACTTTTTTGAAAATGAAAAATATATATAATAATAAAATGATAATTTAATAATAATATAAAGTTACACAAAATACTCCTTCCGATCTTTCTATTCCTATTCAGAATAAAAAACTTTAGCGCCAGGAATTACGTTGAGTCCTTAAACGTTTAGTAAATTTCAACAAAGAAAATGCATCTTCACGATAGTGGGAAAAAGATTAAATCTTTCACATTCTTATTTTTTTAATAAAAATTAAGTAGTTGCTGTGAAACGCGTATTGCTTTTTTATCGCTTGAATATTTTCCAGCTTCGCTGCTTAAAAGTATACGGTTTAACGTAATCTCGCGCGAGCTAAAACTTTTAATGGTTGATTTTTTTGTATACAGAGTTTATACTCGTATGTATATTACATATACATACACATAAAGATGGCAACGTATGCATAATAGGCAGTAGTATAGACAAGACTATTTTTTTTTAATTTAATGTGTGTGTGTGTATGTATAGTAGAGATATAAAAAAGCGTTTCATTGCCGACCGGATATTAAAAAATCGAGGAAATCACTGAAAAAAAAGAAATCATCTGCATAGGTACGATATTCACTATGCTTGGGGAGAGGAACCTAAATAAACACTTTTCGAGGCGCAAAAGGTACAAAATAATATTTGCTGCGTTTTGGTGGTGAAGAAGTAGTAATGCAAATGTATTTTAAAGAATTTATCCGGAGCTTTGCACCGAATTTCAAAAATTTTTTCCAGACGCCTTTCCAATGCTTTTTTTTTAATTGTGTGGAACCCAACGCAGACGTTTCTCTTTTGCCACGAGGTGATTGTGCAAAATCTTTTTCCACTAATGCCCAAGCATGCCTCAATCAGACAATTTGTTTGAAATATTTCGCGTACAGCATCAATTCTTGCTGGCACAACAGCTGATTTTGTATATCCTTCCCTGAATTCGGACCACGAGCAAATTTGCTAAATATTGCACCAGTTTTTTACAGTAGGGCCTTGGTTCAAAGTCCCGAGAATATAACTCCAAATGATAGACTTGGTTTTTCTAATAGCGGTCGCCATTCGCCAGTTATTGTCACACCACCGATTCCATTTCTGCCATATAAAAGCTTCTCATAAAAACCAGCTCCGTTCGGAGGTGGCTTGCAACTGCACATCCCTACATTTATGGAACACCATCAAGACGCACGCCGAAAATAGGAGGATAAGCTCGGCAAAACAAACAATAAAGGGTGTAATCGCGAATTATGATTTTAGTTCATCGATGTATTTTTGACTAAAATTGTGCAAAATAATCATACGAATATTTTCACGGACTAATTCCATTCCTTTGCTGAGATGAATTTTTAAAACCACTGTAAAGAATAACTTACTAATATGGCTAACACATCAAAATGTTCTACGAGCGTTTATAGTAAAATATGCCAAATATTCCCATAGCAACGCCAGATGGCGCCTGACAACACTAGAAGTACTCCAGGCCAGAAATATAAAAAGCAATCTTCGTAAAGATTTCAGAAAACAAGAAACAAAAAGTAAATAGTACAGTGCTTGCTTAGAAAATTCAATGTGCTCGTGAAAATTTTACTTCAAGCAAGATTGGGGGGCTACTTGAGCTTAAAATAACTTTTATGTTTTAGGGATATGGCAATCGGGCTGAAGAACCACTATGAGAAATATTTTTTACTGCGGTGTCATCTATAGTATAGGAGTATACTTTTTTTCTTATGGATTTATCAATATTAGCCAAATCGCTTCATATGTACGATTTTTTAGAAATATCTTGACTCAAACCCTATCCAGCACAAGGTCACATAAACAAAATTTAAAATTCAAATTCATTCAATTCAATATTCACGGGCTTTCACACAATAGCCCAACAAATTTTTATCGAAACCGGCTCAGCAGTTTCTTTATTGATTAGTGGCCAGTAATATTGCTGAATACCGGAATTGGGTTAACTTTCCATACAGATATTCTAGGAAGTGATAGCCATTAGGCGCACTCTCACGTTTACATCATCAGCCCCAATCAGCTTTACTTTTCTCATTTGCCAATATCATCTCTATCTTAGGCTACTTTTTTTGACAGCTGCTCGGCGTCGAATATACTTTTTTCGAATTGCTATTAAAACAAAATATTTGCCACACAATCAACATCATTCACATCAAGTTCACTTACCAATTGTCCACTGTGTATATCTGAAATGGCAATCGTCGAATCCTCACTGCCACTAATGGCCAAAGTATTATTGACACCAGCAGCGACACTCGTCACAATGCTCGTATGTGACCTAAAAAACAATTGGAAAGGGGGGAAAAATGACTCAAATAAAATAATGACAAGAAAAAAAAAGAAGCGTAATTGGATGAAAACTCCCATCACACAAACTACTTTGGGCAGAGATTTACGCAACTCATGAAATGAAATCTCACTGTAATTGGGAGGTGAAATCATATGACGAGCATTGCTGTACAATTGCTTGAGCCGGAAGGATCGTGTTGTGGATGGGTGCCCTTCAGCGATTGCTGATGTATTCACTTACTTGATGTGCGTCTTCAGCACACGCGTTGTCACGTTCCATATCAACACTGTGTTATCCTCCGAGCCAGTCAACAGGATATCGGATTGTGGTGCCACCAACAGACACGTGACTGCGGCGGTATGTCCTAGGAGAAGGAGAAAATCATACGAAAAGTAATGAGAGCATTTCAACTAAGTATACGCGCGAGTAAACAATCAGGAAAATTGAGTGGAAATCTATAGTACGAGTTCGAATAACAATTAAATAGTAGCAAGAAAAAGCAATTTGTACTCGTATATATGGACGTTTTGCGAAAAGTAACCAGCAAGTAGCTGAACTTAAAAGGTTGCAATCAAATGACATACCCAATAGTATTTTCGTATCATTGCGAGTTACCAAACTACTCTGCTTTAGCTTAGAAATTGCCCGGTCTCCGTGCTCAATACATGCATACCTCATACTTCTACCCACCTTTGAATATGTGCTCCAACGAGTTGCTCATTATGTGCCACAATTGCACATCACCCGATTTGGTTGCCAAAATGAGATGCTGCTTCGTTGGTGAGACACAAACATCGCGCACTTGTCCAGTACCGGTCACTGTCATTACGCGTATCTGCGAGGGCAGCGTCGCTGGCAGCCAACCGGTAAGGGGCACTAGCAATGGCACTGTGTAGCCATCACACCAGGCGGTCGCTGAACGCACTGTAATACTCAGCAGTGAGTTGTCGTTCTCGTCGTGTTCGCTGATTGGCCGTAGCCACGAGATGAGCTGGTAAGAAGAGATGACGAAACAAAAGGAAACGATGTTAATTATATGAAAATACCGCAAGTTAAGAGCGTTGATTGGCATTATAGCAGGGATCTACATATGAAAGTATGTAACTTTATTTTAACATGTGTGATTCTTTCACTTTAAATGGGATAACTCTTTTTCTTTTTTAATTTGTGTGAGTCTTTCAGAATCTCATTGCGTGGGGAAATTTAAGAATAGTCTTTTTGTGAATTCATTGTGCGCGTGGGCATGGTCATAATTAGTTTTCATACCTGTGAGCCGAGCTGCATGGGGTCACGTGTGAGTACATCACTCGACTTGCGTATTGTATAGTAGATGAGTTCGATATCACGATCTAGCAAATAACAGCGAACATGCTCGATGAGGCAACGTAAATAGCTGATAGAGACCGTTTGTACCTGGAAGAGGAAGAGCATTACGATTTTGGTTTTAAGCAAACTTTGATATTATATGAAAAAAATATATAGTAAGATAAACAAGCAAGTAAGGAACACCAAGTTCGGTACAGCCCAATCTTTATATGCCCGGGCACATTTAAAAACAAAAATTATTTGCATTGGAAGAGAGACGAACTCCTGAAAGCAATGAAATCGGGACATCTATCTTTGAGGATGTTCAGCATGTTAAATAAATGAAAGTTATAATGGAAAATGAAAACATCAGTTACGACGCAATACAAGCCAGATTATTGGCAGCAAATAAAGCGTATTACACCTACACGTGAACGTAAACTCCGCCTCTACCAGTCAATAATACACGCTGTCTGCGAGTGCTACGGCTGCGAGTGCTGGATAATGACAAACAAAGACGAAATGAGCTACAGAGTTTTCGAAAGAAAAGTGCTCTGAATGGTTTTTGACCCCATACGCTGCAAACAACGAATTGCTTGTAAGTTTTTTCGATCTTAATAATGATTTTATTGGATCTTAAAGAGGTGAGGAACAACACGTGTACCAATTTTGGGCAAATTTTATTAAGGCGTTACCTAGAAATTTGTATTTGCCAAAAAATTGAGAAATTTTTCATAATTCGTAGGGAGATATCACATTTTTTCTTTCTGAAAGATTACCGTTATATGGTAGGTGGACATGGTTATTGACCGATTTCGCCTATCTTCAATACCAACCTAACAAGTTTCATTGAAATATAAATATTAATTTTGTTCAAGTTATCATCAGCACGGATGGACAGACGGTCAGACGGACGGAAGGATATACATCATTCTGAGAATGTTGGTATATATATCTCTATTTATGCGCATATCTATATCGATTATTTTATGTAGTTACATACGAACGTTATGTGAGAAAAATTAGAATCTACTTGGTAAAAGTGCGCCCGTTTTTAAAAATAAGGTATTGCTTAACATGGGTATGGGGAGCGAAAAAAAATCTCATTTGCTTCTTAATATCTCGTCCATGTCGCTTAGTAGCCAATAATGACGTCTAAGTGGTTTTTAGCTGTCGCATTTCTAATGGTAATATAATCAGCTTTCCTTTTATTAAAAAAAATATTAACCAAGATCCAGCCAAACCGAATATACACAAAAAATGAATTGGAACTCCTCGTTATCCTCCAGATATTGTAGACATTCTTTGCCAGCAGGCAAACCCATTCGATGCAGATGTGATTGTAGTTGATTATAATCGGCGCGATAATCTGTGAGCAAACTTAGGGTTACCAAACCTAACTAACCTATGTCCTTCTCATTGAAAGAGTGCCCAACACGTTTTGCTTTTATAAGATCTATCAGTGCAGCGCAGTAAATCATTCTGAGAGTACCTACTCAATTGGCAGCCTTAAATGTGGACCAGCTACGAACACAAAATGGTTCCGGTTTCAGTTGAACAGCGCTTGAGACAGACTTATCAATAATCTGCCTAATGGTTCCATTGCCGATATCGAAAAAATGGAAAGAAGTGCTTAAATTAATTAGAAGCCTGTACGTATAGGTTGACTTGAACCTAAGTCCGGCTAATTTTGATCTCAGGATAGAGGGGTATAACTGGCAAGAGAGGCTGCGGCCTCGTTATTAACAGGACTCAAGACCCCCCTTCTATAGGACAACACACCATCAAGGAGAAGCTTAGGAAGGAAGATCTAAGATTAAAGGAGGTTAGCTGGCACTAAATTATGGGAAATCCCTACTGGGGGTGGTACAACCAAAAGAGATTTAGAAAACTGTTAATCATCCCCAAGGATAAGCTGAGAATGTTCACGTGCATTCTCACAGGCCACTGCGCGGCTGCGCCGTCATTTGCACATAATCGGTATATGGTCAACTGGTTCTTGTCGTTTCTGCGTCCAATCCCAGGAGACTCCAACACAGCAGCGCTCAGCGCTATAACGCGGAGAAGGTTGAGACATCTCGACCAGTTGCAGCTAAAAGAAAGGCTCCTCTATCTTGAGCTTTATAAGGGAACTGGGTCTGATGACTGTGATGAGTAGCAGGCAAGTTAATCTAATCAATCTAAGGTCGCCGTAGCCGAATGGGTTAGGGCGTGACTAACATTCGGGGTGCGTAGGTTCGAATCTCGGTACGTGAACATCAAATAATTGCCAAGTTTTTTTATAATAGTGGTCGCCCCTTGGCAAACAATGACAAGCCTTCGAGTCTATTTCTGCCATGAAAAAGCTCCTCATAAAAATAATGTATGTCGTAGGACTATCCATTTGGGGATGTGATTTTTTTCTAATGATTGTGGTATTAGGCTCACATGTACAGCCAATTTGTTATATCGAGAAAATGCAGCACACCGCCAAGGAAAAAATTACAAAAAAATTAAAAGAATTTTTCACAACTTCAAACTTGAATTTTAATTCACTAAAATTTCATCAGTTATAAACTGCATACAACAGTCTTTTCAAAAAGTTCTAATTAAAATCATGGAGAAATAGTCAAAACTGTTCGAACAGTTGAGGTGATATCGTGTCTAGTGTCCAATATCCAACACGGTCAGCAAAAACAAAAAACAAAAAATTTTCTAAAGTCAGCGCGATTTTTCAACTACTTTATTCCATCAAATTTCAATGAACTCTAAACCATACGCTCAAAATTTGTTAAAAGAAAAATTAAAAAATTTTTATAAACCTTGCGAAAATTTTGAAACTTAGATTTATTTTCATCGTTGGGTGGTGGGTGGTTAAGTTTTAAGGGCCGGTGTTGATTTTGAATAAAATAAAATTTTTTTTAGAAAATTATTGTCATTTCTCTTTATTATGATAATATTGCTATAACTCAATTACGTATAAAACAAAATATTGGCCGCTGCGGACTCAGTGGCACACCTCCATCCGATGGCCCAAATTTTCGATAACGCTGAGGCATAATTGAGGTTCTGTGCCGTTAATGTGCCGAATTATCTCATTCTTTAGCTCTTGAATTGTTGCTGGCTTATTGACGGCCACCTTTTCTTTCAAATAACCCCAAAGAAAGAAGTCCAACGGTGTCAAATCACATGATCTTGGCAGCCAATTGACATCGCCGCGACGTGAGATTATTCGGCCATCAAATTTTTCGCGCAAAAGAACCATTGTTTCGTTAGCTGTGTGACAAGTGGCACCGTCCTGTTGAAACCACATATCGTCCACATCCATATCTTCCAATTCGGGCCACAAAAAGTTCGTTATCATCTCACGATAGCGAACACTATTCACAGTAACTGCCTGACCGGCCTCATTTTGGAAAAAATAAACCGCACCAAACAGTCACTCTTTGTGGGCGCATTGGTTTTTCGGCAATCACTCATGGATTATCATTCGCCCAAATGCGGCATTTCTGCTTATTGAGAGGATTTTCTTCACGAAGTGGCCGATATGCATCTTGATTTGAATGCCCGTTTTCATAATATGCCTGAATAACTTTAACGCGTTGTTCGATTGTGTATCTTTCTATGGTTCAAATTGAGTCAATCTGAAATTGAAAAATGTCAAATGAAATGCAGAAAAAACTTGACGTTTAGGTGTGGTTCACATTCAACATCGGTCCTTGAAATTCAACCACCCTTTAGAAGACCTTATTTATTTTATTATTTATAAAAAAGTAATTGAAATTAAAAATATTTGAAATGTAAAAATAAATAAGTACAATTTTCAATGTGTGTTGTCCTTATAATAAATTCGGGTTATGTATCCGAGATAAAAACATATATAATATTTACCCCATGTCATTACATACAAATGCTTGCATACATTTTATACAAAAGCCTTCATGCATATATGAATTTAAATATATAGTATATATTTGGACAGGAATTAACATATTATATATTGCATGAGTGGTAAAATAAAGTTCGGATTTTCTTTCATTTCATAATCCTTTATAATACGAGTAGAGCCCTACAATTTTTTCAGTGCATCTATTGAAAAAGTAAATGTGGCTGAGATATAATCCTCCTTTTATTACAGCATCTAAAGCAGTCATGCTTGCATGAGCGAGTATTTCACACGTGAGTATGTATGCGTATGTGCATGTATGGCAAATTTCAGAATTCGAAATGCTTTAAAACGAAGTGCAGCATGCACTCTGTTGAAGCTCGGTGAATGCACTTAAAATGTGACTAAACGAGGCCAAGTGCAAGTGCAAAGATGGTGATTTATATTTGTGTGTGTTTGGAAATAACATTAAATACGTTTGCACTGTGCCTCCTTTTATTCTGCTCAAGATTTAAGAGTCCTTCTACAGAGAATAATATAATTTGATAGGGGCAAAGAGATATTAATACTGGGTGGTCAAGTCGTTTAGCGTTTAGAATTTCAAAGAACTTATTTTTATGTTTACTGTTAAAATAACAGCTGTCTGAGCTATGGGTATGATTATACATATTTTTACAAAATGGGCCACTTTTTGCTTGAAAAGTCTTCGGAAATTTAATAATCAGCTGAAACTGTGATGTAAATAGGTCGCCTAGATGCTGCAATTTGACTATACTTGACTATTTTCATAGCGTTCTATTTAGGATAAATTTTAGGAAAACCATCTAGAAACGAATAAAAAGTTGAAAAACAAAATCAAAGTTGCCTTGTGTTGATAATTAGGTTGCATCCTGCACTTGGCGTTATAGTCGGACGTGGAAGTCATTTCAGTGAAATTGTTTTCCATATTGAATTTGCAATGTTTAAATGAAATTCCAAACACTAGATGTATGGAATAGGTTTATGGGAATAAGTTTCCGCCCTCTTAAAAAAAGTGTCGCTGCTGATACTATTTTGTTTTCGCACTAGTAATATACTGGTGATTTGAAGGTGTATACGTGAGGTCTCGATCGCAGTAGTTGACGTTAGCCCGAAAAAACATTTGCGGGAAATCATCCTTAAGTATTACCGTTTAAAGAAAAGTGCAGCTGAAACGTGAGTGTTGAAGATCGCGTAGGGGCACCGAAAAAATTCGAAGATACTCAACTACAACAATTATGAGATGAAGACGTGTGTTGAACCCTTGATGATATGTCGAGAGTTGGATGTTCAACCGTTGGTAAAAGTTTGCATGCAATGGGAATGGTCCAGGAAGCAGGTAGGATAGGGATATCGCGAGACGAAGAAGAAAAGATTTTCAGCATCGCATCGTCACCGGCGTAAAAATGGCTCTATTGTGATAGTCCTAAGCGTCGAAGAAGTTGGAGCCTGCCAGGTGAACCAGGTCCATCAACAGTGAAAAAAAAATTCATGCTTCAAAGGTTATGTTGTGCATCTGGTGGGTTCAGAAGGGTGTCATCTATTATGAACTCCTTAAACAATCTGAAACCATCACTAGCGGTCGTTAACGACTGCAGCAAATGCGTTTGAATCGAGCTCTCAAAGAAAAGTGGCGGAATGAGACGGATTGAATTGGGAAATCTTGCCCCACCCACTGTATTCCCCAGATATTGCAACTTCGGATTACCACCTGTTTCGATTAATGCAGTCAGCCCTTATTGGAGAGCGGTTCACTTCTTACTAGAGCATTTCAAACTGGCTCAGTGAATGGATCAAGCCAAAAGAATTCGAATTTTTCGTCGTTTTCCAATGGCACATACTTCAGATAACATCATGTATTATTCAATTGTTTAAATAATTCGTAACTTTGGTTAAGAAAGGACGGAAACTTATTCCCATACCCGATAAAAGGTCAGACATCTGCTTGGTTCAGCAAACCCATTTGTTTTGTTTTCACTCAACTTTTATAACATAAAACTAAGCCTACCAAGTCTACGTAAGGCAAATAGAGAACAATTTCCAGGACTCTTCCCAAATATTTCTGTGATTTAGTGTGTCGTGTGCAAAACGCTTGCCGTTATCATTCATTGTTGGTTTTTCAAGATCACGAAAAATGAAGAAAAGACACAGGAGCTTATTCAATGTTTCCTTAAAACGAGTGAATAGATTTTGCCTATCCACTAGCTTCTATAAGTTACTGGTCTGTAGTTACTACGTCCATTGTATATGGCTTTACTGGGCAGCCTTTGATACGCTTTCAATGGAGTGAGTAAGGATTTCTATGTGCTGAGAATTTTCAGACCTTTCAAGCGAATATCTAAAGAAATTGCATTTTTATACCTCAAAGTGTTAATTTTTGTTCATTTTCCTTAGGGAAATTCTAACAAAACATAAAGAAATTAGTTTCTGGTCAAGTTTAAAAAAATTGTCAGATTTTTTATTCGATATTTGAATGTAGGCAATACTTTTTAACGATATTCGTGCAGTAATCGATACTTTGCGCCGATGTTAGAAACATTTAAAAGTGATATCGAATAGTCACTAGTGATGCATAGCTCAGCGACAGCTTGCTTCCCCTCTAATGGGACAGTATACATAGTTTTCTATGGTTGCGGTTCAGCCTTGTGTGCTGCACTAGAGCGATGCCGGTTTAACTATTAAGGGCAACTTGGTATATGCCCCCTGCTCTGATGCACTGGTGTTAACAACTTTCCTGTGCAATGAGTCCTATGTAACTCATTTCGCTATACAATTTCGGACAGATTTTGTGGTATGTTACTCAAAAAATACTATGGTGTTCATAGGTGACTCATTAAACATGGCCAAGAAAATTTCTTATCTTACGCTAATTAGTCACATATAAGTCACAAAATAAAATAACTAAAATAATATAAATGGACGTGGAGTGTTCACAAAATGCAGTGAATGTGTTAACACCAGCACATCAGAGCAGGTGATATGTATATCCCAAGTAGCCCTTACATACCTATATACCTCTTGCACCTACACAGAGCCTTACTGGTTTTCTTCACACTTTTATCAATATTGCGCTTCCGCAACAATTCGCCGTCTATTGACACTTCTAAAAGTCTTTTGTGGTACAGAGTGCAGAGTTATTTCATGATATATATTTTTATATTATTTTAAAACGAAGCGAGCTCAACATTTTTAATTAAAGTACGTATAACTTGCCCTAGAAATAAAATTGACCTTATGTCGTTGTCGCTCCAATAAAAAATATTTCGCCGCAAGCTATGAAGTTCGTTATTTATCTAAATACATAGTTTTCATCAAATCTATCCAATTTATTTCAAGGTCCAAGTGAAGTAGCAACGATTACAAATTTCAATGGCGCTTAACAAGGCAAAATAATTGTGCAATATAAGGAAATGCTTTAAGCAGCTGTTTTGGAATGCATTGCGCACACTAAAAAACAAATCACTAATACAAGCAAAACACTCTCATCATCACAATCCTTTCGTTTCGATAATCTTCAGTATTTCTGTAGACAATAGCGCTGCCAACTTGAGTAATTGCGATAGAAACAAAACGAAAGAATTTAGTTAGCAAAAAAGAAACTAAAATACGCGCTTTTCTTTTCATATCAAATTGAAGAAAATGAGAAGGCAAAACGCAGCTAGAAATGACAATGTAGCAGAGGAAAAACTTCTGTTAGCTTAATTTCCGTGCTGAAATTTAGGTTGAACATAAATGCCCAGTGAAGTGGGTAAGGAGGAGTTGATAGTTGCATAGTAGACCATGTAAATGTAACATTCAGCCAGTCGCAGAGCTGTAACAATTCAACAATGTAATGCCAGCGTCAGCGTCTGCGTCAACGTCAAGTGGTAACAAATGTAAAAACAATAGCAAAACGTAGGAAACCGGCTTAGTGTAACAGAAGTGCAAAGTTAAAATATCAGTTGAAGTAATAGCTGCGCAGGTCGTATGATGAATGTGGGTCGTAAGTGTCTGCGAATACTCGTAAGCAAGAAACTTTTACTGCCTTATGCGGATGCACAACTGGAAGGGATTTTAATTGGCGCGAAAACGTAAAGAGGAAACTTAAGATAAAGCTTTACTGAATGCATTTCGCTAAATTAAATCGGAAGAAGTGAGCGAGGCTAGCGTTGCTTTGAAGCGCAGCGCTTTCTATTGAGGAAGGCTATGTGTTTGAGTGAAGAAGTTGGCGGCAGGGAGCTTTGTGTGAAGTTTTGTAAGTAGCCATAGTTTTAATTAAAAATGCAAAGTTTATATAAATAATTGAATAAAGGTTTCGTTTGTACAAATGGGATAAATAGAAAATGAATCAATAGAAAACTTCAACATGAATTAATTTAAAAGCTGTAGCTTGAAAATAAACGCCATGGGTGTAATTATTTTTGATATGTACTCTGTGGGCAAAAAGTAGGGTGAGTTTGGTTGTAAAATGAACATTTTTTTTTTATTCTTGTAAATCAATTTCATCCCCTTCAAAATAATCCCCTCCCGATGAAATACACTTATGTCAACGATTTTTCCAATCCCCGAAACATGCCAAATAGTCCATTTCCGGTATAGCAGCCATCAGCACCTTCTTCGATTCAGCTTTTATCTTCTCAATCGACTCGAAACGCGTGCCCCGGAGTGGTCCCTTGAGTTTTGGGAATAGCCAGAAGTCACACGGAGTCAAATCAGGCGAATGCGGTGGTTGCGGAACGATATGCGTGGAATTTTTGGCGAAATGGTCACGAAGAACGAGTGCAGTGTGAGACGGTGCATTATCGTGATGCAAAAACCAAGAGTTGTTGGCCCATAATTCTGGCCTTTTTAGTCGAATTGCTTCACGTAAACGACGCATAACGCTCAAGTAATATTCCTTATTAACAGTTTGGCCAGGTGGAAGGAATTCATAGTGCACCACACCACGAAAATCGAAAAAACCTGTCATCATGACCTTTATTTTTGAACGACTTTGACGTGCTCTTTTCGGTCTGGCCTCGCCTTGAGCACGATATTCGCTTGATTGGTCGGTTGTTTCAGGGTCGTAAGCATAAATCCAAGTCTCATCTCACGTACTGATGCATTTGAGCTTGTCCTGATAGTCTGAAGGCATTGTTTCACACACATCAACGCGACGACTTTTTTCCAAGAAATTGAGAGTTTTCGGTACCAAACGAGATTTGACTTTTCGTAGGCCCAAATGGTCTTTCAAAATGGTTTTCACAGATCCTTCCGATATTCCGATCATATCAGTAAGGTCTTTAACAGTCAACCGACGATTTTTGAGCACTAACTCCTTCACTTTATTGAAGTGTTGGTCATCTGTTGACGTCGATGGTCGTCCGTAGCGCTCCAAGTCATCAACACGTTCTCGACCCTCTTTGAAGTATTTGTACCACTTATAAACATTTTTCTGCGACATGGTCGAATCACCAAATGCCTTCTGCAACATGCTAAACGTTTCCGCAGCCGAAATTTCATTCCGCAAATAAAATTTGATGGCACTTCTCCGCTCAATTAAATCAGACATTGTAAAAATCGAAAAATGCACTCTTGGTCGTTTGGTAAAAACAAGCGTAAATATATTACTGATAATGGCATTCACATGAAAGTTGGCCCAGATGTTATTAACAGTGCTGCCAACTCATGAAAACAATAACTAGAGCGAAATTTTAATCCCGCGAAGTTTGACAAATAAATTCCCCTTTTTTTTCTTTCTTTTTGCCCACAGTAGTGTATCAAAACAGGCAATTCAGTTGTTTAATGTCAACGAATTTGCGCTCTATCGATGCTGCATGTAGGGTGCATTAAATGACTATTGCACAAGGACTTATTGACAAGTTTTGACTATTTATGTGCTCCCCATTTAGTTTGAATCTATACTATAAAGGTGAATGTCTGTACGTTGTTTGCGCATCACTACGAAACGACAACACCAAATGACGTAAACAATTTTATACATTCATATTTTCACCCAATGAAGGTTATAGGCATGTTTTTATGATGGAACTCCCTTCCCACAGCCCCCAGGCCGCGCCACCACTTTCATTCGTCACTAATAATCGAATATTTGCTTAAATTTAACTAAAAAATCTTAGTTTTTCCTATTCCCCACTATTTATAGCACACTCTAAACTTCATAATCCGCATAAGCTGTTCAACTATGACCCAAATGCAAAGTTCAAAAACGGTTTGAGATAGAAAATTAATAAAAATAATTTTGCTTGATATTTTTCTGATTGGTTGTTTTGATTTTATTCAACGAGGCATAGCAACGGATGCCGGGGATTGTAATATTATGGTTATTAATAAAAATATTATTTTCTATGAAATTATTGTTTTTTATTCTTTTATATACATATCCTAAATCCCTCAAAACTACTCCTACGCGAGCGGGGCAGCTAGTAATTTATAAAAATAGTCAGATATATAATTAATTATAAGAATATGGTTCATTCTCCTACAAAAACCATATGAACCCAAGTTTATAACTTTGTAAATTAAAAAAAAGTTAAAAAAGTTTTCATAAAACTTTCATACTTTTTAATGCGAATTTTTAAAAAATTTCGAGCACACAGTTTTATAACACTTGGAATTTCGATACAATAAATTGTGAGTATGAAATTAATCAAAATTGCGTTGATTTTTGAAAATTGTTTTAGCTTACGGTGTTGGATGATATCTTCGATCGAAAAGACAAAAAATGTCGAGCATTCGTATCTTGCCAAAAAAAGAAATTGCAATTTTTCCAACAGAATTATAAGATGTAAATGACTTCCGTCAAAATATTTCAGAAAAGTATTAAGATTTGCGTACTGGTACAATGTGATGAGATACCCGCAGATGATATCTGCATTTTCACTGATAGCCAGGCGGCATTAAAATCCCACAGAAAGTAGTCGACAACCTCCAAAGTAGCACATGAAATGCCACACATCACGCAACGAAATGGCTGAGTAATTTCACCAAAAGGTAATGTTGGTTCCTGGCCATTGTGACATAGAAGGTTACTGCAGAGTCGATGAACTAGCGAGACTCGGCACCAAACTGGTCGATGAGTACACAGCCAATGACATATGTTAGCATAACCTTACAAACATGTGAGCTATATATCTTTGAGGAAATCGTAAGAGCAGCGAATGAAAGATGGCGTAATGAAACTACCCCCAAAATTGCTTGACAATTGTGACCGGCTCTCAATGCTAAACGCACAGAATTTCTTTTGAGCCAAAATAAGCACAGTCTTCGCACACAGATTTCAGTTATAATGGAGCATTGCCTAATAAGTAGGCACGCCCTGAGGATGGGTGTACAAATACATGACTTCTGCAGAACTTGTTTAGATGAGGAAGAGACGATCAAGTATCTTCTGTGCCATTGTCCTGCTCTATTCAGACGTAGCTTTACTATTTTAGGTAGACAATACATTTTTTTAATCCATAGTAAGATCTCAGTTCCCCAGAAATCAGGGATCTTCTAAAATTTTTTAAAAAGTACCCACTGGTTTAAGGTGAGATAACGAGCTTACGCTGCATTACAATGGGCTATGAGCCTGAGTGTGTTCCACAGGGCCAGCGTTTCAACCTAACCTAACCTAAGATTTACACGAGCAAGACCAATTTGAAAGTAGGTACCTCCTAAAATCGATTTCTTTTTATAAAGAAAATTAGTATTTTCAAATATTTAAAAAAAAAATCAGCGAGTTCTGCATAAAAGTGTTTATATTTATATTTTTTATTTTTATAAATGTTTATAAAAATTCACCAACGGAACGAAGATGTGTTGATATTTGCGCCAAAACAAAATTGGTTTATTTCCCAAGAATTAAAAATGGTTACAAAATAACTTTCTGATGATACCTCAGAAGCTTTATTCGAACAAGATTTGTTTGGGTTATTCCAGTTTTACTTAGTTTTATCTTTCAATAAAAAGCTAAAAACGGCATCAAAAATCTCATTAACTTGTTTTCGTAATTCAATATTTCAAATGTTTGATTTCAAATACTAGAAAAACAGTTTAGGTCCAAATAGGTGCCATAAAAAATGTTAATGAAGGAAATTAATAAATTTTTCTACAAATAAAGTGATTTTTTAATTCAAAAAAACATACGTAAAATTCAGAAAAATGCATGAAATTTTTATTTAAATCGATAGTATAGTCCATATAATTTAATATTTGAAGATTATTTCATGCAAATGTTGACCGCGACTGCGCTTCAAATGGTTCATCCGCTTAGTCCAATTTTGGCATACTCTTTCCAATGTTTCGGCCGGTATCTCACATATAAATGCTTTAATGTTGTCTTCCAATGCGTTAATTGAAGCAGGCTTGCCTGAATAGCCCCACAAAAAATAATCTAAAGACGTTATATCGCACGATCTGGGTGGCCAATTGACAGGTCCCGAACGTAAACTCGCCTCTCAGCAATTCCATTGTTACGCGTGCTGTGTGGCATGTGGCACCGTCTTGCTGAAACCACATGCCACGCAAGTCAAGCTCTTGCATTTTGAGCAAAAAAAAGTTGGATATCATTTCACGGTAGCGCTCACCATTCACAGTTACGTTACGATTCGCAGCATCTTTGAAGAAGTACGGTCCAATGATACCTCCAGCCCATAAACCGCACCAAACTGTCACCTTTTCTGGATACATTGGTAGCCCTTGCCATTCTTCTACGTACTCATTGATCCAAAAATGAACTTCGTCACTGAACACAATTTTTCGATAAAAAATTGGATCTTCGGCCAACTTTCCAATAGCCCATTCACCAAAAATTCTGCGTTGCGGTAGGTCGTTCGGATTCAATTCTTGCACCAGTTGTATTTTGAAAGGTTTCACACCTAAATCATTTAGCAAAAATTTCCACGTTGTTGAGTAACAGAGGCTCAATTGTTGCGAACGGCGACGAATCAATAATTCATGGTCATAAACTTTCTTAACAGAACACGCATTTTTATAATAAAATTCAATGATTTGCAAGCGTTGTTGGTTTGTAAGACGATTCATGATTAAATTATAGACCAAACTGAAGATGTTTGACAGTAAAAGAAATCACGAAACGTGCGTCAGCTGTTTAAACTAACTGTTTAAAAAGATAATAGCTAAAAAATCACCCGTTACTTCTATGACTTAACATAGTAGCTAGCAGCCTAATTGTAAAATATGCTGCCCTCCTGCTAAGTATGCTGTGTTAAGCCACCGAGAGCGATGTTGGTATGTATCCATATATGCACACAAAATCATTACCATCATAAATTTCTGTGCTGAGCTGTAACTGTAAGCGCTTTAGACCTATACTTGTTGCTGTCCGATTTATGTTTATAAATGTTATTATAATACAAGGGTGCGACTTTTTTCCGCTTTCAGGTGAAGGGTGTGCCAATTAATAAAACTCATCATTTAAATGTGTGCTAAGACCTGATAGTAAAAAGAGGCTGATTTCACAATTTTTCACTAAGAGTTTCCTCTTTCACATCATTAAAAAAGGTTTTTGTGTGGGAACTACTTTGGAAATATTTTTAAAAACGAATATGTCCTTTTAGTTTCAGGTGAACATAGTAACTTTTATTAGCACTATCACTCACGCCCATTAGGGGGGTACGCAGCATTACCAAGGCATCCACTATGTGAAAAATATAATATATGGGCCGACCTCCAGGTTGCTATTGAGTGTGGCGCTTAAGGGGTTATATACCTTGTGTTGGACTGAAAAATCGAAAATTTTTTTATGGCATATTCTAAAAGTACTTCATCTTAAAAATATAAATTCAAAAACTCATAAAGATCGGAACACTAGAACGAAAGTTACAGACCGTGAAAGCGCGCGACCTTATCCATAAATGAAGTGCACGCAAAACTTTAGACACGACTACCTCGAAGTCGTGTTTTTTGAAAATTACAGTCGCGGTGATCATTATTTATCAAAAACTATTTGACCGATTTGCATAGACTTTTTTTTTTAAATTATTTATTATTTGCATAGTTCGCCGGAATTAATTTTTTTTTAATTTTTCAACCCTTTTCTTGCTGCAAAGCGGTTTTCATATCGAGAAAAATATTTTTTTGGGTAAATAAACCGTTCAGATTCACTAAAAAACATTTTTCTACAATAACACAGGCCGACAAAATTTAATCAACATTCAGACCCAGAAACCAGACTATATATTTCCGAAGGTTTATGATGCGCTGAATCCAAATCTGGCCTCAGAATTGCTCTATCAGCTCTGGTTTTCGAGATATCCTAACCTAAAAGTGCAAAAAACACGGTTTTTGCCCATATTTGAGGTTATGTAGCCTTGTAGATGTTTTCTTTCACCAAAATTAAAGGATGGCATCTTTAAATAAAAGCCTTCTTTTTTCAAATGGCGTTAAGTTTGCTCAAATATAATTTTTTTTCGCTGAGATATCGTATTTTGAAATTTTCATGTTTCTAAATTTTCCTACACCTGAAAATCGATTGAGATAACATAGACATGATATAGTCGATCACTAATTTTCTTGAATTGAGTCTTATTTTTCTTAAAATTTTGTGTGCTAACTCACCAAACCCTTACACTATCTAACCCACGGGTACCGAGTCACACACAGCCCTAACCAGAAACCACCCCTAGAAATCACGCATCATAAACCTTCGGAAATATACAGTCTGGTTTCTGGGTCTGAGATGCTGTCGGCCTGTGTAATCATTTAGTTTTTTTGATTGAGCTGCTCATGCGCTACCTTGATCACCGCAAGCCTCTTCTAAAAAGCGCCGTTTAGGGGAAGGGGCGATACCAACAATAAATAATAAGATTTTTTAAAATAAAAACACCAAAATGTATTTTTCGAGAGTTACCCTTCAGAATGATATAGTATGCCTCATTTGAATAAAAGTTCTAAAACATATTTAAAAAAAATTATGACAATCGTCCCTTTTTTCGGGCTCTCAAGGTAACTATATAACCCCTTAAATACCTAACTAGATATTTTGCCTTATCGACATTAACTTCAAGGCTGACTAGCTTTGATTTAGTTATCAGCTTCAGTGTACATCGGGCAGTAGGGCAGATCTCCTAATTGGTGTGAATGATAGACTACTCTTATTATAAAAATTCGTTGTTTGAAAGCTTGATTTGAGATAAGTACAAAAACTGGTTTCACTGGGAAACTTTTTTACACAGTCGGTATTCCAGATATTTAATGTAAATAAATTTGATTTGAAAATATTTTAACCCAATCCCACTTAGTTGATTAATACAAAAGTTAATCATCCCATTTTTTCCTTCAACAACTTTTTTGCTAAATAAAAAATACTACAGCTGTCTAGTTCGCCAGTGCCAAATATGATTGACGAATGACACTATTTGCAAAAATTAAAAAAAAAAAAAATCTTTCGATTGGGTGATTAATTTTACGCCACCTTGTATCATCTTGAAATGCCAAGACGATATCTTTTTATTGCTCCTCATAAAAAATTAAAGAAAAAAATACCAAAATACAAGCGCAGCCTTCACTCAATGCTACGCCCTTAAATGACCAAATTTACCTCATTTCAAATAAATTTTTTAAAATATCATAACATATCAGAGAAATTACTTTTTCCCCAATTTTAGTACAGCAATAAATATTATATGCTATATAGCCAGATTTGTTGTATTCGTATATGCGCTCACTTACCGCCGCCAGAAGAAAATCAAAATTGCACACAGCAATTTGCTTGAATTTCGCTATATCATCAGAACGCATCAAATGGTGCCAACTCTCTTCCACATGTCGCATGCTGTATGAGACATCAGCGGCGATGGGATTGTAAAAGGTGGATGTGTCATCGTTGTGATGTGATGAGGCTTTACGTTCGGATACAGAAATGCTTTCCTTCTCCCTTTGACTGATTACTGCAAAGATGAGTTAAAAAAAGAAAAGAGAATTTTATCGACACATCACAAAAATGCAATTGGAATATTTTATAGCAGATATACTTATACGAGTATATTATATATGTGGAGCATAGATGGACTACATGCATACGCATACAGGGTTATCGGGAAAGTTGGCTTGAATATTCAAGGATATTATTGACTTTCTATATGGACTACTTGCTGAAATGTTTCAATAATATATTTTTCTAAGAATATTATACCTTCTTGGATAGCTTACAAAGCATATTACTTTCTAAAATAATGTGCAGCAAAGCTTCCATACAAATTTTTTTTTAATGATGTGAATGAATTTTTTCAATGAAGTAAACTCAAAACTTTATTAAGCAGCCATTTTTAACTGAAAAGCTGGATTTAAATTTCATTTCCCGATTTTTATTAATTCACATACATTTTAACTAAAATCAGACAAAATCGGATCTTTGAACTTATATTTAAAAGGAAGTAGAAAACTAAAAATTTGTTTTCATAAAGGTTGGTTAAGTTTCAGGGGCCGATGTTGAATGTGAACTATACCTAAACGTCAAGCTTTTTTTGCATTTTATTCAACATTTTTTAATTTCAGACTAACTCAATTTGAACCATGGAAAGATACACAATCGAGCAACGCTTTAAATTTATTCAGGCTTATTATGAAAACGGGCGTTCAAATCAAAATGCATTTCGCGCACTTCGTGAAGAAAATCCTCTTCAGTGATGAGGCACGTTTTCACCTCAGTGTACTCGTCAATAAACAGAATTGCCGCATTTGGGCGAATAATATTCCAAGAGTGATTTCGAAAAAAACCAATGCATCCACAAAGAGTGACTGTTTGGTGCAGTTTATGGGCCGGCGGCATCATTGGGCCGTATTTTTTCCAAAATGAGGCCGGTCAGGCAGTTACTGTGAATAGTGTTCGCTATCGTGAGATGATGACGAACTTTTTATGGCCTGAATTGGAAGATATGGATGTGGACGATATGTGGTTTCAACAGGACGGTGCCACTTGCCCCACGGCTAACGAAACAATGGCTCTTTTGCGCGGAAAGTTGATGGCCAATAATCTCACGTCGCGGCGATGTCACTTGGCCGCCAAGATCATGTGATTTGACAGCGTTGGACTTCTTTCTTTGAGGTTATTTGAAAGAAAAGGTGGACGTCAATAAGCCAGCAACAGTTCAAGAGCTAAAGGATGAGAGAATTCGGCACATTAACGGCATAGAACCTCAATTATGACTATATAATTTCCCGAACTCTCCAAAATACATCTCTGTCGCGGCGATGACTTCCTCGTTTAAACGAAATTTTTTTCCCACGAGCCATCTCTTCATGTTAGCGAACAAGGGAACGTTGCAGGGACCCATATCGGGTGAATACGGGGGATGCGGCAGCATTTCACAGCGCAATTCATGCAATTTGGCGTGACAACTCCAGGTGGATATGCTGGGACGTTATCGTGGTGAAACAACAACCTTCTTTTCACCAAATGCAGCGTGTCTCCTTCAATCTTTTGTGAAAGCGGTCCAACAACTCTCTATAGTATTGTCGAGTGATCGTGTTTCCTTCTTCTAAAAAATTCATGAGGGTGACCCCGTTCGCATCCCAAAAAATCGTCGCTTCTTTGAGGCAGATTCCCCGGAGAAATCCATTGTTTTCATAGTTGCTTAGTTTCTGGTGTGTAATGATGATTTCAAGTTTCATCAACGGTGACAACTCGACGACAAAAGTCCTTCGGATCTCGCTTAATTTCCTCCAAAAACTGCTTTGAAGTTAATAGCCGCATCTGCTTGTTGTTGCTTGTGAGCAATTGCGGCACTCATCGGGCCAACAATTTTTTCATCGCCAACATATCATGTAAAATATTAATTACCGTTTTGGTGGACACACCTATGGCCTCTGTTACTGCGCGCACTTCCGTTCGTCGATCAGCGAGAGTCATGTCGAGGACTTTTTGAATGATTTCCTCGGTAACCACGTCTGCCGGCGTGCTAGTCGTTCCTCATCAAAAACAGATTTTCGCTCACATTCTAATGCGTTGAACCAATATCTAACTCTAGTCATAGATGGCGAAGCTTTTATCTCCTCGCATTTTTTTCCATCCATAAAGAAAAAGTGAATTTTCGAACGATAGTGCTCTTTTTCCATCTTAGCGAAAATCACAAAACGCGTTTTACTCGAATAGCTACCAAATCTTAACTAACCTATCAATAAGGTAAATTTGTTTTGCCGTCGTTTGATGGATGACAGCAGACGATGCTAACATCAACTGCCCTCAGGAACGCCCTCTGGGGGTACTTATTGAACCGCCCTCGTACATAAATGCCATCTCATGTTTGGTTTGTGCCAGTTTTTTCTGTGGAATTTTGTTTATAGCTAATAAACAGGTTATATGAAACATTTTTTCTCCTATCACACCGGGGCGTATGAGTAACTATAACAATAGTAAAATGCAATAATTCACTGTGTATTTTGTAATCAAATTGGTAGCTTAGTAGGAATTGGCAGGAAAATGTCTCCATAAAAAAACCATCTACCATTCGGAGGCGACATAAACCTGTGGGGCCCTCCATTTGTTGGACAACATCAAACGTCCACCACAGATAAGAGGATGGGCTCGGCCAAAACACCCAGCAAAGTGTGTAAGCGCCTATTATACATATATATATGCATATTGAAATTACCTGAGTGCTTATCGCTTTCTCCTGATGCATTCTCACTAGTGCTTGCGTCGTTCTCTTCATTTTCTTGCTGGAAAAATATATTGGCGATGGCTATGTGCATGGCACGTGTGCTCTGCGCATCCATGTAGCGTTTCTTCGAGAGTTCAGCGCAGTAACTGTGGCGCCACTGTAGCAGCACTTTGCCAGACATGATTTTATCACGCAGTAGGAATTCTGAAATTGTAATATATTATGTAAAATGTTGGGAAGGTACCAAAAAGGCAAAAAAAAAAAAAAAAACAACAGAGAGAGTGGTTTGGCACTTTTGCAATCAATTTTTACAGCAAATATTTTATTAAAATTCTGCAAAGGCTTAATGTCTTAAATGTAAATGCTATACACTTTTAAACGAAAAAAAAACTTACGCATATCATTGTGTATCTGCTTAAATGTGGAGAAATTGAAATTTCCTCTCTCCGTATCAACGAATGCCTCCGGGTCATCGGTGGGCATTAGCAATTCCAGCAGCTCCGTTTCCGACAAACCAAACTCTGCGCAAGTGATGTAGCCAGCTAAGCGCGCTACACATTTCTTGCCATAACGCGCCTCAAGCCGATCGAATTCATGCGCTACGAAATCCGTAAACGATATGCCCGTTAAACCAGCAGCTATCGCCAATGGCTTATGCAACTCCGTGCGATTCTCCTCGACCGATAAGTCGAAAAGGAACTCCGCCGACTTGAAACGATCGCGTTGCATGGGTGTGAAACGCAATTGATCAATAGGCGTTGTTGTGGAGCAGATGAGTTGCACATTCCATGGCAAAGAGGTGGGCAACCAAGAGAGTGCTGCCACTACATCACAATCCAGCGGATTTAGCAATTGCAGATCATCGATGAATATGAAAAATATGTCATTGTTCATATCTTCGATGCGACGCAGCAAATTCTGGAACCAACTGTTAATATAAACCGGATCGAACGAAGCATCTTTGGGTAAATAACCTTCGGGTATGTCGTAAATTATAGAGATTTGCTGGCAAATGACGCGCAACAGCTCGAGATTGTAGGCGGAACGTGGCGAAGCGGCAGCAAAGCGCATGACACGATAGACGCGCGTCGAATTGAACCAATCCTTGCACTGCTGATACAAGTCCACCAAGAGCGCACTTTTACCGCTGCCATGCGGGCCATAAATGAAGTAGGGAGCATGACGACTGCCGTTGCGAAAGTTGGCTAGCAAATTTTGGCGCAAACGTCCCTGTACATGACTCGAGGCAAGTGCAGCGGCCTCGTGGTGTTCGCGAAGTATGCGTAAATGTGTGGCATGCTCGTGGAAAATTTCCTGCAGAAGAGAGAGAAAATTGTGTAATGTTAATGTTAGTGATTATTAAGGTATTTTTTCGTAAATAAAGATTGCAAAGGTTTTACATATATTTGAATTGATATTTACATTATATTTGAATTACATTGATAGTTATTGAATATAACCTATGTAATGCATTCCAAGCTCTTTATAAAAATATCTGCGGAGTCGGCTTTAAACTGTAGGTCCCTCCATTTGTGGAGCGACATCAAGACGCACACCACAAATACGAGGAGGAGCTCGGCCAAACGCCCAAAAGGGGTGTATTCGCCAATCATATATATAACGGGGATCAATTAAGAGGAGTTTTTTTCATTTGCGTTTTTTTACAGATCGCGCGCGAGTTGTGGCAAACTGTCATCGTGGATTTGTTGAACAGCATTTGGCATTTCATCATGGAAAGACTCACACCGCAACAACGTCTACAAATTGTTCAACTGTATTATGAAAATCAGCGTTCTGTGACAAATGTTTTTCGTGCGCTTAGACCGCATTATGGTCAACATAATCGGCCTGCCTTAAACACTATTGGACATACCATCAACAAATTTGAATCCGAATATTCATTGGTGGATAATTCTCGACCGAATAGACCACGTCCAGCAAGAAGCATTGAGAATATAGCGGCAGTAGCAGAGAGTGTACGTGAAAACCGCGATGAATCGATTCGGCACCGTTCTCAGCAACTTGGACTGTCGTATGGAACAACTTGGTCAATTTTACGGAAGGATCTTCATTTAAAAGCATACAAAATACAGCTCGTACAAGAACTAAAGCCAAATGACCTTCCTGCACGTCACCGTTTTGCTGATTGGGCTCTTGAAAAGATTGAAGAAGATCCGCTGTTTTCGAGCAAAGTTTTGTTCAGCGATGAGGCGCATTTCTGGCTCAATGGTTACGTCAATAAGCAAAATGGCCGTATTTAGGATGAAGAGCAACCAGAACAGGTTCAAGAGCTACCTTTACACCCAGAGAAAACAACGGTCTGGTGTGGTTTATGGGCTGGTGGAATCATCGGTCCATATTTTTTCAAAAATGATGATGGCCGCAACGTAACTGTGAATGGTGCTCGCTACCGTACCATGATATCGGACTTTTTGCTACCTGAAATTGAATCTAATGATCTCTACGACATTTGGTTTCAACAAGACGGAGCCACTTGCCATACAGCTCGTGAAACAATGACTGTATTGAGAAGTCATTTCGAAGAGCAGCTGATTTCACGTTTAGGACCTGTGAGTTGGCCACCAAGATCTTGTGATATCACACCTTTGGACTTTTTTCTTTGGGGA
Organism: Anastrepha fraterculus; assembly: GCA_037575425.1. Classification (NCBI taxonomy): domain Eukaryota; kingdom Metazoa; phylum Arthropoda; class Insecta; order Diptera; family Tephritidae; genus Anastrepha; species Anastrepha fraterculus. The sequence continues at coordinate 139,102 of JAYXIM010053274.1, forward strand.
TTCGTGAAGTCCAAGGTCTATGCTGATATACCAGCTACGATTGAAGCTCTGGAAGCCAACATTACGCGTGTTATTCACGACATACCAGTCGAAATGCTCGAACGAGTGATTGAAAATTGGACCTTCAGAATGGACCACCTTAAGCGTAGTTGCGGCCAACATTTGAATGAAGTCATATTCAAAAAGTAAATGTCAAAGAATGTCCTTTCACATGATAAATAAAGGTTTTGAACATAATTTACATTTTTGTTTTTTTTTAACTATTGAAAAAAGCACCTCATGATTGATCACCCGTTATATATATAATGCATTCCACTCCATTAGCTGAAACTTCATGCCGAGTGGCATTGTAACTCAGATCGACATGCAACTTTAACTCTTCTTCTTCTCTGCTTGGGAGTATTTTTGAATTTTTTATAAATATTTTTCAGACTTTTTTCTGAAATTTTGAACAACTTTTATTTTGACAAAAAAATATATATAAATTTTCTAGCTGTTCCATTTACTTGCCATGACCACTAAATTCGTTTCTTCTCAAATATAGTCGTTACAAAATTATACCATCACTATTTTTTATAAAAATATAGTTTATACTGCAGCCGAAACCATTTAACGCAAAGTTTGAAGCTTTGTAAATAAGTTAAAAAAATTTCAAAATTTCAAGTATGTAGTTTTATAACCCATTGAATTTTGGTGCAAGTTTCAATTGCAAGTTTGAAGTCACTACATAATACCGTTGATTTTTGACATGCTTTTGGTTTAGCATGTACTTTGCATGTAAGAAAAAGCCTGAAACCTCAGCGAAAAAAATGTTAAAAATCAATGGTACTTTGTAGTCACTTGAAGCTTGCACTTTGTTAAACTAAAATCTCCGAAAAATTCTAGAATTTCTGATTAAAAAAATTTAAAGTTTTAGTGAAGTTCTCAATTTTTTTTTATAAAATTCGAAACTTTGCGTTATATGGTTTTTGTTGCAGGATGAATTAGATTTTTACACGAAAATAGCGGATTTTTTTTAATTTTGCAACGGGGTATGTGCGAGAAGAAATCGGAGGGATACAAATCAATAGTGGTTAGGGTAAGATACCTTATGGTATCGGGACCGTTTTCTTCCGCTGAGATTTTGGAAAGGTTACTGGCTGTACTTCGGGCTATTTATCAGAAAATACACCCATTATTTAGACTTGCCAAATTCAACAACCACGTTCTCCCGATTTCATGGGAAGTTAGGCATGTTGGACTGATCTTTGACTGCAAACTCCGTTGGAAGCTACACATTGAAAAGCGGGTGAAGAAAGCCAGTAAAGCTTTTTACTCCTGCAAATCTATGTATATTCGGCAAACAAAGGGACTGCCACAGGTCGAGCTTTGGATGTTCAATTTTAACATATGGATGCCTAGTTTGGTGGGAGGGTCTTTCGGAAGGGCTATAATATCACTAAATTGGGGAGGGTGTAAAGGACTTCATATATTGGCATCACCGGAAAATGTAGAACTTGCCCCAGTGTTGCTCTTAATGCCCTTTTGCACTGGCTTCCAATTGACTTTTACGTTCTTTCCATCGCAGCTCAAAGTGCAATCAGGTTAAAGGAGGTTGGCGTGTGGAGGCAATCCCTCAAGGAACATGGTAGGATTTTCGGGCAGTTAACAACGTATCTGCAAACCGGAGCTTGAGGGCCTTGTCAGGCCAACCTTTCCAAGTTGGCAGGATGGGAACGAGGGGAAAATCTGCACCGACGCTTGTACCTCTGCCTTCACTGACGGCTCCAGGGTGGAATCGGGAGTCGGAGAAGAGGCTTTGCTCAAACCTAGCTTTTGAACTGCCGAATACTGCTAGTGTTATTCAGGCAGAAGTCATTGTAATCATGCAGGCATGAATAATGCTAAGGGAACGTGGGAGTGAGGGAGATATTAACGTTTTTTTCGATGGTCAAGCCGTGATCAAGGCTTTGACGACGCCATGGTGTAGATCCAAGCTGGTCAACTCTTGAAAGGAGGAGATCAAATATCTTGGTAACATTTCTCGGATTTAGGTTCCAGGACTTAATAACATACAGGGAAATGAAATTGTTGATGGGTTGATGAGCAGCTCCCCATGAAGTAGACTGAATTTATATCAAAGACCTCCTACCTGTCATCGGCATTCCCTTAACAGTTGTATTGTAATTATTGTATTTCTCAGGGAAGCGCTGAAAATATGGAACTCCATTTCTTCATGTGCTATTTCGAAATCCTTTGTCCCCAGTACAATTGACAAACGACTCAGAAAGTCCTGGGGACTCCACGGCATTCAATTTCCAAATTCGCAGTTAGGTTTACCGGACATTTGATGATCGGCACACACGCAGAAAAGCTGGTTTACCATTCAACGACCATTGAAAAAGCTGTGGGGACCTTTCAGAGAAGATGACTGTTAAACCTTTTCTCTGTAAATGCCTGAATTTTGCAGCTAGACGATTAAGGTTACCGGGTGCACCTTTCTCCGACAGCCTGGGGCAGTGCGCCAACTTAAATCCCATCAAACTTTTCCATTTAATCACCAATTCTGGTTGGCTGTAGATATCTTTCTGTTGGATTCCTGTTGGAAGTCTCACAATGGTATCAAAACGGCACCTGAGTGCTATTTGGGGAGTGCCAGAATGGGGTTTCAACCATTTCACCTGCCTGCCTAAGTAGGGTAAGTATCAACGGGGCACAAACGACGATGAGGTGGAAGTACAAATGTCCAGTAAGTATAAATCTAAACCTAAATCGAAATCTAAGTATCAATGAAAAACCATTTTTGACTCATCATGATTTAAAAATGCATTTGGTTGCGAACCATTTAAGTATTAATTTTCTGCTAATAATTAGTGCTCTTGCATTAATAACTTTTATACAAACAAAAAAAAAAAACAACATACGCATAGAAAAAAACATCGTTCACGTGCCGCATACACCTTTGAAATTCAATTTGTAAAATTACGCTCACTACATTTTCCTCCTCTCTTCCGCATTTGCTTGATACTTAATGAATAATGAATAAAAAATAAATTTTTCACATCTGAATACCCTCGAGGCTATTGGCGCACTTTGCATCCGCTTACTTCCGCAAATTGCACAATCAGGCAGTGAGCTGGAAACGAGCTACCTCACATCGAGTTTTATAAACTAAACCTTTGCCCAACTATCGCACACTTCATCCGCCATAGAACTACATAAACTGCTAAAGAGTGCAAAGAAAGAAATTTAAAGTTTAAAAGCATAGTATTGTGTGGCTAAGTGAAGTTGGGCAGTATAGTGTCACCTTGGAATGCTTTTGGGTTGTGCGAATGCGGTAGTGGTAAGAACTTGCTGAAGAAATAAAAAAGTTGCCAATTTATTTGGTCATATTGCGATGAAGGCATACAGAGAGCTGAGTTAATTAAAAGCGAAAATGTGTTGAATGCAAATGAATTGTTGAAGTACTAAATTGTTTTCAAATCATCGTTATCGAGTTAGCTTAACAAGTTTTATTGGATTTCTATGTGGCTGCCCATGAACTCAGATATTTGAAACTTGATTGCGTTTTGGTTATTTAAATAGTTTCTTTTTTTCGCAGAAGCTCCCTAGTGTCAATCTGGAAGATATTACTAGGTAATTGCGTGAGGTTGAAATAGAAAGCCACCAACATATTCGACGTGGGCGTTTCGTTTCAGATCCTCCAAGCAAATGAACTATTCAAACTAGAAAAAGACGCCGATGATGTTTGTGGTGCAGTGAAGAATACATCGCTTTTGTTTTTGTCCTGAATCAGCACTTAAGCACCACATCTCATATCTTAAATATATAATATTTATATATCGGTAAGTATACTGTATATGTATAAGTATATATAAAAAAAGTATCTCCCGCTCGGGGTCGGCATAAAGCTGTAGGTCGCTCTATTTATCCAAAAATACCAAGACGCGCGGCACAAACAGGAGTGGGAGCTCAAGCAAACACCCAGAAAGGGTTCTTATACTCTTTGCTTTTGGAAGCTTTTCAGTTTTGTGCCTCCTCCGAATGACAGATGGTTTTTATGAGGTGATAGAAATACACTCGGAGGTTTCCCATTGCCTGCTGAGGCGCGACCGCTATTAGAAAAAACCGTTTAACTTTTTCTACCATTTCGTGTTTTATGTACGGGGTTTCCAGCTCGTACGCTATTAAATGGTAGTCAGGCATCCATCCAATCGGCTACGGCGACCGCTATACTTACATTTCCTTTTTCTAAGTCTTTAGAAAGTCATAGGTCAGTACTATGCCAATCGTTTACTTATAACCTCATCAACACTGGATCGCAAATTGCCCCTACTTGTTCGGAAGAATTCGGTTTAGTATTCCACAGCACTGTCTTCACAATTTTCTTCCTGTGCCAAATTATGCTTCTTCTTCTTATTCTTGATTGGTACGATAGCCGCTTAGGAGATTTTGGCTTAGTTAAACAAAGCTCGCTAAGTGGTTTCTTTCTCGTGCTAAACGGCGCCAGTTGGAAAGATCAGATGGAGGAGGACTTGTCTTCAGAGGCCTTCCTCGTTCTTTGCTACCACCACCAGCTGGTACCACATTGAATATTTTCAGAGGCGGAGCGTTTGCATCCATTCGGACGACATAACCCAGCCAATGAAGCCGCTCGAACTTTATTCGCTGTGCTATGTCTATGTCACAGTACGATGTTTTGTTCGTCGAGAGAGGACTTTACTACTCAATTGCCTACTTAGTCCAAAGTAGCACCTTTTGACAAGAGAAATTCTCCGTTGAATATCAAGGCTGATATTGTTATCAGTGTTAATGATGGTTCCTAGATAAACGAAGTCTTGCATATATATATATATATATATATATATATATATACATATATATTTAATGCGCGTATACCCTTTTTGGGTGTTTGGCCGAGCTCCTCCTCGTACTTGTGGTGTGCGTCTTGATGTTGTTCCGCAAATGGAGAGACCTACAGTTTCAAGCCGACTTCGAACGGCAGATATTTTTATGAGGAGCTTTTTCATGGCAGAAATACCCGCTTTTAGAAAAATGTTTTTCTTAATTTTGGTGTTGCACCGAAATTCGAATCTACGTTCTTTCTGTGAATTCCGAATGGTAGTCACGCACTTACCCATTCGGTACGGCGGCCGAAGTCTCTTACAACCTTGAAATAATAACTGACAACAGTGACGTTCGTGCCGAAACGCAAGTGCATAGACTGTTTGTTTGATGACAGGAGGGAGGTACTTCGTTCACCACCAGACACATTCGCTTTGCTTCTTTATTCAGTTTGGAAAAGGCAGAACTAACAGTGCGGTTGTTAACGCCGATGATATCAATATCACAGCTCTACGCTCTTGTAAAGAATTGTACCAAAGTATTTTAGAGAATTTAATGTTTTAAATAATGCTGCTGCCTTTGACTGCCCACTACCTAGCTAATAACTTTTTGAGTCCCTTGTTACAATAGACAATTTTTTTTGTAATTATAATCGGAAATATTGAAAGTTTTAACAAAACTCGTTAAATTTTGACAAAGTTTGAAACTTGGATTTGTATGGCATTTATAGGAGAATGAACTATATTTGCATAAAAAATTATTAAAATTAATAGAGAATAAATAAGCAAAAAAAAAAATGTGAATAAATTCCCGCGCTATATTTCTTTCACGCACTGAGAGTTTTTCTTCCACTTTGGCAAACTTCAATCCAGCTAATCATATCTATTTTTTTTGGTTTATCAACACAGTCTTTGCATTCTCCACTCAGACACTTCAAATCATGTTTTAATTGATATTTTTAGCATGACACTCTGACACCTAGTCAACACTTGTTAGAGAGCTGCCAGCGGACTAACAACAAAGCATTCTCAATGTCACAGCGCTAAATTATTTGCATTTACATGAAACGCCATTCGAATGTAAATGGGTCAAAAAGTTGACTGCCACGCCACAACAGTTAAAGTGATAGCGATGATAACATTGTTGTTGTTGCTAATAGAGGACGATGTTGACACTGAAATGCAGTGGCATTTCGGACGGAAGGGATGCTTTGTTGATTGCGGTAAATGAGTAGGTGGTCTGGGCACTTTTTACGTATGCAAGTGTAAGCATTGCAAGGCTGCTGCGAAGCAAAGGATACTCTTATCGTTTGCTGTATATCCTTGAAGGAAATAAACGTCGTAAACTTAAAGAATTCACAACAAAAAACTAGGTATAGGGATAAAGGCGTATTTGCGTGCAAGTTTATGTGAAAATATAAGCGTCTATTTTTAGCAGCGTTTGCTGTTGTGTTTATGTTGAAGCTAAAGAGATTATGCATACATTTTTACATAATGCGTTGAGCGTTAGGTGAATTGCACCTTTTCAATGTTGCACAAGCGAAAGGCGTGCGTGATGTTGCAAAAACTTGAAGCTAACAAATAGCTTGATGCGGAACGTGAGCAGCGTCATTGAAAACTGAATGCAAAATCGTTCTAGTAAAATGAAAAAAAAAAAAAAAAAAATTTAATTCGAACGAGGTAAGGGGAAATGAAAAAAAAGGAAGGGGCGAGTAGTGAGAAGAAAAGTGGTTAGCGAAAAACGCTCATTTTCTATGCATTTTAAAGTACGTTTTAAGTAATGAATGGTTGTGCTAGCAGTTTAAGGCGTCAAAGCAATAAAAATGAAATATTAAAAGCGCTTATACGAGTACGTATAAGTGAGCAATACAAAGAGAACGTGGCAAAACTGGTGTGAGTTGCACGAGGATTTGCTTGCTGTCAAATGTTGTATTCTTTCTTTTCTGTCTACTAAGTGTGACATTAAAAATGCATTTTTTTGAACAAAGTAAACGGGTGCTTGACTCGTAAAAAGGTGGAACAAGTGTGAAAATTTGTTGTACTTGCGGTAAAAGTTTCGACATTTACGAGTTTTGCTTTGTGTGTTTTGTTCGCCGATGTTCAAGAGTACTGGAGAGTTCAGAAGTGCAAGAAAAGGCCGGAAGAGAACATGTTGCGAAGGATAGGAATGTCATTACGAGTAATTTTTTAAGTCCCGAAAATTTCGGGATAATTTTTCAAAAATCCGTGAATTTTCGGGATTTGTAATACTTTACGCAGCAAAAGAAACATTCCCATTTGGAACAAAAACATTCAATGGACTTTTGCATGGACAATACTTTTGTGGTAGAAATTAACTGGGGTTTTTGAGTGAACGACTGAAATAGATATTAACATTCGTCTTGCATCCCATAACATTGCAATAGTATTAGTGAGCGGCCATATACTGTACTTCAGATTTAACTAAGCGCAACGGTCGCTTCTTTCTCGTGCTAACCGACGTCAGTTGGTTACACCAATCTACCTGATCTTTCCAACGCAGAGGAGGTCTTCCTCTTCTTCTGCTACCACCAGCTGGTATCGCATCGAATACTTTCCGAGTCGGAGCGTTTGTATCAGTTCGGATGACATGACCTACCATAGAAGCCGCTGGATCTTTATTTCGCTACGCCGCCATAAAGCTTGTACAACTCATTGTTCCATAGCTTTTGGTATTGGCCGTCGCTAACCTGTAAAAGTCTAAAAATCTTCCGCAGAATCTTTCTCCCAAACACTCCAAGGGAAGCCTCATCATATGCTGTCATCGTCCAATTTTCTGCGCCATACGATAGGACGGGCATGATGAGTGCCTTATAATGTGTTAGTTTTAAAGGAGGTTGGCCTCTGGAGGCAATCTCTCAAGGGACATGGTAGCATTTTTTGGCAGTTAACAGCATATTTCTCTGAACTTCCCACAAATCTCTCCATCCGCAAATTGGAGTTTGAACGTCATGCTAGGGCAATCTTTCCAGGCAGAATTGGATCGACGGGAAATGCGCATCGAAGCTGGCACCTCTGTCTTCACTGTCGGCTCCAAGATGGAATCGGGAGTCGGAGTAGTGGTTTTCTCTAAACCATCCAATTTATCGATCTCTTTTAAACTGCCGAATACTGCTAGCGTTTTTCAGGTAGAAGTCTTTGCGACCCTGCAGGCATGCAAAGTGCTACGGGAGTGTGGGAGCGAGGGAGATATGAACAGTTTTTCCGATAGCTAAGCAGCGATCAAGGCTCTGACGACGCCATGGCACAAAACCAAACGAGTAAACTCCTGTCAGGAGGAGATCAAATCTCTTGGGTGTGCAGTTAACATTTCTTTGATCTGGATCCTAAGACATAGGACGTTAAGAACATAGAGGCAAATAAAATTGCTAATGAGCTTGCCAGGAAGGAGACTGAGTTGCCTTCAGCGACCTCTTATCTGGTCATCGGCATCCATCTGACTTTTGTTAAAGGGGAATTGCACACATTATTTCTGAGGAAAGCTTAAAAAAGATGGAGCTCGATTTCTTCATGTGCTATTTCGAAAACCCTTTGAGGTACAGAGGCCTCAGAAAGTCTTGGCGACCCCACGCCATTCAATTCGCCAAATTCGTAGTTGTGTTTATCGGTCATCGGCACACACGCGGAGAAGTTAGATTTACCATTTAACCCCCATTGCAGAAGCAGTGGGGATCTTTTAGGGAAGAAGTCTGTTGAGCACTTCCGGGTTTGGCAGCTAGACGATGGGTGCTGCTTTCTTCGACAGCCTGGGGCAGTGCGCCAACCTGAGTCCCAGCAATCTTCTCCACTACATCAACCGCTCTGGTTGACTGTAGATAACTGCCTGTTGGAGGTCTCATAATGGGGTCAAACTGGCGCGTTAGTGCTACTTGGGGAGCGCTAGAGTGGAACTTCAACCATTTCATCTACCTACCTAAGTTTCGGGACAGTTATAAAGACATTCCGAAAATCTCGGTATAGTAAACATCGAAAAAGTTGATATCTCCAACAATTAAGTGGAAAGGTTTTTTTCCACTAAAGTTATTTAACATTTTGCTGACTTTAAATGCCGATGTATGAAAGAGTTGCGTGTGGTGCATACAACTTGCAAAGGTAGAGATTGTACATACATTAAAGCATACCAAGCCAATATATTAATGAACTAGCTTGTGCCTTTTAAATATTCAACTTCCACTTTCTTTACACACACGGTTAGTCTCTTTCGCTCTCGTCGAGTGTTAATATTTGAACTGAACTGAGACTCTACAATTACACGAGTTTACTTGAAAAGCATATTTTATTAAACAAATATTGTCAGACTAATTTGCGATAGCTGAACCCGAAAGAGAGTTTCATTTGGTGTACGTATTGGAATATAACTTGAAAAGCTATGAAACTAGCAGGGTGTCTGAGCATAGTCTCAGCTATTAATAAAAAAATAAGACATTTTTTTAAGGAGATTCTTCTTCACAAATGTCAACAAAAATAATTTTTTTCTCAAACATTTTTTTCCCCAAAATTTATTTTTTCAAAAATTGCTTTCCCGAAAAATTTTTTCTCCAAGTTGTTTTTGGGCTTAAAACTTTTTAAAATTTTAAATTAAAAAAAATTATATTTTTAAAAAAAAAGATTGGTTAAGTTATCATATTTTTTACATTTACTGCCCAATTGAACCGCTCTCAGGCTTCATATTTACGAAACAAAACTAACCAATTTCAGTATTTTTTAATTATTTTTGTATTTAGTTTATCTACTAAAGTAATGATCAAAAATGAATTATTTTCGGAAAATGAAAATTTCGAAACAGCTTTAAAATTTCCTAGGTTCATTGCTGACTGGGGTGCCAAATAATGACTTTTGTTGAGCTGAAAGAGATATTGAAGGAAAGGAAACCCTGGAACATCTCCTGTGTACATGCATTAGTCTGTACAGAAAAAGGCTTCCCGAATAGGGTTGCCGAGATTAACAAAACTCATTAAATCTACAGTATGGTTCAGGGAAGACTCAGTAGCGAAAAGGATGAGCTCCAGGGGTATCACAATGGGACTATTCTGGTCTAAGTGTGTCGGATGACAGCCACTCAACCACTCCATACAACGAGTCATAAATACCAAACCCTACTTCTTTAGTGTGTGATATAATTTAAATAATTAAAAAAAAAATGGAAAAAATGCCTTCCTATTAGACAATACCCAGTTAGTACTCCTATCGTGTTCCTCATACCTATTTCCTAAGATTCAGTAGCGATTTTATGCGGCCGTGATTACATTCTGGCCAAGTTTGCCAGCCGTTTTTTTTGAAAATGGTGATTGCTTTCAACGGACATTAGCAGCATTGCCAGAGTGTCTATCTATTAAAGATTTGCACTTAGCTAAGGGAATCGGTATAAGTACAATATTTGGGTGAATATTTAATGTTTTACCCTTCCTTGCTCTCTCATCTGCTCTGCATTTACCTTCTATATTTCTATGGCTTGGTGCCCAGATCAGATTAAGTTTAAAATATTGTGTTATTGCGCATAATTATTTTTGGCATTCAACTATCGTTTTTGAAGAGCGTTTTACTGACTCTAACGACTTCAGAACTGCCTGACTATCCGAGTAGATATATAAAGTACTTCCCTCGTAGTTAGGGGTCTCTTCTTTGAGAGCAATAAGCTCTCTCTTATGGCAATAACTTCTGAAGAAAGATACTACATATAGTCATCAGAAAAGCTAAAGGGTGCAGTGATGCTTAGCTTTACAGAGTAAAAACCTGCCTACCTGTTTATCAAGCTTAGATCCGTCAGTAAATATTAGGGCGGGCCGATTTAAAAATCGCTCATTTCTCTGTGAAAATCGTATTCTAGGGATCAAATTAAGAAACTTTGCCGAAGGAACCATACCTCTAAAACGAATTCTGATGTCCCCCAATTTGGGTCGAACGAAAAATCCCAATTTGACCCATTTAGAGTGCTCCAATCGAGTCCAAATGTATGACCGACCCCCGCTAACTTTGGACGGTCGATCCACCCGTGCCAGTGGCACACCCCTTGGAACTCCCCTGGGGGGTTCCCCATACAATCATTTCAAAATATTACCATTTTTGGCCTTTACATGAGAAAAGAAACTAAAAAGTTCGACCCAAATTGGGGGACATCAGAATTCGTTTTAGCGGTATGGTTCCTTCGGCAAAGTTTCTTAATTTGATCCCTAGAATACGATGTTCACAGAGCAATGAGCGATTTTTTGCCTCCCCACAAATCAACCCGGCCTATACTGGCTCTATTTTCAGTATCTACCATACCCCTGTTCGAGTCCTCTTTTGGAATATTGTGCTAAAGAGTTTACTAAAATGAAGCTCTGCACTGTTACAAAAATCTGTAGTGGCCGGACTCTTATTGAATGTTTTTCGGAACGGAAGTTTCTGGAACCTCAATGCTGACTTGGCAGTAGTTGCTTCCCCTATAAGTCAATTGGGAATGAGTATAAAAGTACGTTTACTGTTTCTTCAGAGTGGTTCTAAGAGCGCTACTTATCCATAAGCTTGATTGAATTATATTACAGCTACCAGGACATTGCATAACCTCTGACTGGTACACAGTCTTACTGACATGCCAAGTCCTTTTTGATTCACTATATAATGAAGTGAAAGTGGCAAATGTTGAACTATGTATTTTTGGTGTCCTGCATGACTAAAATTAGAATGCATAAGCCTTTAAGTTTTACGGAATTGTCAAAGTTGTTTTTATTTACATCACAATTTAAGATACTAATGTTATGTTATGCTAATGTATAATATTTATTATGCACATATTTCAATTAACACAAATATTTGCCTAGTTAACATACACTTGCTCTTTAATGTTTTGTTTCATTAGTATCGTGGTTTATTTGGTTTGTTCATTTATTTACGTTTGAACACTTCGCTTTGTTTATTTCAATTAGTTCTGTTAATCAAAATCAAATAATTACTCATGGTGTAGTAAGTAATATAGGTTTATAAGTATGCAAACACACACATATTTACGTAATTATTATATCCCAGTAGGGAAAAGCCACACCATTCAGCAAACATTCCAGTTCATGACCTGTTATTTGATAGAAGAAGTATTGCATACTTATTAGTTTGAGAGTAACTAGAATTATGCCAGTTGTAAATTGACCAGAGGTACATACCTATGTGCAAAATAAATGTTCTTCTATTACGAGTATAAAGATACTACTAAATACTATAAACGTCGTGCACTATAAAATAGGTATAGTAAAAAACTCATCCTAACCTCAGTTACTCTGCTGATGACAGTAATTGGAAAACTGCATTAGAATTTTGATCATCTCTATGCCACAAACGAGGATCATCAAGGCCAATATGAAAGATACCAATATAACTAAAAGGGTCAATAGGGGAACAGGGGAACGCCACAGGGAGGTGAGTTAAAAGTGGTGGTGCATGCTGTCTACATGGCGGCTATGGCATCAGGACTGTGTCCTTACACGATCAGTGGGATCGTTCAAATGGCGCTAGGTGAGTTTAGCTCTTAGGCTAAAGGCTGTGGGTTAAGTTTGAACCAACATAAACAGAGCCCATGCTTTTTACCGCCTACATAAAAGGTACCCAATTTTTCCCTGCCAGTAATTAATGGTCAAACACTTCTAATTTCATCCAGCTCTTGGACTCCAAACTTAGCCGGAAACAGAAGAAGAACGGGTAAAGAAAGCAGAAATTGCTCTGTATGACTACAAACGTATGCTTGGCAGAAGATACAACCTAAGTTCATATTATGGTTGTATAAGGCGACCAAATACGATTCTACGGATCGGTAGTTTGGTGAAAAGCTCTTGGAAGAGATTCAATTACCAAATTACTTGGCAAAATACAAAGATCAGTCTGTGCAATAACTGCCGGTGCAATTAGATCATGTCCTAGGGAGGCTCTCTATGCACTCACACATGTTATCCCGGCATATCTTGATATCAAGAAAATGGCACCCATGCGTGTATTTCGGTCAAAGGAAGCAGGTCGCTGGAAAGGAAAAAGCAACAACGACAAACTCAGTTCACTCGTGGAGAACGGAGTACATTGACGATGACTTTTAAAAGGAATTGTGCTACTCTCTTTTCATCTCGGGAGAAATGGAGGAAGGGACTTCTACTAAACAACTTCGACACTACAGTCTACATATGTACACAAATGGTTCAAAAATGGATTGTAATGTTGGAGCTGGTATGTATTCTCATACACTGAGAATTAAAAAATACAAATCGCAGATTTCTTTTCTAAGTGCAATATCGCTAATCTCTCTCTCAAGTCTTGGCATTCAAATCTTGTTCTCTTTTAAATCTACGGGCCTTGATTAGATTCTTCGAAAGATGTTACTGGAAACTCTGGACTGTAGACGTGTTTAAACTTAGGCCATGTTCCAGACAATTGAAGACTAGTTAAGGTCGTCTTCATACCAAATGTAGGTAAGTAGGGGAGACATGAATCAGCAAAGGATTTTAGACCAATCAATCTTTTGTCCTTCATTTTACAAACTTTTGAACGGTGTTTGAAGCTAATTGGAGAATTCTGGTATATCAACTTCGCTTTGGTAAAAGAGATACTATGGATTCCGTACAACTTGTTGGCAGCAATATGATGCGACAGCGCTAGTTGAATGAATCACCACTTCAACAATACAAGTTGAAGTCCAAAATAAACAAGCATCCCTAGCTGACTTCCTGGGAAAGCTTGGTGACATTCGGTGCAGTCGAAGCGAAGTTATTGCGTCTAAAGTGTCAGTATATTTGTGTCATCGGTACAAAAACGAGTTTCGAGCAAAGAGCTTATATCAAAGTTTGTTTTAAAATCGGTGAAACGTTTACCGAAACATTTGAATTGATGAAATAAGTTTATGGCGATGATTGTATATTTCGTGCTAGAGTTCATGAGAGGCTTACACGTGTCGGAGATGGTTGTGGGGACATGAATGACAACGAACATACGGGACGCCCAAAATCAGTAATCACCGAAAACTCCATCGAAATCGTTTGTAAATTTATTTTTATTTATTTAAATGAACAGAAATCATCGTTAAAATTCATGGAATCGGTATTGAATATCTCAAAAACATCGATTTATCGCATTTTAACTAATTATTTGGGCTTACGAAAGGTCTGTGCACGTTTCATTATGCACAAGTTGACTAAGGACGAAAAATTGCTTAGAATTCAACATTCGAAAGAGACGAGAAAAGGCGAGAACCTCCTTTACAACATTGTAACTGATGATGAAGCCTGGTGTTTCCAACATGAACCTGAAACTTAGCGTGAAAATGCCGAATGGAAGGCCCCAGACGAGCCACCACCCATAAAATCGCGTTTAGAGAAGTCAAAAATCAAGTCCGTGCACATTTGTTTTTACGATTCCAAGGGAATTGTTCCCAAGGAGTTCGTGCCAACGTGCCAAATCGTCAATGCCATTTTCTATCTTGGTGTTTTGAAGTATTTGTTGCATCGCATTCGTCGAATTCGCCCTGAATACCGCGACGGAGGAAGCTGGCGCTTATTGAATGATAATACACCATCACTGATTTTTTGACTAGAAATCGCATTTTAACCATCAATAACTCACCGCATTCACCAGATATGGCTCCCTGTGACTTTCATTTATTCAGAAAATTGCATTGGGCCATGAAAGGAAAATGTTTTGCGTCCATAGAGACCATAAAAAATGCTTGTACCGACATCCTGAAGGACATTCTGGTCAATGACCTGAAGCACTCGAGGCCAGAGCGGACTATTTTAAATAAGTAAACTCAATGTTATCAGAAAAAAGCCCCTGTCGTTTCTATTTTAGCTCATTAAGTGAATTTAGTTTAGATAAAGCTTTTCGTCTTGTGATGGATATTAAAGCAAATTAAGTGAAACTGTAAAGCAACTTTTTTCGTCATGAAAGGCGAACCCAAAAGTTTTGAAAATAATAAAATAAACACTCCAATATCATATCCACCTAAACTGTTAACTCAAACAAACCTAAAGTGTAATTAGCGACTACCATAAATACATTTTTTTTAATAAACGTTTTTTCCGTTCAGCCAGTATCCGTAAATATTTCATAAATGCCATGCTTTGCCTTAATTTCTATCTCATTAAAATTGAAATTCTTAACAAATTTACGCAAGCACATCAGTTTATTTTGCAAATATTTCCTTGAGCGTAAAAACGACTAAATCACTTTCAAGTATACCCTTTTTCACGCTCGTTAGCAGCTGTTAAGTGCGAGAGTTATCCAGTTTGTGGTTGCGTTGCTGCGCAACAGCTGCTTCATGCCAACAGTCGACTGTCTATAATTTTTGTTTACCGCACAATTTTCTTTTGATTAATTTTAATTATACATTAATTTGTTGTTGTTTATTTTTTGAAGTAGAAATTTTGTACTTTGCATTGGTTCATCGGCGGAAAAACTGATGTAATGGCGACATCAGCTGCAGCTGCCTAGCTCATACATATGCACATCTTTTAATTTGATATCACAAAAATAAACAGAAATAATTATTAATAAATTGTTTATTCACTTGAAGACTTCTGTAAAGTTTGGCGATTTTTCATTTTTCGTGCTTCAGTTAAATGGCGAGTTACCTACCGGGTAGGAAAGTTTGAAGAATAAGTAAAATAATCAAATACGTAAATGTGTTTCGCGGTACATACACATGCTCTTGAGTGGTATTATTAGTCATAGATAATTCCAGTTCACTGTCGCTTAATGAGTGATAAATTCGATGGTGGTTTTTGAAGGAGGTTTTGCCATGGCAGAAATGCTTTCAGCAGGGCTACAGAAATCTCTTCAATGAGTGCTAAATGCTTCTTGGCAGACGTATTATGACCACCTAAAGATTCCGCCACACAAGAGCTAAAATATTTTGATTTTTACGCCCTTCCGTTCCTTTCCTTTTAACTCCAAATAGGAGGCGGAATATAGGTTCCTTTATATAATGACCAAATTTCTTTCCTACAGGACGAATAATAAAATAACCTCGACCGTCTGAAGCTCCTTATTTTTCGCCACGAGACTCTGCTCTCATGGTCGATGATCGGCTAAGGTCTAATATTAAAATCGGTGTGCGTCTCTGAAGTGGCTGGGTATGGAGTAGAGCAGAGCTGGGTTTTTTGTTGCTAGAAGCAGAAAGGTACCACAACCTTCCTTAACAAGTTTCGATGTAAGCGCCCGGCAGTGTTGGGTATTCGTTAAATAATTGTTCAATCAAATAGTCAATTGACTAGAAAGTAATTGCAATTAAATTACTTGCAATTAACTTAATTAATCGTTCTCTGAAATAATTTAAACTTATAACTATCCTATTAAACTACTTCGCATTACGGAATTCAACTAAAAGTATTGGAAGCTTATGATTCAACAATATTTGTAAATAGGGTTGCCAGCTCTCTAAAAAGTTAATACGAAAAATAATTATCAAATAAAATATTGCAAAATGGATACCAAATAAGTTTTCCCACCCCGATATTTCGGGCTCCTGGCGTTCTCGATCATATCTCGGGATTAACTTGTAATAGTCCCGAAATCTCGGGAAACAATTTTTTCGCTCGTTTTAGTATCCCTTGTGGCAAACGAAGTGTTTGAGAGAGCTTTGTCGGAAACATTTTGTTAAGTGTTGCCATCTATTCAAAAAGCGAACATTAAAAAAATTAATTTTTAATTATGCTTACGGTTAAAGTAAGGCGGATTGTTCTAGAGGATCTGTATGGCCGCCTCGCTATGTGAAAAAATACCTACAAATACATGCTTTAGGCCATTATAGAGTTTATCCAGACGCAGGTACAGGTAGCTCTGATTGGGATGGAAAGTTTTGTGGCAAGTCTTCCTCCTCTCAGTCATGTCATATTATATGTCAGTTTACAAGGCGAAAATTAAGATGTGGAAATCCGTTTGGTCAAATTTATCGATGAAGAACTTAAGCTATGATCCTCGAACTATGTGCCATTCGAATGAAGAAATCCTGCAAGAACAACTATTTTCAACTTATTATCAAGGGAAGAGCCGCATTATTATTGTAATTGCAACTATTTTGAGCTGTTGTTGCTGAAATATGAAGAGGGTGGACTTCGACGCTACAGTTCTTACTTATTCTATGCTCCATTTTAAATATCGGTATTAGGGAGCCTAGTTAATGCTGGTATTCAGTAATTTATACGGACCTCAAGGCGTTAACTGCGAAATTTTGTGTTAGAGGCTATTTTTGTGACTTGAGACGATTCGGGCGTTCAGTAACTTACAGTCACAAAACGTTCACCAAATATTATGGTGAAATTCAATGAAGATAGTCAGTGTGTGTCCCATTTATAGATTTATTTTAAGACTGCAAGAAATTGTATATGTTTTCTTGTGGAAACATTTCAGTAGCATAATTCTTCAGTATATCGAACGCTCCTTAAGAGACGTTCAAGCTGGCCCTCCCCGCTGCACATGCTATTCGTGAACTTCAAGAAAGTTCGACACAATCAAACGAGACGTAATATGGCTGGCGTTTGGTAAAAAGAGAGTTTCCGCTATGATAACCCACCTCATCACATACCTTGATAATACCTCCGAACTGGCATTGCTTCACAATGGAAATATCAGCAGCCCATTCCCCACCACCGTAAGGCAAGCTTATCCCCTGTCATAGCTTCTCTTTGTTATCATCTTAGACGACGTCATGCGCCAATTCAGCCTGCATAAAAGAGGCCTCGGATAGAGTTTCACCAGAACTTGGACTTCCTCTCCTCTCTCACAAACTCACTGACATGCAAGCAAAGGCGGAAAAACTATGGGCGGCGGACGAATGGAACATCTAACGCAGAAAGTGTCACACGCTTAGAAAACCACAAGATGGCATCACGAGAATGACATTGGACTGGAACCCGCAAAGGAGCAGAGATCGCGGCCTGCCAAAGAGTACTCGGAGAAGGTCGATGTTGCGCGAGCTATCAGATGCCGATATCACATCGGACGGCGCAAGAATAACCCAAAACCATGTACAATGGAAGATTCTTGTCATGGCCCTATGCTCCCGAGTGGAAGGATAACCAAAAAAAATAAAATTTTTTTATTACAAATAAATATAAACAAATGGTTACTAAAAAGCTTATTAAAACATGCCTGATAATTTTTTTATAATATTTTTTTATAAGTATTTTATACGAAAAAGCTCCTCATGAAAATATCTGCCGTTCGGAGTCGGCTTGAAACTGTAGATCCCTCCATTTGTGGAGCAACATCTAGACGCACACCACAAATAGGAGGAGGAGCTCGGTCAAACACCCAAATCGGCTGTACGCGCCAATTATGTATATATATATTTTTTTTTTTTTTATTTGAAGCGATTATTACAAATATATGAGAAAGGAGGAAAAGTGAGCAATCGATTAGAACTATGGTTTCTCTTGCAGTTCATGTACTCATGGAGCACAGCTCCTGCTGAAGATGCCAACGCAATTATAGTAAAGAGGATACTGCCAATAGCGCCTGTCACTTCCTTAATACCCATTTTTTTATGAAAACTAAGCACGTCTTCGATTTGACAAATGTATCCTTTTCATTGTATATATCTCCTACACCCTCTTAATGTAGTCATAATGATCTACAGAATTCGGAAAGCTAATTTGCTTATTCTTATGCCCCACTACCAACTTGCAAATATAGCCAAAATTCCTCGCCACACTGGCTAGAGTGAGAGAGAGAGATAATAATTTTCTGAGTAGCTTTGGTATGAGCCATCTGAAAGGAAGTATGGGACTCAAATATACTAAAATGGCAGATATATTTAGTGCAGCGAATCTCTTTGTGTATAAATATTTAGTTAACGCGAAGTTCAAATGGAATTCTAGATTAGAGTGTAGTTATTTTGCGGTTTCAATTCGTGGACAAAGTTACAGCACAATGATTTGAAAAATCTAAAAAAATTTCTGACGGTATTTTCTTCCACCAAAAATGGATTCTACGTACTTCGTGAAGTACCGGAGTTTTCCCTTGTTTTTCTATAAGATTAATAAATTTCTTTTTATTCCTATTCATTGAACATTGGATTTCAGAAAATAATACTTCGCTTTATTTGCGCGTTTTGTTTTTTTTTTTTTTTCAAATAAAAAAATGTAATAATCAATAATCTTTTTCTCTTTACTTGTATTTCTGTGACGAGCTAAAATTCGCTGGCAAAATAGATACTATTGCTTTGAGTCTAGAGCCTATTTGCTGTATAGCAACTAGTCTAAAAGTGAGATTTCAGCGTAGAAAGCCTCGTTTTGTGACTACAGACTGCTTACCGAATACCGGAATGGGTCTCTTATCGAGCGTCATGCCCGCATACTAAATTTGACGTTGTAAAAGTATTCACGTACTGTTCTCTCAAGATTTACCGAGCAAAGGTTGAGTAGGATCAAACAATGAGTAATAATATCGGAGATATCATAGAAAAGCTTAATTTATGCGTGACTATATTCTAACAAAAGGAAATTGACAAGAAAAATTATAGCGTTGTGCTCTATCTTAACGTGGTTTTTGACAGCGTATGACATCCCCTCTTGCACAAATTAAAAAAACAAAAAAAAAAAAAATACTTCCAACCGACTATTATCTACTTTTGCGAAATGAAAGATATTTTTATGTTAAATATCAGGACGAATGCTCTGATGTATTACGAATGGAAGCAGGGGCTCCACAAGGAAGCGTTCTGGGGCTCTTTTATACATTATCAAAAACAGATTCAGATTTCTCTACTGACTACTATGAAACAACTCGCGATTTTCACTTGGTAATAAATTGATAATCTACAAAACTTGTATAACTTCAATCTGGAAATATGGCATGGAACTATGGTAAACAGCACACAAATCAAACCTTAAAATAATGCAACGACTACAAACAAAAATCTTAAGGACTATCACTAATGTAGGCAGAAGTAAAATTAAATTTATTGAAGATGCCATTCGAGAATGCAACACAAATCATGTTCACAGACTACTAACACACACAAACGAAGAAATGCTGAAAATTCAACAACCGCAATGCGAAAACGAACACTTAAATTAATAATTCCGACAGCCTTAGCAGATACTACATAATTAAAATAGATATCAGCTATAAATTTTATGCCAACCTATTTTCCGTTTTATGCCATATAATTCTTAAATGGATTATTCCTCCTATGCCGTAAAAAGATATGTATTTTAAATAATGATTGAGTGCTGCGCTTATATTTCCATAATTGTTATAAAAATGACTAAGTGTCGAAATTAGTCAGATGTAATAAATTAAAAAAAAAAAAAAATGTATATATTATGAGATGCCTTAGGAAGCGAGAAACGACGCTGAAAAACCGTTCGTGGTTGTAAAACTTCAAGAACAAAGTAATAACGCGCTTATTCAGTTTATTCTTAATCTAAATTACAGTAGTTTGTGCTAGGCTCTATGAGCAAATGCTTTTGAGAGAGCATTATTATTGGAAAGGTTGCAAATCTAAGAGGGCATCCTTTCTATTGTTTGCATAAAAAGTCCAAAAATTTCATCCATCCAATTAGTCGTTCTTACGAATCTACCAGAGAGTCACCAGTTCGCAACTAGTAGCCAGAGTTTCTTCTAAAGCGATTGAGGCGCATCTATTCACGACAAAACACATATACTCATTAAAACCGGAGCCTATGCACACCTATCTTTATGACTCACACATGTGTGTGTATATTGAAAGGTTATGAGTAATTATTCAGCTAATTTTTGCCTGGTCACGCTATAAAATCTTATTACTTGTCGCACATGAGGCATTAAGTCATATTGGCAGTACAAATGTAATGACTTTTCCCCAATAATTATGCAGGCCAATATGATTGCAGAGTTGCCGTTATTACGACAAATTTTTCAATTCATAATAAAGAACCTTTAATTAAAGGCCTTCCCTCCCCGAACCATCACATTGTCATTTTACTTATTTAGCACAAAATTTGTTTGGATTCCCTGTTATGCCGCAGCCACATTTGATTGTCTGTATTATTCGTATTATTTCAATGCAAAAAATCGTGAAAAAGGAAAATAAAATCGTTAAAAATATTTCGCACCCTGAAATTATGCCAACTTGTTGTTTTACTTTGGCTTTACTTTGCTACGGACATCCGTTCTTGTGGCCATTATCCTTTCGTGCCGCCACAAACACATAACTGGAGGCGAAAAATGGAGGGAAAGGCATCATCAACCATTATTTTACCGCCACAGCAACAAGCATTTTTGGTTCCATCATAAAAAGTGTATAATAATTCCACAAAAACAAAGCAAAAACATTCATTTAATGCTGCCGCCAAGCCTTTGTTTTAGTCCGTTGATTGCCAGCAGTGAATTTTTTTTTAACCCTACATACATACCGAGGGTATATAGGTACAAGCACAACAAACACTTTTAGTTGGCAGAAACTGTGTGAAAATTCAAACAATAGCAGCATATTTTTTTATTCTCATTTTTTTCACATAAATTTTTTCTTTGCACATTTATGATGCCAGCAGATGGGCGAAAGTACAATCACAGAGTTACAAAGAAAAATAATAAAAAAAAACCAAGAGTTTGTAAATTTGGAAGAAGTACCAAAAAAAATGAATTATTTCAGTGTTGAACTTTTAAGGTTTTTTTTTTGCATTTTCCTCTTCATTCCTGTCGGCTTAGCCCAAGGTTTATTCACTGTGTTTAATACGCAGCCTACAAAGGGAAACCATAAATTTGTGTAGGTATGTTTGTGTGTATTTAGTAATTTTTGAAAAAGTGGAAATGCGTATCACGTGTCTACCTGTCCGAACACTTTTAATTAAAATACTGCATGAATTTAAATAAAATTTTTTTTTTTGCAGAAAGAACCACAAACATAATCAAAAATCCACACGCCGCGTGCAAATATCAAAAAAACTTGCCTTGTGTGGAAGCTTGTCAAGTTTTGTTGCCATGTTTCTTAACAATTAAGTTAATTAAAAATTATGCAAATGACAGGTGTTTAGCAAATCATATAATACAGGTTGTCTACTTGTCGTTTTCAATTTGTTTAGACTCGGGCAAAGATCAAGGGCACAAGCACAAAGTCAATGCAAGTCAGTTGTTCCGCCGCTCGAGACGCTCTTCTCGGCTTGGCTTGGCACAATACGTGGAGCATGAAGGAAGAGGAAATTCTATCACTGCACTGCCAAAAACAAGTGACAATATAATAAAAGGTTTTTCAAAAGACGCGCCTAGAGTTTATGTTCAAATAAAACCAGTACACATTTAGATCATTTTAGGTTTCAATATTTTTATTCAAAATACATATTGTTTTTAACAATTCTATGTGAGAAGTGACGTCATTCAAATCTCCACCATGAGAACTGGTAAAGTCCGGCAACCAGTCCATTCATGAATGCCTAATTGTTGAGAATGCCGAGATATCGATGCTGGAGGTTGTTCAGCAACACTTGGCTCTAGAGCAGCAATTTTCTCATCAGAAAGTTTAGTTTTTGGTCTGCCAGTCCGTCTTTTCCAGCATCGACAGAGCCAATTTCATGAAAGTTTTTACCAACTTTTGAATTGTCGACTCATTCGAATGATTACTTCTGTCAAAAAAATCAAATTTTTTTCGATATGCTGTTCTTAAGGATCGACCATTTTCATAAAAAGTTTTCACGCGTTGTTCCATCGAGTAAAATTGCACATATAGTATGTCTACTTTACAAATGTCAAAGATGACATAAGAAAAAAATAGCGCCTATGAATTGTTCACTACTGACATCTAGACGTCACTTTTGAAAGACTATTTATTATTAAAACAAAAATTCAAAGCTAGAGAGAGGAGGGACAATTAAATGCGAAGACTTAACCAATTTTCATTATTTTTGTATGTTTTTTTTTTTAATTTTTTTATAAAAAAATAGTTACTACTGTTAGCCTTCATACACCTTCAAGCCTTGCAGAAAATTACAAAAAAAAATCCAAAAATTCAGATCAATATCAAAATTGTAACTTTCAAATTTTGTCCAAATTTTTTGAAAATTTCTAGGTATGCAGTTTTGGAGCGAACTGCATTTTGGTGTAAGGAAGTGCAAGTTGGAAGTAGCCCACGTTGATTTCTGAAAAATGTTTTCGCTGTGTTATGCATTTTCTTCCATATAACGAATGCTCGAAATTTTTTTATATGAAGAAAACCGCTTGCTAAAAAAATTGTCAAAAAGTAATACGATTTTTTTGGTGGTAGCAGAGGAAGAGGGAGATCTTCTCTGCGTTGGAAAGATCAGGTGGAGAAGGACTTGGCTTCACTTGGTGTTTCGAACTAGCGCCGGTTAATTTTACAAAGAAATGGCTGGCGCGCTTTGTTAAGCTCGGTCAAAATCGCTTAAGCGGTTATCACGCCAATCAAGAAGAAGAAATTGAATAGGCTATAATGCATACTCGAAACTTTTTTAAAAATTCTGATTAAATGGTTAAAAATTTCGAAGAAGATTTATAGAATTTTTTTTAATTTGTAAAAAGTTTGAAACTTGAAAATATATAAACTAAATTCTTATAAAAAATAAATTAGTAGTTTCAAAACTCTGATTATAAAGTTAGAAATTTTTACGAAAATTTGTAGAGTTTTTCCAGCTTTCCAGTTTGAAATTTTAAGGTAAAAGATTTTTTTGTGCTATTAACTATATTTTTATGAGAATAAAATAAATAAATAATCTAAAAACTCTTTTTAAAAAGTTTAAAATTATGATGTAAATTTGTTGAATTTTGTAAAATTTGGAAACTTAAGTTAAATAATTTTCATTATACTATCAACTTTAATAAAAAAAAGAAAAAATAAATAAATAGTCAAAACTTTACAATGTGTCGCGCAGCTTTTATTGTGGACAGAGGTACATATATGTCTTTATATTTGACGATGGAGTAGCGGATAGTTGTTGTCTTCTCATGAAGTCTTCAACAGCTTTTGTGTTTTAAGCTGAAGCCACTGTCAGCATGAAAACTGCAGAATAGTTCGGAAACGGAGTAGACGTTTTCCAAATTAGTAATAACTAGAAAACAATGTATTCACAATCTGAAACAGAAATCTGTACGCCTCCAATTTTAAACCTCAAACTTTGGCACTTTGGTGACAGTCCACCGCTCTCTACCTGAGATGGCTCAAAGAGCACACTTCATCTGAACTTGCTAGGCAAGGCGAGACATAGCTGATTCTTTCCTCGAAAAAATGCATTGAGAAATCTCGAGAGAGATGAAATCAAGAAGCGCGTCAGCTCTCATGCTAAATGGCTGAAAACAGGATCCCAAACGAACGCAAGATAATGTACCCCCTCAAAAGGATTATATATCCACTGTGGGCGGAATAGCTGGAAGCAACTGTTAAAGAATAGCTGGAAGCAACTGTCCAAAACGACGAAGGGTCGAAGAATCCATTCGTTATACTCTCTTCCACTGTCTCGCAACATGTAGAAGCAGGTTTCGGTATATAGGAAAACCTTTATGAGATAACTAAATCTGTTGACAGAAATTAATTAAGGACTGAGCAAATTCGCCAAAGAAGTGCGTTGGTGCACAAGAGGAGGTGTAGCAAGTCAGAAACCTATGAGATCATAATGCGCCTATAACTTTGGTTTCGGAGTGCCACTATTTTCGGCGAATGCTAAGCTCGCAAAGCTAACAGTTTGAGCAGCATAACGGCCCTTGCTATCTACTAAGTGGAGTCAGGTAAGGCGCTCGGTATTATGATGATAATTTTTCCGAATTGGCGCAATAACTGCTTAAGTAATTAAAGCCAAACTACTGGAAGAACTAAAAGGAGCGAAGATTTCTCGGTTGATTCTTTCAATAAAAAAAAACACATTTCATCTTGATTTTGCAACTGAATGCTGTCTCCAATACTTGAACGGCTTAAGCTTTTAGATCTTTTCAGACGCATAACTCTTGATTGGCTCCATAACTGTTAAAGTAGATAGGCCGAGTACAAAAACACTGCGGACATGTTTGTAGTGAGCCCAAGCAATGCGGAAGAGAGATGTTCATATCTCTTGAGATTAGAGACTTTGATTTTTTAACTTTTGTTCGAATTTCAGTAGCCTCGCACGAGATATCTTCTACTTGCCCTAATCACTATTAACTCGTACCCTTGCAATTTTTCTCATATACACCCCGTTTCAAAATAATATGCACACTGTAATTTTTTTTTATAAATACATATATAGTAAATACTACAACAAAAATATATATGGCAAATTTCAAGCTTTGTACAATATTTTTTTAAGTTTTTCGAAAACCCTTCAAGTTTTTGAACTTTTTATTCATAAATCTTTTTAAAATCTTTCTAGGTATGCCATTTTGTAGCTCATTGAATTTTCGTTTAACAAAGTATGATATAAGTACAGTTTTCAGTTTTAGCAATATTTTGAGATACTAGGCCTTTGCTGGAAGTTGACCTTGATAAGCTAAACGTGCGGCGATGGAAGGAGGTAGCTTTAGATAGCGACAGATGGCGAAAGGTTGTGAATGAAGCAATGGTGCACCAAGGACTGTGATGCTAAGTAAAGTTTGAAGAAGAAGACTTTTGCGTCCACATACAAAATGCATGCATTTGTGTGCTTTGTATAGAAAAGAACGCGTAACCCCTCAGCGAGAAAGAATCGTCGAAGTAAACGGAATTTTGTAGTCACTTGAATGCACTTCAATGGGCTATAAAGCTGCATACCCAAAAATGCTGCTTCTGGTTAACAAGTTGAAAGTTTTGATGACAATTTTTTTTTTATGTTAAAGGAAAATTTGTTTGGTTTAATTTTGTTTAAATGTGAAGCTTTTATTTTTTAGGTTTTTATTATAAAGGGTGGTTAAATTTCAAGGGCCGATGTTGAATGTAAAACACACCTAAACATCAATTTTTTTTCTGCATTTCATTTAACATTTTTCAATTTCAGACTAACTCAATTGGAATCATGGAAAGATACACATTCGAGCAACCCATTAAAGTTATTCAGGCATATTATGAAAACGGGCGTTCAAATCGAAATGCATATCGCGCACTTCGTGAATCGTGAAAAATCCTCTTCAGTGATTAGGCACATTTTCACCTCAGTGGATTCGTCAATAATCAGAATTGCTGCATTTGAGTGAATGATAATCCAAGAGTGATTGCCGAAAAACCAATGCGCCCACAAAGAGTGACTGTTTGGTGCGGTTTATGGGCCGGCGGCATCATTGGGCCGTATTTTTTCCAAAATGAGGCCGGTCAGGCAGTAACTGTGAATAGTGTTCGCTATCGTGAGATGATAACGAACTTTTTATGGCCCGAATTAGAAGATATGGATGTGGACGATATGTGGTTTCAACAGGACGGTGCCACTTGTCACACAGCTAACGAAACAATGGCTCTTTTGCGGGAAAAATTTAATGGCCGAATAATCTCACGTCGCGGCGATGTCAATTGACCGCCAAGATCATGTGATTTGACACCGTTGGACTTCTTTCTTTGGAGTTATTTGAAAGAAAAGGTGTACGTCGATAAACCAGCAACAATTCAAGAGCTAAAGGATGAGATAATTCGACATATTAACGGCATAGAACCTCAATTATGCCTCAGCGTCATCGAAAATTTTGACCATCGGATGAAGGTGCGGCGCCAAGGCCGCGGCAGCTATTTGGCAAATATTTTAATCTATACGTAATTGAGCTATACAAATATTATCATAATAAAGAGAAATTGCAATAATTTCCTAAAAAAGTTCTATTCTATTCAAAATCAACACCGGCCCTTGAAACTTAGCCACCCTTTACAGTGAACTATGTTTTTATAGCGAAGTAACGAAAACAAAAAAATGTCACTTAGTGACTTAATTAGTCGTATGTGAAATAATGCTGAAGTTCCCACTTGGGTAAAGCCTTAAGTTTTTACATATATATATGTACATATAAACATCTGTTCATTTGTAACATTTTGCGAAATTAAATCACTTTTGCATTTTATTTTTTTATTTTTTCAAGCGACGCTAATTCTACTTTCGCCGCAATGCTTATTTATCTAAATTTTGATAATGTCGCTTAATACACAAAATTTGCTAATTAAAGGCACTTCAAACACTTACTTCATAGACGTAATTATGTTGCCACATCTGATACCAACGATGCAAAAACATTGAAAATGTGTCAAAATTAAAAGCTTTTAACTAAATTTAGTTGTACGAAATATCCAGGAAAATGTGCTTGTAAGAGTAGTTTTATATACAATACTATATGTAAATTGTGTATGGCTATGTAGGTACATAGGTGTATGAACGAGTATTGATATTAATGCGCAGCAAGAGCACCCAATTGGGATTCCATTCAAAAACTAAGGTAAGAGAGGAACGATTCCAATTCAAATGCTCCAAATATTTTGGACATTGCCGTACATTTTTCAGATATTTGCTTTGTTTGTAAGTGCTTAAAATTATTAAGAAGTAAACAGAATTTTTTTTCAAATTTTATAATATTTAAGATTTATTCAATGTTGGAATAAGGTTTTTTAAAAGTGAAACATTTTGCTCTCTTCTTGACAAATCAAACTTTTTTAATTTCTTTTAAATTAAAATATACTTTTTAATGGTTCGCTGTACGTATTTGCAAATACAGGGTCCGACACTTGAAGTTTAACCAAACAAAAATGCCATACATTTAGTTAGGAAAATTACTTTTATTCAAATGAAAGTAAAAAATGTGTGAAAATAATATTAAATTACTTTTGCTAGATATTACCACCGTTTGCTTTGACTATTGGCTTGAGACGGTCCAGAAACGAATCGCAAGCTGCCCGAATGTGACTTGTAGGTATTTTGGCTCGAGACTGGAGAAACTTTTAGTTCGGCCTGTGCTCTCCAAAATGGTCTAAAGAGAATAATCCATCGGATTCATGTCTCGTGAACTTGAGAGTCATTGTGTGGAACGTTGCTTTTCAGCCATTCTTGGTTGGTTCACTCAAGTTTTGTGGGTCGATGCCCAGTCCTGTTGAAACGTCCATGGTTTGTCTGGCTATGGCTTCAAAGCAACCTCCAGAATACTTTCTCGATAATATTTCGCATTTAACTTGACGCCACACTCGATGAAAACGCTTTTCGAGCGCCCATCTGCAGTTACAGTGGGCCAACCCATTACTTGTGCTGGTGCTGCCTTCTGGTGGCGGTCTGGTCGGTCAAATAAACCCCATCGTCTTGTGAGTTTACGAAGTCGGAAATGGACCGCTTTCGGCCTAGCGAAGCAACTCCTTCACTCTCTCAAGTCTGACCTGTTGCTGCTTTGGTGTGAGATCATGCGCCGTTTGGATCTTGTAAGGCTTGACTTTGAAATTATTTTTCAGTCTGCGGCAGATGCTACGGTCAGATATTTTTAGTTCTTTCGCCATTTGATTGGCACTTTGTCGGGGATTTCACTCAAGTCGCTCCTTCACTTTTTGAACCATTTCACGTGACGTTGGAGTCTTTTGGTGACCACCTCCATGACGTTTCGCGATGCTATCAGTATCATTGCAACGAGTAGTGGTGCGATAAACAAAAACTTTATTTGGTTTAAGGTGCTCGAGCTCACGAACAATTGCTGGTTGTGATTTTCGAGCCAAATATAAGGCAATCACACTTTACGTTTAAAATCCATTGATTTTCTGATTTTTTTTTTCATGCTGCCGCGCATGACAGCTAATGCACGGGTAGTATCATTGCATGCACGGGCATCAGCTGCGCGAACGGTCTAAGGTTGGTTACACTTCGAGTGCCGGAGCCTGTAATTCGAAAGGTATTACTGAGGAAATAACGGGTGATTTTTAAGCTATTATTTTTTTTAAACAGTTGGTTTAACAATGGACTTGTTGAGAGGCGAGTTCGGTGAACATTTTATTTCACGTTCGGGAACTGTCAATTGGCCAGATCGTACGACTATAACGTCTTTAGATTATTTTTTGTGAGACTATGTTAAAGCTCATGTCTATCCAGACAAATCTGCTTCAATTAACGCATTGGAAGACAACATTAAAGCATTTATATGTGAGATACCGGCCGAAACATTGGGAAAAGTATGCCAAAATTGAACTAAGCGGATGGACAATTCGAAGCGCAGTTGCGGTCAACATTTGCATGAAAGAATCTTCAAACATTAAATTACATGGACTGTACTGTAGATTTAAATAAAAATTTCATAAATTTTTCTGAAGTTTACGTGTGTTTTTTTGAAAAACTTTCCTTTAGCTCTTAAAAAATCACCATTTATATAGTCTGTCTCATAGAAGTGTAACCGTTTGAATTGCATTGCATTTTATGGGTGTGTAATATTTATTATATGCAATATTTTAAATAAAATTTATAGTCTCCACCGTTAGCTATTATGGCTTCATATCTTCGAGTCATAATTTGTGTAAATTTCTGTGCAAGTTGTGTGGGTCATCGAATCCAAATAAACCGATTTTGCCTTCATAGCTATTTAACCTTCCATATTTGTTTTCCTATGAGTTTTTTGCTTAACTCTTATCTTAACTCAGGTGGCACAGACTACATGACTCCGTACTTTAATTGGGAGAGAAGGTTCCGCACTACAAATGAAGAGGAGGGATGGCACAAAGGCATGAAGCCTGGCCATAGAACCTTTCACATCCATACAGACGGCTCGAAAACTCCAGACGGAGTGGGAGCGGGTATCTACTGCTCAAAACTAGGAATAAGGCAGTCTATCAAGCTGCCAGACCACAGCAGTATTTTCCAAGCGGAAGTTCTTGCTGTGGGGAAGGCCGCGGAGCTAGCCTACACTAGAACAAGAAAGAACTCAACAATTAATATATACGTGGATAGTCAAGCAGCAATAAGAGCAATAAGCTCATATTGTATTAAGTCCAAAAATGTTCGACGGAGCAGGGAGGCCATAGAAAGGCTAGCCGAAAACAGTAGGTTGCATATCTACTGGGTACCTGGTCACAAAGGCATTATAGGGAACGAAATAGTAGATGAGATAGCAAAAAGTGCTGTGAGACTACCATTTGAACAAGAGAACGACATACCGAGACCGCTAAACACAATATACAACGAAATGGACGACCACATGAAAAGGCAAGTGAAAGCTAGGTGGACTAACCTGACCACATGCAAAACAGCAAAACTCATGTGTAGAACTAACGACAAAAAACTCACTCAATTCGTACTTACGTACTCTCACGAAAGGAATGCAGAACTATCATAGGTATGCTAACAGTTCACAATCTATTGGCTGCACATGCGTACAAGATAGGGATTGCTAACACGGACAAATGCAGAAAATGCAGAGAGGATGTTGAGGAGACTTTAGAACACCTTCTGTGCTTTGGTCCGGCATTATCAAAAACGCGACTAAGATGCCTGGGAGCCCCACTGTTTGAGGGTCTGGAAGACGTCTCAAAAGCGGAGCTCCCAAACCTACTTCGATTCGCCAAGAGCGCTGACATCCTACATGATGTCTACTTTAGGGATTCATAGAGGTCGGTCTCCATCTGGTATCGCGAGGGACCAAAAGGTCTATGCGTGGCTTATTGCCAACCAGGCTAACCTAACCTAACCTATCTTAACATTTTCCATAGGTTTGGCAGCAGGCGATTGTGAAGGCCAATCCAATATTTCAATCTCATTTTGCTGTTTTCACTCTACACACCTTCGGCTTCGAGGCTTGGGATCGTTGTTTTCTTGAAAAATCCATGGTTGACTGGTTCTTTCACCGAAATCATCGCAGCTGGTGATAATATCGCTCTATGGTAAATTTTATTCATCAAAACATGAGCCATAGCTGGATGCTAACAGTTTATTGAAGTTTATCAGCTGTACACCAGGACTCACGTATGCAAATATTCACCCAAAAGGAAGATTCTGTATTTCTCTTATTGGGTGTTTGGTCGAGCTCTTTCTGCTATTTGTGGTGTGCGTTTTGATATTTTCAACAAATGGAGCGACAGTTGTAAGCCGACTCCGAACGGCAGATGGTTTGCTATGAGGAGCTTTTTCAAGCAGAAATTCACTCGGATATTAGCCATTGTCAGCCGAAGGGGGACGGCTATTAGAAAAAACTGTTTTTATCATTTCTCGCGGACTACCGAATGGTAGTTGCACCAACCCATTGGGCTACAGCGGCCGCTTATCTACTCCTCCTAAATAAGAAAAAACTCTATTGGTGGGTGCTTTTTAATAATGGTAGAAACAAATTTTTCTAAACGTCTTGAATGTTTTGGAAAAAAGTTACTCTTTTTTAAATATGTCTGTTCAAATTCAAAACAAATTTCCAAAATTTATTAAGCGTTGTAGAAAGCAGTTGAATTCATAAAGATTTGCTGGAAAAATAACTTATACTTTATTGGTGTTGTGGTGACTTACAATGCCTTGGCTAAATCATTGCGTCTAACTAAATTAGTGACCTCGCTTTTGCACAGCTCTGGCGAACGTATATTGTAAATATACGCAAACAGATTTTATTTTAGATAAAGATTTCCAGCTGGGCACGCAAACGTATATCTAATATTTGTAGTACTGGCATATGTCGCGTATGTTTACGTTAATAGTGAAAAAAAAATTAAAAATAAATGAAAAAATTAAAATGCTGACCTAAATGTCGCGTATCGGGTGGCGTAGGATGTTGGCAATGTCAGCCGAAAGTCTCATAAGCATTATTTATTACTTCATGAGTTTGTGTGCTTGTATGTGTGAGTTTGTTGTTGGTGGCCCCATTGCTGCCAGCAATTACGTTAATGAAAGAGAATCAGCAGTAGTAGCAATGACGGACTTTCATATCCGCAAGCACGCAAGCCTTGAATATCACATAAGTTGTTGCTGCTGTTGTTGTTATTCACATTTCAACTTCATGTGATTTTTTAGTATAAAATTGCTTTCTTACCTGCACAGTCTTTCTTCTCCCCTTGATGACATCCGGATCGTTGGTTATATGCTCCTCGATTAGGAAACGTAATTTATCGAATACTTTGTTTTTAAATTTGCTCAAATACGTTTCATGGTTCTCATTGTCGGGATCGATTGTGCGCTCATTCGATTTGCCAGCGACACTGATTAGAAAAATTAAACAGAGAATAGGAATTATGGGTAAATGGGGTTGATTGTGTTTTTATGTAAAAATAAACAAAAAATAATTTTCTAATATAATAATATAAAGGGTGCACCACCAAAGGGGGACTGGTTTCTTTTTATTTAGTGATATCTATTGTGCGCTTAAAAAAATTATAGTAGCTCAATTCATACCTCAATGCTAGGAAATGGATTTCTTTATATTTCAAAAACTTTTGAAAATATCGAAAACTTTTTTTTAAAGGACACTTCCTTACATTTCCGCCTTTTAGTTAAAAAGAGAGAGTTTCGGATGTGGCGCATTTTAATCTATACTTCCTTTCGGCAAGCAAAATGGCTGCCAATATTTCTACAGCAACTGATAGTTTACTACCGATTTTGGAGTGCTGGCGTCATTGACATTTTTTCAAAAATACTGCTGAAAACATCATTTCAGTTACGGAGGTGTACTTGATATTATTTTATCAGTTTAAGCTGAAGAGAAATGAACTTGGGCGATCTTTGACCTCAGTAGAATGGCGCCCCTTATCATACTGCTCATTAAACAATCAATATTTTGGGCACATTGTTCTCTAGGCTATGCCGTCGCGAATCTGTAATCAGACCTTTGTGCGGCTATTGATGTTATGGAGATAGTCGAGAAATGAATCAGATTCCTAGGTTAGATTAAGTTATAGTGATTGTACACTATACGACACATATAGCTCATAGCTCACTGTGATGCCAAGTGGGGAACTTGCCATTATTTCTCATTAAATTATCTCATTAGTGATCTTCATTTATCGCATCACACTGTACCAGTGCCACGGCCTTTATTATTGCCGTCAGTATCGCCTGAAAGAAACTGCAGTAGTCGGCGAGCCGAAAGGTGAAAGAGATACTCAGCTGTCCACTTCCAATTACCCTTATCCTCGAACATTGAGTCCATTGTTAATACATGGATGGACTCGCCCTGTCTTACAACATTTCGGCCCCACTCTTCCCTTGGGGATAGCGGGATCGTGAACATTGTGGTCACAATTGTAGGCGCGAGTACATAGCTCACCAATCGGGGAAGCTTCGAAATACGATCGCATCGTGATCTTACTTAAAGTGTACAACCTTATGACGCACAGCTAGCAACATATCAGAACCAGCCGGAGGAAGTTAAGTGTCGCATATAATGCTTTCGATGGCATGATTGATATTAAAATAAATAAATAATTGGCGCGTACACTTATGCTAGATATTTGGCCGAGCTCCTCCTCCTATTTGTGGAGGGACTTTCAGTTTTAAGCCGACTCCGATCGGCAAATGGGTTTTTATGAAAAACCTTTCCATGGCAGAAATACACTCGGAGCTTTGCCGTTGCCTGTCAGGGGGCCACCGCTATTAGAAAAAACGTTTCCTATTATTTGATGCTCATGCACGGAGATTTGAACCTACGCACTCCCGTTTGATAGTCACGCATCAACCCATTCGGCTACGGCGACCGGTATTGATATTGCACCGGTTGTAGCAGCAGATGTGAAACTTTGAACCTTGTCAGTCCTTTTACTCTTCACACCTTTCTCGAGGGTTAGACTGCCGTCTAGAGCCAGTATATTATTCTGGGCTCCAACCTCCATTTTTTCCCAATTGACTTATTGCAGTAATACAACGCTGCCACAGCTTTCCGTACTCTCTCTGAAACTGTGAGTCCCCAGCTTAGCTTCCTACAAACAACAAGTCCAAGATATTTAGTCCTTTCCGTTACTCTACGAGGCCTTCCCTTTAGGGATTTTTATTCAAAAAGAATTGTTTTATGCCCCCCTGCTAAAGAGTATCAGACCCCTGAGGCAAATGAGAACCAATTCCTTGCTGAGCTGCTCAACAGCTTGTGGAGGTCATCTTTTGTATGGATTTATATCCCACAAACAATTGAAGTCTTTACGCCCCTTACATTTTCAAATTTCCGAATACTGAGTACTGCAAAATTTTCTCGTATACACATTTTCGAATTTATTTTTACTTACACTAATGTTGTATAATTGTCGGAGGATAGATTCATAGTGAGTTGATCCTTCATTTTGCGTAGCCGTTCACCTGCCTCTGCATTCGTGTTCCTCAATTGTGAAGACCATTCACGAAACACAGCCAATATTTTGTCATTCGAAAGTTCTATTTTGGAGAAACGAAAATTCATGTTCATTTGATTGAAATAACTTAAGGCGACTTACACATATCTATATTAAATTGGGCTAAGTAGGAATATTTTAAGTAACCCTCCTTAAAATTTCTTCGGTCTAAATGTCTATTGTCTACATATATCACCACTTACCCAACGCCCTTTGCACTTCCTGTTCGAGCTGTGTTTCTCTCAGTTTCTGTGCACGCCTTAGAAAGTCTTCCGGCTGTGCCTTTGTGGTATTTGTGTTTTGTTTAATGCTTCGCAGACCGCGCTCGATGGCATCACGCAGTTGCAAATACTCTGGGTGCCATTTCTCAAGTAGCAGAGAGCTGAAATAGTGAAATATAGATCAGGTATTTTAAGTGGTTTCATATATTTTCGAAAAATGCAAGTGTGTGTTGATAGAATCTGATTCAGTGTCTGTAGAAAACTTATCACATTTAAATACGAACATTATTCTGCCCCCAAAATCTTCTACTTCACTGTACTGAGCTCTGTTGGCCAAGTACCAAAGAGCTTTTTCTACAAACACCTGTAAGTAAACCGAGGTGTAATAGTAGCTCATCCGCTGTTAAAAAATTTTGAAATATTTCAACGAAAGTTGGTACACTTTTTGGTAGTGCTAAACGGGAGGTTTTTATTTAAAATTGATGCAGAGTTGTTCAAAGCCACGAACCTTTTCAAATGGCAATCTCTGTCAGAGTGAAACCAAATTTGCCATTTCAGTCACCAATAAGGCAAGTATAGAGGTTAGGGGTAGTCAGAATTAAAAAAAGATGGTTTTTGTTTTTTTTTTACATTTTCTTAAAGTATAGTATCTTAAAAATATTGTGTGAAAATTTGAAGTGAATCCGACAAATGCTTTTCGATTTAATCAACAATTAACAAAGAGTGCTTGGGCGCTCCTTAAATCGATAGCAAAACATTAAATGCTTTCTCAAAACTATGTTTTTTGAACTGGTCACAACTGTAACTTAAAAATCGCCTGGTAGATTTCAATAAAATGTATACTACTTTTGAAAAACATAAAAAACTCGTGCCTGATCGAGGGATTTTTTTTTTAATTTCGATTTTTCTTAACAAATAATTGTCGGTTTTTTTTCTCAAAAATCTGAAAAATATTTCCTGAGGCCGACATATTGTTAATTCTCGAATAAATTCCAGCCGAGAGGCCCAATTTTCGACCACTTTTTGCAGCAATTGGGGCCGTATGTTAGCAATAACGCGCCGAATATTCTCTTCCAAGACGTCAATCGTCTCGGGCTTATCTGCGTAGACAAGCGACTTCACATAGCCCCACAAGAAATAGTCCAGCGGTGTTATATCGCACGATCTTGGAGGCCACGCCACAGGTCCACGGCGCGAGATAATGCGCTCACCAAAAGTTTCCTTCAATAAATCGATTGTTGCGTTGGCTGTATGGCGTGTAGCGCCGTCTTGTTGGAACCAAAGGTCGTCCACATCAACATCGTCCAATTCAGGCACGAAAAAGTCATTAATCATGGCTCTATAGCGCTCTCCATTGACTGTAACATTATGGCTGGCTTCATTTTTAAAGAAATATGGACCAATGATTCCCTCTGCCCATAGATCACACCAAACAGTGACTTTTTGAGGATGTAACGGCGACTCAGCAATGGCTTGTGGATTATGTTCACTCCAAATGCGACAATTTTGCTTATTGACATACCCATTCAACCAAAAGTGAACTTTATCGTTGAACAAAATTTTCTTGTGAAAATCGGGATCGGTGGCCATCTCGTTTTGGGCCCATTCACCGAACGTGCGACGCGCTTGTTCAGGTGTAAGTCTATTCATTATGAAATGGCAAACCAAACTGAGCATAAATCAAGTGACAGCTGTCAAAAAGACCATCTTCGAAAAAAGTAGTGCCAACTTGAAAACCTAACCTCTAAAAAAAATTAATAAAATAAAATTAATTTCTCTTCTCCGATTGATTTTAGAGGAATTAGAAGGACTTGTGATAATCACCGAAGGGACTTTTAGAGAAACGGGCTCGAGACAAACACCGATAACTTTTATAACTATGCATTTTTTATTTAATTTTACTGAAACTAAATCGAAACTTGATATGTTAATGCTGCTTTTTTTTTATTTTTGTAAAATAAAGCAATTGACTAGAAAAAGAATTTAAAATGATACGTTAAAAATTGTAAAAGTAGTTAAAAAACAGTATTTTCGTATTACAAATAATCAGAAAAATTGTTAAAAACTGACTTTTTAAGTTTTTTTTCTCTATATTTTTTGATTCATAAATATTTATTTTAATTTCTTTAACTTGACACGCTGAGATTTGAATATACATAACACACAAGAGGCAGCCCTATTTCCAATCCTCAAATCACTTCTGATATCCCTATTTTCCTCTAACCTTGCGCTCTTCCCGACCTTCTTATCTCTATCTAATCTCCACATTTTCGAGGGTCTTTGTAAATCTGAGAACAGCAAAATGTCGCAGGGGGCCAAGTACGGTGAATACGGTGACTGCGGCGCGAGTACGCTGTTGTTCTTAGTAAAAAATATAAGTACATTTACCAATTTGTGATAACAAAAGCTCATCAGACACACAAAATTCTACCTATATCTGTCAAAATTAACAAAAGTTGCTGTTACTGTCAGCCTATGCCAGTGATAGATATGCAAAATTTGTAGAGCCAGCTTATTTTTGAATAAATCGTGTATATATCTTGTATTAAAAATATGTATCGAAAATGGCTAATTATTTCTATAAAAGTATGATATTTTCAAAATATTTTTTTGTTTATCTCAATAATTTTTGCTCTTTAATACCCTTGATATTTTTAAGCACAAATTGGTATTCAATCCACTAGATGTCATCCGAAGCACAAACGACCTCTTCAAAATTAAAAAAAAATATTTCGTTGAAAATTTAAGGGGGAACGCCATTGTGAAAATTCAAAAAAATCCAGTTTTTTTTTTCATAAATTGTTAGTATAACTACCCGAGAAAATGTGGTAAAAATTTTAAAGCGAAATTAGCTTCATTACCGATGTGCACTTAAGTGCACTTAAGTGAGCGCCCGTCGGTTCGGCTCTGTAGCGCTTACGATATGATGCTTTATTTCAAACGCGTTTTTCTCGAAACGATTTTTTCGATGCGGTGGCAACAATGTCTTGAAGATTAATGAACCGATTTTAATTTTTTTTCAAAATTTTTGTTATCGCATTGGCTATCGTTGTACGCAGCCGATTTTCAAAATTTCGAAAGTAACTATTTTTTTGGGCCTGTTGAAAATCAAAAACATGGTGAAAAACACACATCGAAATTCAAGTCACCGCCATTTCGTTCAAAAAAAAAAACGGCTACGTACAACGATAGCCACTATTGTGTAGATTAATACAATTTTTGGTTTTTTGATTTCAGATGATTATTCATTGCTGTATCGCTGCCACCAGATGACGTCATTTTTTTTAACTCGCTACGTTTATTTACCTTAATTTGTCAATTTTCAATATTTTTTAATAAAAATTTACATCAACATAGTTTAATACATATTTAATAAAGGGCCTTTTATCCGATCCTCGAATAATCATTCCTACTTCCAAAAAAATTCCCAAAAATCGACTATTTTTTTACCCCCCACTTGTGGCGTTCTCCCTTAAATGATTTCAGCTGTCGCAGTTATAGATTTATGGCCGGTTATTTAGTCGCACCTTCGCCCTCATCAGAATTAACAACAGTCTGATGCTCATGAACAACATCTTCTTCAGACTGTAATGATCTATCATAACGTAATAAAATATGCCAATATTTGTTACAATATTGGTGTGCGCTTTTGCTCAGACTTGAACGAAGATACAAGAGGAATCACGAAGTTTACTAGGTTAGAGAACACGAATTTCGTCCGTTGTGATATCATTTGGAGGATAGAAGAGGAAGGATAGGAAAAAATATTGAGGGGAGGGCTTATGTTTGGCGGAGAGGAAAAGTTTGCTAAGTTCTCTCGAAATTAATTTTAACAAACTTGTCAGATAATGCATTCACCGCAGTACACGTTTTACGTTTGGTGGCAAAAACAAAAAAAAAAAAAAAGTGGGGCTCCATTTGTGTTCTAAAAGCTTTCTTTGAATGACAGGGCGTATTGTGTAAAATCAAAACAGCTTTGACTGGCAGAACCTTAAGCTGGGAAAATATTCTTACAAACATAGAAGATATACAGCAAACAGTATGCAGTGAAATTTTGTTTGAATTTTTTATTTATTTCACATTCATGTTACATTTCACCTGTATTACAAATGATTTGCGCAAACATTCCTGAAAAGTGTTGCAAGTCATGCTCGCCCTTTTGGTGCGTCTATGACTCACAAGAAACGGAAAATCTCTGGCTGTGTTTGGCTTTTGGTGTAAATAATTACACAGGCCTGCAAAATCTCGCTTTTTTACAGCTCTTAAAACGGCTATGGGTGTTTCTTGAACGTTTTTTTATGCTGACAACGTCAGGATGTTTGGCAATTTGAGGTTAAAATGTCAAAAAATGCAGATTTTGGCCATTTTTTTAATTTTTTTTGGGCAAGGTAAAGTTTTTTTTTAATTTCCCACAACGGCATCGCAAAGTACTAGTCTTCAGCTTTAAAATCCATTTCTAAAAATATTTTTGCGATTAATATAAAAACCTCAAATTGCCAAAAATCTTGACGTGCTGCAGCATTTTCAAGGTCATATTCGGTTTCAGCATAAAAAAACCTTAAAACCTTAGTTAAAATTATCGAAAAAGTTTTCTGGTTGTTGGCCTATGTTATTTATGACGTATATTTTTTTATTTCAGAGTTGTTTTACTGCACTATTTTGCCTTTTCAATTCTTTGAATTTTATTTTTTATAAAAATACTAAGGTGATATTAATTTTACAAGATTAAAAAAAAATCGACAAATTTTCTTCAAAATTTCAAACTCTTTAATCTAAATTTCTAAAAAAAATTTGTATACGCAGTTTACCACCGATTAAATTGTAGTACAATAAAATTCTTGTCAAATTTTAATATTTTTCCTCTGATGTATTTTGCCCATATAAAAAAATTCCGTGCATTTATTTTACCGTGAGAAAACGCAATACCGTCTAGGAAAAAAATTATAAAAACTCAGCCGAAGTTTTTAGCTACTGCAGATTTGTACCTTATTTGACAAAAATTTCATAACGTGTAAAACTGCATACCAAAAACTTTTCGAGAAACTATAATTAAAACAGTGGAGTTGTGATGAAATGCTTGTGGAACTTTTTGGAATTGTTGGAATTTTTTTTACAAAGTTTAAAATTTGGATTTATAAATTTTTTTTGTCAAACAATAAGCTATACTTTTATAGAAAAATAATAAATAATAAAAAAAGAGAAATAGTCCACATTGATCAAAGTGTTGAGTTGCTATATGTTTTTCGCGAGCTATACAGCTCCGAGCGAGCTCCGTTTGGTGATATTTGGAATTTCGCCTGACGCTAATTCTTAGTCAGAAAATACCTTTTTAGTGCATATTTTCAATAAACTGACGACCTAACTTGTTTTGAATCTATTTATTTAGCAGTCCCATGTTTTATGTTACTTATTGAGCTGCCCTTGTGGGCAGTATTCTTTGTTGGACTTGCACAATACAAAAATAGTTTGATTTCCTTTACTTAGTATCCCTTCACAGAGTTCCCTCCACAGAGTAGTGACTGAAAGTCTATTTTTTTGCCCTCCTTTGGAGTAGTTTATTAAAGTCAGGATTTTTGCTATTCAGTTCATTCTAGATATTTATTTTTTATTTATTCATTTATATGAAATTTTATTTAATTATAAATAATTACATTCCACTAGTTAGTTAGGAAACTAGCAGCTAGGCGAATATCGGTTTTCTTCTAGATATTTTTCACCCGAATACCTTAAATAGGCACCGGAAATAAGCGGATTATGAACGCATCAATTCTTTGTGTCAATATGACCACAACATAGCGTCATTTTATGGAAGAGACAATGAATACTTTTCAATTTTGTATTTATTTTTCAATGTTTTTTTGATCTGGTTTTTCTAAAAAACGTGCAAAGGGGCGCAAAATTAATCATCAATAATTATGAATTTTGTTTTTGTATAACTTTTTTTTTGTACCAGATATATAAAACAAAGTTTCTTTTGAGTGATGGAAATCTTTATTTTTACCTTTATGCGCTCCACTGGTTGTTTTTTTTGCATACCGCAGCTGTCTACTTACCGCAGCTTACTAGCCTTTGAGAGGAAAAGTTGTGGGAATTAAAGAACGAGAGGATGGATGAAGCAGTAAGCAAACTTTGCAGCGTGCAGAATAAAGAACGAAAGCTCAAGTCTATCGTAAGACCGCTGGAGTAACGAAACACGTGGCAGATGAATGGCCAGTCTAATAAAAGGTGTTGCTACATGGAACTTCGGAAAATCAACTTGGGTGAAGTCAATTTTTATACAAAGCAAATGCTTTCGGGGCACGGGTATTTCCAGAAATACTTGTTCAAAATAGGGAAATGTGAACACCCCACATACGCAACAGTTTTTTATTGTAAACAAATTAAATCCTAATCATAATGGAACATATAAAGATATTTAGTTGCTTGAAAAAAAAAACTATAATTTGATTTCGACACACCACTTCTTTTCAGCGAATTTGCCAAAAAATCCTTCCATCGTAGGAATTTGAGTCCTTATATCGTATTTCTTAAGTACGCTCCCTCTCTTTCTCTCTCTCTTAGCTTCACAGTCTGTGGTGGACCATAGCTTTATCAACAATCCTCCTCCAATTCAGTCTCTCTCTCTTGCCTCACTTCTCCAAATATGAACGTGCATCGCTTTTAAGCCATGTTCGACGTCATCAAGCCATCTCTTTCTTGGTCGGCCTCTCTTTCTTCCTCCAATTGGAAGTAAAAACCCTTTTTTGGATTCTTTTGTTGGTCATATGATGTGGCAAATCCATCTAATCCGCTGCGCTTTAACAAAACGTACTATATTTTCATCACCAGGCTACCACCAGGCGGCTGCCGTAGCCGAATGGGTTGGTGCGTGACTACCATTTGGAATTCATAGCGAGAACGTAGGTTTGAATCTCGGTGAAAACACCAAATTAAGAAAAACATTTTTCTAATAGCGGTCGGGCCTCGGCAGGCAATGGTAAACCTCCGAGTATATTTCTGCCATGAAAAAGCTCCTCATAAAAATATCTGCCGTTCGGAGTCGGCTTGAAACTGTAGGTCCCTTCATTTGTGGAACAACATCAAGACGCACACCACAAATAGGAGGAGAAGCTCGGCCAATCACCCAAAAAAAAAAAGGGTGCACGCGCCAATTATATATATATAACACATGCGACACGTGGCGTTTTCAAGCCGAATAGGACCGTGGATTCTTCTCATTATGGCTTTTTCAAATCACAATAGGTGGTTTATATCATTAACTTTCAGTGTCCAGATTTCCGCACCATAAGTACACTCCCTTTTCTCACTAAATTGAGGACACAAATTTTCCAAATTGTGTTACTTTTCTTTACAGGGTCGTCAAACAAAAACTCCTCTTCTCTCGATGGTAGTCGTAAATTAGAACTTACTTTGCCTGGACAAGTGATGATGATAAAAAGTTAAGATTAAAAAGTTCATCAAGTGATCTGTTCATACTGGGACAAGTAAAAAGTTGTAATCCTCGATTGCTTAATTTCGACAAAGAAATTCACGTATATATTCGATTTAGTTAAAATATGTGTAAGTTTGTTCTAAAATTTTCGTTCATTATGGAGAAAATTTCATAATTTCGAGTTTGAAAAAGTTCTGCACCCTACTGGTATAACACCTGACCAGCTACTTTCATAAACCTCTCAATTTGTTGTCAATTTTGTGCTATCAGGAAGCTTTTGCAAATGATTGAAAAGGCGATAATGGCAAGGTGTTAGGACCATATGGACTGTACGGTGCATGCGAGAGAACCTCCTACCTGAACTCTTAAATGATGTGGTGCGTCACTAACCGCAAATGGCTTTTAAGAGAAATGTTTACCTACCAAAGAGCGACCGAAATTCGAAAACAATTTCCTATTATATGAGTTGATGCGCAGCGGGACACGAAGTCGGACCCGCCGAATGGTAGTTACACCCAACCCCAAGCAGTTTTTAAATATAAAATGTGGAAATCCAAAGAACTACTAGAAAAATGACAACTTGATGGATTGCAGAACTCCTTTTCACAGGATATCCGTGCGTCAGAGCATATCAAGCAGCTAAAGCTTTTACTCACATTGGGTGTCACAGCGCAAGGCTAAGATAGCAAAACTTATACACATATGCGTTAAAGTGTAAATACCTATATAGCATATAGGTACATATGCACTTATGTGTGTTTAATTTTATGCAATGATAAACTCGGTATACAGCTGCATTTTGTAAAATTTCAAAGATTATGCAAACTTATGAAATATAAACACACACAGTTAACAAGAAAGCTGAGTAAAATATTTTGTATCTACGCAGCCAGTAGTGAGCTGCAACGGGAAAAGTAAAAGGAAAGAAAATTTATAAAGTTTCAAATATCTGCAAAATTTCATTCCACATCAAGTCATTGCAATAAAGATGTTGAGTCAGTCAAATGAAGCAGCGCACGCTAACGACGAGTGAGGGAAAATGAGGCACTCAGCAGCAGCGGAAAGTGTGCTATGTTGCCTTTGCAACTACACCCCCAGAGCTGCTTGATTAGCAGACCCGTCAGCGATGTCGTGCAATATGAGATGCAGTGATTGGTGAATAGGAGGGCGATAAGCGTCGCGGAGGCGGAACTATGCGGTAGAGTGAGTTCAAAGCGAAAAACTGTCATTTGCTTGCATTTATTTTTGTTGCATGCAATTTTAAATTCCAAATATTTTTTATATTTTGAAGGGTTTTGTGAGCTTGCAAAAAATTAATTGTGTACCTAAAAATACATTTTAATTGATAAGTACCTCTATTAGGACACCCTCCTTTTATTTTTATTTTTTACCCATTGAATACATTGAAAATTCTTCTAGGCTAAGTGGAACACAGTTTAAAAAGAATAAAAACTAGAGTAAACAAACTTTTTTTTTGCAACAAATTCAACGAATTCTTAAAGCGATAAAGCAAATATCAATATAAATATACAAGGTGGCGCAAAATTAATCGTCCAATTTTGGTTTTCAATAACTTTTTTAATAAAGACAAAGCAAATATATATAAAATTTTGTGTGATGGAAATATTAATTTTGATATTTGGCCGCTTGTCTGTTTGCACAGACAAGGTTTGATGGAGCTAAATTTTTTCTTCACTATAAACCAAATTCAAGCATATACTCTGTAGTACTATTATATAAAATTGAAAAATGTGTGAATGAAAAAGCAAAGTAAAACAAAAATAACTGAGAAATCGTCTGCAATAATTGGAAAAACTTTGAAAAACGAAATCGGGAGGGATGCAGTTCCCTGTGTGGCTTGCCAAAAAAATGTAAATGGACTCATGGCAAGAAGACGGTTTAGAATATTTGGGAGGCTTCATCATAAAAAACTACTTAAATTTAAAACGCGAAATTT
This sequence comes from Anastrepha fraterculus, assembly GCA_037575425.1. Taxonomy (NCBI): domain Eukaryota; kingdom Metazoa; phylum Arthropoda; class Insecta; order Diptera; family Tephritidae; genus Anastrepha; species Anastrepha fraterculus. Next base: position 182,663 of record JAYXIM010053274.1, read on the forward strand.
CAAATGAAGCTACAGGGTCCGGCAATGGAAGTGTAATAAACCTCAGACCGCTTGCGTAGCCGATGCACGGGCATAACCTGTCCAAACAAGTCAGACTTGAGAGAGCGAAGAAGTTGCTTCGCTTGGCCGAAAGCGGTCAATTTCCGAACATTGTGTTTTCTGACGAGACATTTTTTCAAATTGAGCAATTCGTTAACTCCCAAACGATAGAGTTTATTTGACCGACTGCTCATATGAGAATGTGAGTCATAGAATGGCAACCAGGGGGCATTACCCAACACAAGTAATGGTTTAGCCCGCTGTAAGCGCAGATGGATGCTCCTCAATCATTTTTAGCGAATCTGGCGTCAAGGTAAATGCGAAATATTTCCGGGAAAGTATTCTGGCGATTGCTTTGAAGCCATGGGCTGACAAACATTTCGGTGGCAGACCATGGACGTTTCAACAGGAGTGAACCAAGAATGGCTAAAAAACAACTTTTCGAATTTCATAAAGTCCACACAATGGCTCTGAAATTCACCAGTCTCGAGGCGCTGAGAAAAAGCTATTGTCCGCAAGTGGGTGAAAATACCTGTAAGTCACATTCGAGCAGCTTGGAACACGTTTCTGGGCCGTCTTGGGGCTATAGTCAAGACAAAAAGCGGTCATATCGATCAAAAGTGAATCGATTCTTAATTTTGTATTATTTTCATACATTTTTTACTTTGAATTGAATAAAAGTAATTTTTCAAACTAAACGTATAGCCTTGTTAATTAGTTACCCTTCGAGTGCCGGACCCTGTACATGGACTTGGATCGATCAGCTGGGCGGCACTGGTAGAAAAGTGTCAGAAACAGAATTTTTATCAAAAATATTATGTTGAAAAGGTTATAAGCAATCTTACAAATTTAAGTAAATATCTATTAGCGAAAAGACAAAATGTATCTGTAATGGAGAAAATCAAAGAATTTGTTTGGTGAATTCCTAGAAAGTGAACAGCTGAGTTTGTTAAATCTCCGTCATACAAAAACTTCTCGTCAAACCCATCTGCTGTTCAGCGGCGGCACAGAAAAGGCGGTCTGGTCTCTCCATTTGTAGGACAATTATGAATATAAGGCTTAATTTGAGAGAAAAAGAAAAACAACATCGGGAAATTTAGTTTCGAACAGGTTTCATGGTCATTTCAATTAAAAGTACTTCCCATTAAAAAAAACAAATACATTCCTCCTTTTTATTCTTTCCTAAATACTTTAATACGCCCAACACACAAAATAAATCAATTGCTTTTTGGTAAAACACCGAGGCATGAGTCGAAAAAAACGTGTCAGTAGCTACAAGCGAAAAAAAAATTGAAATTTATAAATGCGTAAGTTGAGTTTTATTGAACGCCTCAGACAATGGCAGCACACACGCAAAGATGTGAACACACGCTTTGGACATAAATAAAATGAAAACGAGCAAACCCATTACACGAACACATATGCGTGAGTAGATATTAGCATTTGGCTTAATGTGCATTTATTATGTCGTAAATATCCACTTATGCACAATTACCCCGACATCACTCACCGATAGTCCTCCTTGAGCACATACTGGCTGTGTGAGCTGGCTGCTATGCCACCATCGCTGCTACTGGTGCTCTTGACAATTTTCGTGCCTGTTGCTGTCTTTGTGTACCATTTTTGTAGCAAGTTTCGCTCCTCGTCACTTGTTTGTGCCTGCTCCAATATGACAGTGAAAATATCCTCATCGATGTGCGTTGGTAATGGCATGGGACCTATGCTGTCGCCGATAAGCGCCTATAAATTCATTGAAGCAGTGAAATTGTACATTTTTTAATTAATTTGAGCAATTTTTTTTTTAATGAAAAATAAGTTCATCATGAAATGTACTAACCAGAAAAAATACACTTTTCGAGTTATTATAGCAAGTCTCAATTTCATGCAGATAATCATGTAGAATATATGGATCCTGTTCAACTTGCATAATATGCAAAGGACCGGTGCCGAAATGCATGTCGACAATTTCGATCTGTAATGGAATAAAAATGTTATTGTAATTGGGACTGAAATTGTAATTGGAATTTTAATAGTAATTCAGAGCGTAATTATAATTGTAATTGTTGTGAGGATAATTTTAATTGCAAATAAAATTATTATTTTAATTGTAATTGTAATGGAATAAAAAATGTTATTGTAATTGGAATAAAAATGCTATTGTAATTGGGACTGAAATTGTAATTGAAATTTCAATGGTAATTCAGAGCGTAATTGTAATTGTAAAAGTTCTGAGGACAATTTTAATTATTATTGTAAGGGTAGTTGTGAGATTAATTCTAATTGTAATTAAAATTTTTATAGTAATTGTCATTATAAGAGTAATTGCAATTAATAATATAAATGTAATAATTGTAAGTATAATTGCAATAGTATTCGTAATGGAAATTGGTATTGTTATTTATTGTAATTGCAACGGTTACTGGAATTATGAGAATAATTGTAATTGTGAGGGAAATTTTAATTTTAATTTAATTAATAATTGTAATTGCTTTTAAAAAGAGTAATTGTAATTGTAGTTTTTGCCCTAATTATGAGGGCAATTAATTGTAATTGTGGTTGTAATGGTTATTGTAATTATGTAATCGTAATTATTTATTTGTGTATGTAATTACGTGACTAATTATAATTGCGATTGTATTCGTAATGGAACTTGTAATTGAAGCTGTATTTGTAATGGAACTAAAGTAATTGATAAAAATAGTAACAGTAACTCTAATTATGCGGGAAATTTTAGTTGTAACTATGAGGGTAATCTTAATAATAATTATGGCAGTAAGCATGCATGTAAATGTGACTGTAATTGTAATTTAAAAAATTTTCAGTAATTTACTTAGTATAGTATTATAGTATTACTCAGTATTAGTAATACTATTGTAATTATGAAAATTAGTTCTAAATATAATTTTAAATGCAATTTTAACAATAATTATGACTGCTTGTAATTGTAATAGGAATAGTAATTTTAATTGTAATTATATATGTAAATGCAACGCCAAAGCAGTCGATTGGGGCACTCCTATAACGAACACACAAGGAAGGCGCATATTGGACATGCCCGCCAGACTGGGGCTAGTAGTGGCAAACACAGGTAACGCCACTGCTTTCAGAAGACCGGGATGTGTACACATGACAACGGATATCGTCTTGGTAACTGATAGCTTGACTGGGGCAATTAAAGAGTGGCAAGTCGTAGAAGACTATACTGGAAGTGACCACTAATACATCACCTTCCAACCCTGCCCCACCCCCAAAAGTAAAGGGAACTCGCAAATAGAACATATCCAAACTGAACACCGAAGTTTTCCTGCCTCACTTTGCTGCAAATCCCATGCCGCACATTAGTAGTGAAGCAAATTTCCTTGCAATCACCATGATTAAGCGCAACTACGACGCATCGGCCCCGTGTATGGCTCCGCTTAAGAAGTTAGCTTATGTACTGGTGGACACCAGATATCGCAGAGCCTAGACAAGCCTGTTTCCGCATTAGAAGAAGGTACACCAGAGCCAGGCGAAACAGAGATGCAGAGCAGGAAGCCAACTGAAGAGGAGCTTAAAACTGCGGCAAGAAGTGTCAAATGGAACAAAGCTCCTGATCCAGATGGCGTCCCAGCTGAAGTCCTCAAAGCTTGTGGCCGAAACCTGAACAAACATGATGCTTGAAGTTTACAATGCGTGCATTACTCAAAGCATCCTGAGTATAGAAATGCCAGAAGACACATATCTCGTGGGATAAGCGGACGATATAGCGGCCATCATATCCGTGTGAGATATCGAAGGTGCCAAGAGGAAGCTGAACCAAGTAATATTAAGGATCATGACTTAAGTTTGCCAAATATAAGACCGAAGTAATCCTGATGATAGGAGGCCACTCAAGGTCAGCACGCATCTAGGCGATACATTCCTAGTAACTCAAAAGGCGGTGAAATATCTGGACATTCAACTCGATTGCAGGCTTACGTTCTGGGTCCAGATACGGAACGCGGCTACTAAAGCAGCGAAGATGACGAGAATGCTGAGTATACTAATGGCGAACATCGGTGGACCAACCCAGAGTAAAAGAAGGTTGATTATGGCCACCACAAACGCAATACTCCTGTATGACAGCGAAATATGGGGAGATTCGCTAAAGTGTAGAGCCAAACACAAAGCACTGAAGGCTGTACAACGAACGCTGGCACTTTGAGTTGCTTTAGCCTACCGCATTGTCTCACGAGCAGCAGTTTTTGTAATCAGCGGGAAGATACCTATTGACGTCATGGCCTTGGAAGGATGGAAACGTGGGATTATAGGAAAAAACACGCCGCCACTAACGCCGCAGCAGGGAGATTCCAAACCATGCAGCGGTGGCAAAGTCGATGAGACACCACAATAGGTAAATGGGTTCAAAGAAACTTCGGAGAAGTGGCCTATTGCAGGGATTAGTGCCTCTCGGGCGACGGATACTTCCAGAAATACTTATACCGCATGGGTAAGGTCAGCTGTCTACAAGCAAGGTGGACATAGACGTGGGTCTCGGCCCTTCCGAAGTAATGTAGAAAGTAGTCGCGGGAAGGGAGTCTCCCCAACAAAAGAAGATGGATTGTTTTAGTGGTCATATCACACTGTAAATGCGAAGGCATTTGGAAACCTACCTCATCCACCAAAAAAAAAAAACTGTAATAGTAATTATGACTACATTTCTAACTGTAATTGTAATTGTAGTTGTAATGGTAATTATAATTGTAATTGTAATTGGATTTATAATTGTAAGAGTAATGGTAGTTGTATTGTATATCTTATGTTCATTGTATTTCAAATGTAATTATAATAGTAATTATGATTGTACTCCTAATTGTAATCGTAGTTGTAATTAGCGATTGCAATTATAATGCAAATAATATATTTGTACAACAACATTTACCTCAATTTGCCGATCATCGTAAATTGACTGTAACTCTGGTCCAACTAGTTCCAAAAGCATGCGACGCTCCTGGCAAAATTCTAGAAACATATAAAATAGTTTGAATAAATTGGAAAAGAAAAGCGATTAAGTCAAATAAATATAGTAACATACTCGCTTAGAGACACCATAGTTTGAATAATACAAGTATTTATATGCTTATGAAAAAACTACTAAAAAAATTGGCAAACAATTTTGAGGGCTGAATACACCCAACTCCTGGCAAACAATGCTATTAAATGGGACGTGCAAAGCCCAAATGATATATGAACTAAGCTTTTAATAATACAATTAGAGCATGAAATATGAGATAGGCGATTAAAAGGCAGTTAAGGGAGAACGAAAGCGATTTGACTTAAATAAAAACAAATACTAAGTATAAGTGTATGCATACATATGTACATATATATAGTATACATATTTATATGTGTGTGTCTAAGAGTGGTTACACTACTTACCCTCCTTCAAGCTGGATACATAAACTTTAATGAGCAGCGGCTTAGGAAGGCGTGTGTTTTTGCTTGTTATTCCCCGTAGAGCGCTTAGTACGCCCTCATCGATGGGTACAGCCATATTGTGTGCTGTGGTGGTTGGTGTGGGTAATTATTCGGGAATGTGAACAGCGTGGCCACAGCGTATCCGTACTGTCCAGCAGCAGCGTTTATTAGGTAATTTTATTTTAATGTTTTCTGCTATTTATTTTAACTGTTAGTGTTGAATATTTTCAGCTCACTTTTAATATCCTTTATTATTGTCGAGAAAGAATTCCAAATTGCTATTTGCTCGGTATATGAGTAACATGCATGAGCATTCATTTATACATATGTATGTATGTATATTTATACATATGTATGCATATGAATAAAATTGTTTTTGCTGTTGGCTAGCTGACTGAAATTCCAATCGATTACAATGGCATTCAACAGATGGTGCTGCCGTTTATTTTTTGCACTCGTACAATTCCTACAGCGCACTGAAGTTTCTGTTATGGCGTTCGTGTTTTTGGCTTTTTCTCTTCATTTAACTCGAATACCATTCACTTATTTGTTCGCCCCATATTTGCTGGTATATGAGTATGTCCTTTTTCTATTTGCTATGATAATATTTGTAATAATTCTGCAACATTTTGTATTTTTCTCATATTATTATTTTGCCATACTCATAGCGCTTAACAACTTAATGCTTGCGGCAGATCTCTATAAAGCGGATTGTTTTGTTAGTCAAATTTTCGCAGCTTGTATGTAGCTGAAAAGATAAAAAGGGAAAAAGTAAATGTTAAAACTTGATTTAAACAAGTGAAAAAATCGAAGCAAGCAAAATGATCGCAACCGAATTTTATACTGTCGACATTCATTGCGTTTAATAACTACGGCACTAAGACTTGTTGATAAATTTTGACAAATTACTTGTTTTAATTTGTTTAATTTTGGTAATTTTGTGTGAAAATATAGTATAATACATTCTCTTATAAGAACTATATAAACCCAAGTTTCAAAGTTTGTGCAATAAAAACAAAAACTCAGCAAATTTTCATCAACATTTTACACTTTTTAATCAAACTTTTGAAAAAATTTGTGTATGGTGTTTTATAACCCATTGAATTTTGATATAATAAAGTGCAAGTTGCAACTGGTTCGTGTTGATGTTTGAAAAATTTGTGTGCTATTACAGTTTGTATGTCGGGCTTCATTCTTTCGCTATTCCATGTAAAGAAATTTGCTTCCTGCTTGAATTGGAGCGAGAAGACATAGAAATGCCAATATTAGCGGAAAATTTTTATCCCGCGATTTCGAGATAATTTTGAAGTAATCCCGAAATCCATCCTGGGACTAATCTTGGTATATAATTTTATTAATACGAGGGGTGCCTTTTATATGTCGGGATTAGAGAACAAAAACAAATTTTAATCATCGAAAATCACTTTATTGTTTTTCAAAATATTCTCCATGAAGATCTATACACTTTTGCATGCGTTTGAACCAATTGTCGAAGCACTTTTGCCACTCTGAATGAGGTACCTCCAAAACATGCATTCTGAATGCTGCAACCGCTTCTTCAGGTGTCGAAAAACGTTGACCTCCCAGTTAGTTTTTTACGTACGGGAATAAAAAGAAGTCATTCGGTGCCAAGTCAGAACTATACGGCGGATGACCCATTAATTCGATGTTTTGGGTGCTCAAAAATGCAGTTGTTTGAGCTGATGTGTGAGAGCTCGCATTGTCCTGGTGAAGAGTGATCCGTCTTTGGCGATTGGTTTTCCTAATTTCTTGGAAGACAACTGGCAAACAAATGGTTGTGTACCACTCAGAATTTACTGTTCTGCGTTGTTCTAGTGGTACGGTTGCGACATGTCGAGTTTTTCCGAAAAAAACAGGCGACCATTTGCTTGGAAGTGCTTCGTACGCGAACAACTTTTGTCGGATTTGGCTCATCTTGAAACACCCATGCAGTCGACTGCTGTTTACTTTCGGGCTTATACGCGTAAATCCATGATTCATCACCTGTTACGATGTCATAGACGTGTTTCGAAGCCCCGCGATGGTATTTTTTGAGCATTTCCTTCGACCAATCGACACGAGCCTTTTTTTGAGCGATTGACAAATTGTGTGGGATCCAACGCGAACAAATTTTTTTGACAGTCAAATGTTTATGCAATATTGAATGTATGCTGGTCCCACTAATGCCTAAGATTGTCTCAATCTCACGATAGGTCACATGACGATCTTGCAGTATCAGTTCGAGCACAGCATCAATGGTTTTCGGAACAACAACTGATTGTGGACGACCTTCACGAAATTCGTCTTGGAGTGAACTACGACCACGATAGAATTCCCCATACCATCGATAAACACTGGTCCTTGATGGAGCTTCATCGCCAAAAAATGAATTAGGTTCATCCATGCAATGTTGCTGAGTTAATCCACGTCGAAAGTTGTAAAAAATAATCGCACGAAAATGTTGACGATTTAATTCCATTTTTGGACCGAGATGAATCTTTTAAGTTACTGTAAACAACACAAATAGCGCTGGTATTTCAAAACGTTCTGAGTACGAAAAAGCCAAAAAATGTCAAACTTTGCGATACAGCAGTCAATTGCCAGATTGCAATACCAGAGTTGCCAAATCCTGCCAAATAAAAGGCACAAGTCGTATCAGTAAAAAGTCAATAATAGAAAGTATTTAAACATAATATGAGTTAAAACCCTTTGAATTTTAAGAAATACTGTTCCTAAAAATTAAATATTTATTAAAACAGTCAAATTTTAAAGTAATATTTTTTTTAGCTTCTATTTAAAAAACTATGTAATTTAGGAACAACGCAAATAAGAATGCAAATACAAAGTATTTTTGAATGCAATAAATTATACCCTAGTAAATGATTTTTTTAATTGAGGCCTCTATGTTCCATCTAGGAACCATGGGGAAAAATATATATATTTACATATAAATGATTTTTTAGCTTGAAGCGAAATCTTACTCAGGTGGACTGAATGAATTCGAAGATTGAGATGATTTATTTGTTAATATTGATGTTGCCATTTTCAATCCAAATCAATTAAAACAAGTTTTTTATATTATTTTGCAATAATCATGTAAAATTTTTCGGGCTTCCGGAATTTGCACATTTCTATTAGTCCCGGGATCCTGAAACAACTAATACATGCTAATACCACCCTTTGCGGGATATGAAAAACACCGGGATACCGAGTTTTCGGGATTGCCATCCCTATACCATACGTGGGCACTCGAATACTGAAGTGGCATGGGAAGACGAAGGCCGTATAAGCGTTAGAAGGAGCCGGTAGAGAAGGACTTTAAATGATTTGGGGTTTCCTGTTGGTATTAATAAGCACAAGAAATAACTATTCATAACTATGAATCCTTGTCGAATTCATTAAAAATCACTTTATTAGTTACAACGAAAATAAAGAAGAAAAGCAAAAATTTACAGTAGGAAACATTGAAACCCGGACACGGAAAAGTACAGACAATTTTGATTGCACTCGTCATATTGTATACCTGTAACATAAGCCGTTATTGTTTTAATATAAAGTTACAAAAAAAAGTGATTGCTTGATGGAAATTGCCATTTATTTACTGAACGAGTTCTTAACGTATTTATTAAGGGTGATCAATTTATAGGTATCGGATTTTCAATTGAAATAAAAGAACGAATCTTCAAATTGATTGGGCAATCTTTTTTAATGTTTGTGTCGAACCATTCATGACATTTATTTTTAAAGACAATCCCTTTGAAATGTTTTCCGCAACTGCGCCTTAACTCGTCCATCCGTTAACACCATTTTTTAATAACTCGCTTGAGCATTTCGGTCGGTATCTCGTGAATAACTTTAGTAATGTTGGCTTCCAATGCTTCAATTGAAGCTGGGTTATCCACAAGTCATTTCGACTTTAGACACCCTCACAAATAAAAATCCAAAGGTGTGATATCACACGATCTTCGTTCCCAATCCACTGGTGCGAGACGAAAGATAAATTTCTCACTGAAACGACGATGCAGTAAGTCCATTGTTTCTCGGTCTGTTTGGTTGTATGGCAAGTAGCGTATTCTTGTTGAAACCAAATGTTGTTCCAGTATCTAAAAGTCATTTATCATGGAGCGATAGCATTCTCCATTCACTCTTACATTAGTTCCAGCCTCGTTTTTGATGATATATGAACCGTTGATTCCTCCAGCCCTTAGGCCGTACCGAACGGTTAATTGCAATGGATGTAATGGCTGTTCTTGAAAGGCTTTGGGTTGCTCTTCCGCTCAAATATGGAAATTTTGTCTATTGAGGTAGCCATTAAGCCAAAAATGTGCCTCATCGCTGAGCACCAGCGCGCCTGAGCGCGCGATGAACACTTTTCACAGAGCGTCGATTTTCGAAATGGAATTGTACGATTTGTAAACGTTCGATAGCAGTTTTTCTGCTGTACAAAACTACGTTAGCTGTTTTTTTGAGTTATTTAAACTTTTTTTCATTTTGAGACTTAGAAATGGAATACCCAGTAGGCAAAATCAACATTTTCAACAGCTGCACTTCTTGCTGCTCAAAAAGCTGCCGAAGCAGCCCGGGACATTTGCGATGTGTATGGAGAAGGTGTCACAGGTGGGTCTACAGCACGGAAATAGTTTGAAAAGTTCAAAAATGGAGACTTTGACGTCGATGACACGTCCCGCAGTGGAATGCCTGCTGAATTCGATGAAGAACGTCTCAAGTCGCTTTTGAAGAAGAGTAGTCGCTAAACCAGTCGTGAATTGGCGAAAAAAATGAATTGCGATCATAAAACGATTCTCAATCAACTTTATACAATGTAATTTGTCGAAAAATTGCGAGCCTGCATGCCTCACGAGCTCAACGACTATTTGACTAAAAAGATCTGATCGACATTGCATTGGCAGATCCCATGTTGCACAAGTCGTCAGAACCGCACTCCAACATTTCGAATGCGAGGTCCTTCAGCATTCGCCGTGTTTTCCAGACCTTGCGCCGATCGATTACCATCTTTTCCGTTCCCTGTCAAACCATACGAAAGACGTTATATTTGATAACAAAGAGGCCCTTAAAAACTGGTTCAATAACTTCCTTGACAGCAGACCAGGCGATTTTTGGCGGAACGGTATCGACAAATAAGTCGAGGCGTAGAAATGGGTTTTAAACAACAAGGGCGAATATAAAGGGTGGTTAAATTTTAAGGACCGATGTTTAATGTGAACCACACCTAAACATCAACGACACCGTTGGACTTCTTTCTTTGGGTTTATTTGAAAGAAAAGGTGTACGTCGATACTCGTAAGATAGCAACAATTCAAGAGGTAAAGGATGAGATAATTCGGCACATTAACGGCATAGAACCTCAATTATGCCCTCAGCGTCATCGAAAATTTGAACCATCGGATGGAGGTGTGCCGCCGAGGCCGCGGCGGCCATTTGACCGATACTTTGCTCCATACGTAATTGAGCCATACTAATATTATCATAATAAAGAGAAATGACAATCATTTTCTAAAAAACTTGTACTTTATTCAAAATCAACACCGGCCCTTAAAACTTAACCACCCTTAATAATTGATCAATTTATTGGCATAGTTATTGTTTTTTTGTTTAAACAAAAGTCGTCGGTAAAAACGCTACGAACTTATTCCCCAACCTAATAGTTTGACGGTAGTCATGTGTGACCTGTCAAAATATCCCTATTGCAAAAATTACCTCCAAATTGATCGCCCTTTAGCTTTTAATAGCCTTCAATTAGAGACTTTTTAATGCAATATTTTTGCTGCTTGGAAGTGCAAATTAGTTTGAGAAAATGTATAAACTTGCTAAACCTAATTTTAGCACTCATTTCGCGAAGGGTGCAGTTTTCGCGACAAAAAGTTAAATTATTAGCCATATCACATTCGTTCCGGTATAAACTTTTGGCTGGCCGAAGCAGAGCGAGCTTTCAGAATTTATAATTTTCCATGGATTTTATTTTTTGTACAAAACTTTATTTTTGAAACTTATTACATATTTCTGATACTTTTTTTTTTGTAAACGTAGTTCTTAAATGTAAACAGTCTTAAGGATTTGAGTAAAAAACTGGCTTCCAAATTTGTTTGACCTTTTTTCTGAAAGCATGCACGAATGTGTATTTATATATATACATTTAAGTGTATGTATTCATATTTAATGCATTAAATATTTATTGAATTCAATTAAGAATAGAGCTCTACTAGACGTATCGTCACGTCTGTCCTAGTCACGTTTTAATAAAATTAAGTATTGAAATTTAACTAACATAAAATTCATTAAAGAAGAATGCCTGCGAACTTAAGCTCAACAATGGCCAGACAGTCTACTGTTATACTTTCATTTTTTTTTCTTTTTTGTATTTGGCTTCTATTCTCCTTTGTTATTCCATCCCCGGAACAATGTCGTTGACATCAATCGATGGCAATTACTTCCGCTTCGATGGAACCAATTGAATTGTTCCAATATGTTCATGTAACAAAGGTAGACGCTTATATATCAATATACATACATATTTACACATAAATACTCGTATATGCGCGTTCGTACTTTTTCCAGACACTGGCCACAACATTCCTGCATTTTTGTATGTGTGTTTGTAGATACGAAATAACAGTTTTATGTGGATGCAGACGACCAGGTCATTTATTCATGCGATATCGACTTTTACCTCACATACATACATACAAACAGACATACATACACGCATACATACACATTGCTATCCGTATGGTCGGTGGAGTTGAAATACCAGTAGATAGCATTGATATGCGCATATATGTATGTATGTGTACGCATTTGTGGTTGTAGGTAGATGCGCATGCATAAAATTCAGCATAACTCAGCTTGAAAAGAAAATAATCCTATTGAGTGGAGCTGAAATGCTACTTTGTGCTTGTGACATCTGCTGTGTGCCACATACCACATACCACATGTGAGTACATCTATTTTGCTTGTTTCACAAAGTGCCCCAGGTGTTTGCATGCAGGTGGCAGCTTTGGTAATTACTACACACGCGTTGAGTAAAGTAAAGTAACATGCAAAGGTAGTTATTGTGAAAAATATAGCCAGAGTTAACTTTTGGGGTGTAAAGATATATATATAGTAGCACGTATGCAGGGTTGCATTAATAGTCGCATACTGTTAAGTATGTATGGTAGAAAGCAACGGAGGAGGCGGTCCAGGTAGTAGTCGCATATGCCGATAAATTAGTTTTGGCAGTTGTAGCACCATTGGTCTTAAGTTTTTGTGAAATGCCAGAGGAAACGCTGGAAGAACTACAATACAAATATGAAAGTATAGGGCGCGTGCGCTATTTGAAGGCAACTTGAGAGCAAAACTAATTAGCTTTTATTTTCTTCTGGTACAATGTCTTTACGTCTTGCTCTGTTGTCGTGTTCGGCTAGCCTTATATATAATCTGTGAATTTTTTTTTGCCATAAAGCCTACCGGGATTAGTTCTGTAAGGACGAATGGAGTGCCATCACAAATTGTATGGAAGCCGCAGATAGTCCGCAAAGCGTTTAGCCGATAAAGGGCTATTAGTTTTCGTGCATAGTTATTTATGTTCAATGCGTCAGTTCAGATTGGTACGGCATACAGAAGGACCGAGCTGTCTACCCACTTATGTATATAGGAATCTTTTGCTGCGCTTTGGCCATCGTTGTTTTGCATTATTCGTGGTAGTCTGGACTGCACCTTTGATGGATTCTTCAGAGCATATTTTAGGAGCATTTTAAAGTGTAAACGACTACCAGTCATCATTCTTAGGTATTTAATAGCGGGTTTTGAATAAGGAGTCGCAGTTCCAACATTGACGTTCATAAATTCTACTGTCTTCCTGCTGCTTATCAGGTTTGTGCTTAACAAATTCTAGGTTCATAGACGTTAATCAAGCTTTAATCGTACTTATTGATTCGTTAGCGACCGGTTTTAGGAGGCACTCCCAGTCTTAGAACACCCTTTGGTGCCATAATAGTGTACTTTAAACTGATCCTAGATGGACCACTGCTAACAAATTTTACTACTCAATTCCTATGTCGCCTTTAAGCCTCAGTTTATGGCCCGTAAAATTGATTCCAAATATTCTGGTAATATAACTAGACGTGCCTACTTGTATGCAGATTTCTAGTATTCGCTGCAAGCTATCTGCATCAAAGACGTTTTTAACGGCCAAAGTCATCTCCGAACAATATTCTTTTTCTTGCAGCACCATCTCTTGCCCTCAAAGGCTTCCGTTGATACCACGATTTTAGAGAGGGATTTCCTGAAGCGCAACTGGTATGTGAATAAAATACCTTTAACTTCTGCGAAACACAGCTGGTCACAAACAATTAAAACAATCAGATTTTTGATATCTTAGGCCTGCGAGAACGAAGCAGCTAAGCAGCAGGTGCTGAGATGATTTCAATTCATCCTTCATACAGCTGCCACAAAAAGACTCGAAGTAATTCCGAGTCTCACCCCGCGGAAAGTGCCCACGAAATTTGAGAATTCAAATCTTGTTGGCCTCAGAAGATCGCTTGAATGCCCCCGATCCAGCCGTGACCAGAAGGATTTCGCGACTTTACATGTTTGTGTACTTGCCCAGAGCTCGCTGAGTTGACGCGAAGCCCGTCTTTCCAGGAGTAAAGCGCAGGTTGTCAAGGGGATCCCGATTATCATTTTTCGCGGGGACAATACCACGCAGGTCCCTTGTCTAGACAGTTCGTTCGTTGTACAGTTTCCAGCAATGCCACTATGACCAGATACCCAAGTTAGCCTTATGTTAAAGAGTTCACATGCCGGCGAAAGTGAAACCAGGCATTCTCTGACCAGTTTCGAGTGCACCATAGTAGAGTCAAGGGCCCTAATTGATGCTTCGCTATCGGAGTAGATGTTTACCTCTTTTACAGTAGACAATCAGCTGCTTCTTTAATTGCGGCCACCTCTGCTTGGAACACACTACAGTAGTCCGGTAACCGGAATTTGAGCCTGATGGGGAGCTCTTTGTAGAGCACTCCTCCTCCAACTCCAAAGATCCGCTTGGAGTAAGCGAGGGTACACACTGGTCCGTTGTTGGGTCCCAAAGTTTCTGAGGATACTTGAGTGCACAAAAATGCACCTAGGGGATACAAATTCAAAACGGAAATAAAAATAATTTGATATGTGCCAGACGCGGTACTAACATCCGACATTGAAGAAGATTTACAACGCCGCCTCAACAGTTTCGAAAAAGCTGCAGAAACTTTTAATATGCAAATATCCGCATCAAAAACAAAATCGCTTAAAATCTCAAGATATCCCCTAAGAAGCAATCTTGCGTAGTATGGCGCACCAATTATGTTGGTTATGTAGTTCAACGACCTCGGACCCAAAATAAAAATAACTTCTTTTAAAGACCTTAGTTCTGAAGTCATCGCGCAAACGAACAAAGCAACTCGTGTAGCAAGATATCTTCTGGATATCTGGTGCAATAAAATAAATACCTCAACACTAAAGGGAAAGTCAGAATATATAAAACATGCGTGGGGCCTATATTGACATATGCAATTGAGAGGGGAGCGGATATGAAAACATCCGAGCAGGCAGTATCAAGACATTTCAGTTCTGCGCGCTATAGAAGGCACGCTGGGACTTGATGCGCAATGAAGAAATACAACAAATGTTCGACGTACAAAATGTTATCAGGTCGAGCTGAAAGAGGCGGAAGGAATGGTATAGGCATATGGAGATTGACCAACGAACGACTGGCAAAAATATCAATGATACAAAAGCCAACCACTTCAAGATGACCTGGTAGACCTCCAAAGAGATGGTGAGAATGTTGGACTTCAAGCTTAAGCGTTATATAATTTTAATATATGTAGTATAAATACTTACTATATTTCTTATATTTGTTATAGCTGTTATGTATAAGTATATATGTTATGTTGTATGCATTTTTAACTTGCAAATTGTTGTAAAACAGGATTTAATCCTAACAGACAGTTGAAGAAGAAGAAGAACCCTCGTTAATTACGACTTGCTGTTGTCGTCGTTGAATGGAACCAATTATCTTTCTGGCGGTGTTTTGATCAATTCGACCCCACTCATCTTTCAAATTGTTGAACATTGTCAAATATTCACTCATTGCTGAAAACTTTGTTTCGACACGATAACCCAAAGATTTTCTATCGGCTTCTGGTCTGGATTACAAGCGGGCCATTCTAATAATAATGGTATCCTATTTAACTTAAAAAATTCATTAGTTTTTTTCGCGGTATGAACTGCTGCGTTAGCTTGTTGAAATATCCATTCGGGGACACTTACATCATCTCCGAAATCAATAAGGACCTCATTCAACAGCTCTATGTCTTTTTCGGCATTCATTTTCATAGAAATAACGCAAATTAGGGTCTCCAATAGCAGCCCAAATCAATAGCGAGCCGCCGCTTTTCCTTTTAAAATTTGCCGAATACGTCTCATAGAAACTTTGAGGTTAAGGGTCCAGCTCCTCCAGACAACCAGCTTTTCAATAATTTTTTGCGAAATACTGAGAGTATTTATTATTTTAAAATAAATTACATACTAATATTTATTCCTAAATGAATATATAAACAGTTCTTTGAAATAAAAAAAAAGAACAAAAAAAAAAAAAATGGCGGCGCTACAGCTGCTCAAACGTAGCTCTTTTAATTTGCCCCGTGGAATGTACAGCCGTTTGTAATAAACTGAAATCGATTAGAAAAAAATGTTTCCTTAAAATATGTAATTCCGCTTTGCACTTATCTATTTTGAACGAAAAAAAAGAAAAATGAAAATTTGAAGTGAAAAAGAAAAAAATACACTTTTTTTTATAAACAAATCGATTAAAACAAAATTTTTAGTGATTAATAATTATGTAAGGGAATATCACCGAAAAATTTAAAGTTGATATGTTGATTACTTTGTGTGACAGCGCGGAAAAAAACGTATTTTGAGAAAAACACGATTAAAGATTTCGTTCTTTTCCATCTTTCATTGAATTCTCTTCACTTCACTGATTTTATAAGGACTTTTTAGACTTTCTATTAAGCTTAAAACATCGCATAGATATTCTTTAGATTATAAATGAATTTTTAAAGCAAAAAATAGGGAAATTTAAAAGTGCTGGAGGAGCTGCCCCACCTAAGTAAGCGCTGAATCTCCGACGGGCTGTGCATTTTATTCACGGCAAGCCGGCTTATTTCTTTTAAGTCTCGTTGAGAAAGTATTGGGTTTTGGCCAGAAGTTTCCCTTCATAAATTTTACATAATTTTAACTATTATGCGAAGAGTTTCCGTCCTTTCTTAGCCGAAGTTACGAATTATTTAAACAATTAAAAAATAAAAGTTATGTGAAGTTCCTATGTGCCTTGGGAAGCTACAACTCCATCTTTTTGTTCTTTTGACTTTATCCATTAATTGAGCCAGTTTGCGATGCTCTCGTAAGCAGTGAATCGCTCTCCAATTAGGGCTAACTCCATTGATCGGAACAGATGGTAGTCCGAAGGTGCAATGTCTGGGGAATGCGGCGGGTGGGTAAGATTTCCCAATTCAGTCCCTCTAAATATTTTCGGACAGATTTAGTAACGTGAGGCCTGGCGTTGTCATGCAACAACATCAGTTTGTCATGTCTACCGTCCCATTATAGCCGCTTTTCTTTGAGAGCTCGATTCAAACGCATTAGCTGCAGTCGGTAACGATCGGCAGTGATGGTTTTAGAGGGTTTAAGGAGTTCATAATAGATGAGACCCTTCTGAGCCCACTAGATGCACAACATAACCTTTGAAGCATGAATATTTGTTTTTGCTGTCGATGGACCTGGTTCTCCTGACAGGCTTCAACATTTTCGACACTTAGGGTTATCATAATAGATAAATTTTTCATCAATAGTGACAATGCGATGTAGGAAACCTTTTTTTTCTGTCGTAGCATCTCACACATCACCAAACGTCTCTCAATATCCTTCTCCTTCAATTGATGTGGCACCCAGTTACCTGCTTTCAGCAGCGACGAGGGCAGAAACTTATTCCTCAGCGCTCAATTCTTTTAAAAACAATAACTGGCCTTATATAGTAAGTGTTTCGCGCGGCATCAGTGCTAATCGCTTGTGCTAGAAATAAAGCAAGCTAAACATTTCAATGGATTGCTGTTATATGGAAGCAATTGTCACAAAGTTGTAATACAAGTCTAAGAAAACCAAGACTTTTTGCTGCATGTAGACGAGAAGTAGTATTTTATGATTAATCCTATCATTATTTCGCTAAGTGTGTAGTTTATTTTATAGAAATTATTTATAGATCAAATTTCGAAAAAATTTTAATCAACATTTTCCACTTTTGAATCAGGATTTTCGGGAAACTTTTGGGTTAGCAATTTTATAACTCATTCAATTCTAGTACAATAAAATGAAAGTTTTAAGTCGCTCAAAAATAGTGCTGATTGTTGACTTTTCTTAGTTTTTGCATACGAGTATTTTTTTCATGTGGAATAATTCCGAATAGAAAATGTAAAAGGATAAAGTGACTTAATTATATAAGTTTATCACTAGCCAGCAGCCATTTGTTTCTCCTATCAGTGATATTACACCATGGCCGAGCTGACCCTGCTTGTTACCAAATATACTTTTTTGGTTGCATTTGAGCACAAGTGTGAAAAAATATTTGTAATGTAATAAATGTGTACTAGGATTATTTCACTCATCATCATTTAGATCCAAACATTCACTAATAAACACCACCACCGACCGTTGTACACTTATACTCAAGCAGAATCAGCAAAATATTGGCTAACTTTGTTGGCGTAACATTTAACAGGCAATTACCAGCTGAATTGCCCTGACAAATAACGTGGCAGCCATGTTCAGGAGCCAAAACAAAAACACACGTCAACTAAAAATCAGCGAATACCTTATATGCATGCAAGGATGTGTGTGAAGAGCTACCGGCATTAATTCAGTCGAGTGTTAGATATCGCCGTATTCATATGTGTGTGCGTGTAAAAGTTGAAGTATAACCGGTAATCAAATAGTCATTAGAAACATACACCTACAGAAAACATAAACGCGGATGTACACATGTATGTATGTATATATTTGTTTACACCCAGTAACCCCGCTCGCCTGTTTCGCAAGTGAATGCGAGTCAACTAACCTTATTATTCGTTAATTTCCGTTTAATTGGTAACTGCCAATAGGGAGCAGACTGATTGACTGACAGACTGGCTGGCTGGTTGACTGAGTGACAGACTAATGAAGGTGCAGACAGTTGATGGTGGCTTCGCGGCTGCATGCCGAGTGGCATATAATTCAGCTTAAGGGCCTTTCAAATATACACGGCAGTATTTGTTGGCAAATACGTGTGTGTGTGTGGGCATGTATGTGTGTGTATAAAAATATGTTCTGCTTCAATTAAGTCTGCCAGAATTCGCAATCAAAGTTAACAGCCGGCCTGCTGTTAACTGACACTGTCAAAACGCTATTAGGCGCATGTTGATGGACACCACAGAAAATCGTAATATTGACGAATTCGTTATGTATTATCGAAGAGTGTGCTGGGAGCGAGGTTTATGCACCAAAAACTAATTTCTGTCACAGTTTGGTGCATATGGCAGAATGGGTAAAGATTTTGAATAATTTTCCAAATCTTTATTTATTTTTCTAAATCTATTTCACCAGTTAGCCAGTGTGCTAATTAAGTTAGCGTTATATTGTATATATCTCCTATAAATAATAATAATAATAATATTTTGCCAGCATCAAAGCACTCCAAGAACTAGAGGTTTAAGTGGTTTTGTTGCACCTAGCGAATTTTATTTTTTTCAGGCACAAATTATCTTTCCAAAAATATTGACATGATTCAAACCAAATTTTAGCAGTATAAGTATAAACGAGGTCTCCGTTTGCCATTTGTTTGGGTTCGCGTACTAAATCTTGAATTTCCTTCCCATGTTTTCCCACACTTCATGCTGGAGGTAGTCAACGGTGAGCTTCGTCTTCAACACCTTCGCTTCGTTTTCTGAATTATTTGTGCCAATTGTTAAAATTTTATTGCCGCATCACTCGACCGCCAAAGGCATTCGCAACATTCTCAATGTTTCTGCTCCAGAAATTTCATGCCGAAAATAAGATTTAATAATACAATTTTTTTTCCTCAACACAATTAGACTTTGTGAAAATTGCTAAATTCGAAGGGTACACGCGCTATGTTGATTGAGTGTTAATGTTCATATAAAATTTGGCACAGATGTCATTGAAAGTATTACAAGGCTGTAAAAAGAAAGAACTTCGCATTAATTGTGTAAGATAATATAATCATTTAAAATTGCATTCATATACAAAAATTGTCATTATACGCTTTGGCCACGTTCACCAGCATATTAAAAAAAGTTACTGCTTTTAAAGGAGAGCCAAATATTTGCTTGCATACATCGCGCATACAAAAATCAATTTTTTCTGTTATTCAGAAACAACTTCATATGCACGTGAAACTATAGATTTTCTATAGCAATGCTGTGTACTCAGTTTTTAATTTTTTCATAGAATATGTATAATATTTTAAAGTACTTGAAAGTTTCAAAGGAAAACGTATCGTGACAAGGTATCCATTGCGTATACTTAACTTCATAGGAGGGAAGTTCAATCGTTTTTTTTTATTATTTTTATTAAACAGTAAGAAGAACGAAGTTGAGGTATGTATCACTACATACATATACCTGTAGCATATATATATAAAAAAAAAAAAAATAATTGGCGAGTACACTTCTGTAAGGTGTTTGGCCGAGCTCCTCCTTTTATTTGTGGCGTGCGTCTTGATGTTATTCCCCCAATGGAGCGACCTACAGTTTTAAGCCGTCTCCGAACGGCAAATAGTTTTTTATGAGAAGCTTTTTCCTGACGAAAATTCACTCGGAGGTTTACCTTTGGCTGCCGAGGGGCGACCGTTATTAGGGGAAACGTTTACTATAATTTTGCTGTTTGATGCACGGATTTTCGAAACTACGCCCTCCTGAATGGTAGTCACGCATCAGCTCATTCCGCTACGGCGGTCCACAATAATATTTCATAGTAAATATTAAATTTTAGTGATAATGCAATCAAGTTATATTATACTCAATATTTTTACTGCAATTTTGTTTAGTAATTAATTGAAATAAAGAATTGTATTTACAGTATTTTTAGCGCCACTGCAATCTGCCCATCTATGTCAAAAATTAATTCGATTTTTGTGCCACTTTCATCTATGAATTGAATAGGCTATAAAACTGCATACTTGAAACTTTTACAAAAATTCTGAGTAAAGAGTTTTAAATTTTAATGAAAATTTGTTGTATTTTTTTTTAATTCTGTACAAATTTTGAAACTTAAAAATATATATATATATATAAAATATTTGTTGTACTATATACTATATTTTTATAAAAAGATAAATAAAAAATAAATCAAAAATAAATTAGTAGTTTAAAAACTCTGATTAAAAAGTTTGTAGATGTTTTAAATTTTGTAAAAAGTTTGAAATCTTAAGGAATACAGTGTTTTTGTACTATAAATGATATTTGTATAAGAAATAAATAAATAATTAAAAAATCATGATTAAAAAGTATGAAGAAAATTTGAAAAGAAAAATTTTACGATGTGAGGATTAAATGTTTCAATTATCTGCTTTTCCTCAATAATCCTCATGTATCAGGAAATTGATACTTCATATTAAATCTCTAATTTAAAAATAGTAGTTAGTTGCTAGTAATGGGAAAAATGTAAAATACGAACTACTTTAGCAGCAAAATAAACTAATTCCGAACTAATGAGTTTACCTGCTGGAAGTTTCATAGCAATGCATTTGTTGCTGCATCCGTATAGGCCTACCACCATATTACGCTTTCGTATGTCACGTATGCTTATGTGAGTTTGTGGGTTTCGTGCTAATTTCAAATTACTGTAATTAAAGTCGCTGTCAGCAAAGTTTGGACTTAGCATTCATGAAAGATTAATACCCATTTAATATGCTGGCGGAGGGTTGACTATTATATATACATATTCATGAGATATTATTTAGCATATGTATATGTGTATGTATATACAAATATGTGAATAGCTGCGTACATAGAAGCACAAATCATCCTGAAATTGTGGGCAGCTTTTCTGAGGGAGAGTAATTGAAACTCTCAATAGCAGCGATTACTAGGCTTGCTTTCCAAATTACGCTTTATTAATGTACATACTAAACATTAGGCCGGGTCGATTTGTGGGGAGGCAAAAAATCGCCCATTGCTCTGTGAAAATCATATTCTAGGGATCAAAATTAGAAACTTTGCCGAAGGAACCATACCTCTAAAACGAACTCTGATGTCCCCCAATTTGGGTCGAACTTTTTAGTTTCTTTTCTCATGTAAAGGCCAAAAATGGTGATATTTTGAAATGATTGTATGGGGAACCCCACAGGAGAGTTCCAGGGGGTGTGCCACTGGCATGGGTGGATCGGCCGTCCAAAGTTAGTGGGGGTCGGTCATACATTTGGACTCGATTGGAGCACTATAAATGGGTCAAAGTGGGATTTTTCGTTCGACCCAAATTGGGGGACATCAAAATTCGTTTTAGAGGTATGGTTCCTTCAGCAAAGTTTCTTATTTTGATCCCTAGAATACGATTTTCATAGAGCAATGAGCGATTTTTAAATCGACCCGCCCTACTAAACATATACGAGTATGTACAGAACTTCACTAAGTCCCAGTTATGGTTCTAAATTAAAACTGAACACCAACTTCGAATGGTAATTCATTATTCATTTACTAACTTACTAAATAACTAACAAGTTTAGTGGATGTCTACAATTAATGAGTGATAAATGACGTTTTCGGAATATCCCCCGCGTTCACGCTATCAGATGTTGATTATTTTGGCGAATTTTCGTTGCCCTTTAAATATAATTTGACCCCAAACGTCCAAATAATAGTGGGAGCACAGATGTATTTTTTGTACGGCAGGCATTTTGGGTTGTACCATTTAGGAATGCATAAACTTCTTTAAAAAATATAATACCAATGCATTGTGGAGAATTTTAAAATTGTTTTTTATTAATTAAATATAAATAAATATAAATTATTTAAATATAAATAAAAGAAATACAAATTAAAAAAAAAAAACTTCTGTATCAAAATTTGTGATAGTTTTTTATTAGCGGCGATTTTTTGATTTTTATTTAATTTGTCTGACACCGACGAATGGAAAATATGTTAAACATGAATTTGTTGCTTTTCGTGATCCGACAGGCAAAATGGATTTTGTTGTTTTTTTAATAATTTAAAAAATGGCGCTGAAGTTGGCGCTCCTGAAAAATTGGACCTGGACGGTGTTGTCCTTTTGGCTCTTCTATTTATCTAAAAGACAAAAACCAAAAACATTAGTAATCAGTATGACTCTGCTATGTCCCGGGTGAAAAAACACAAACATTTGACAAACTGGCGTGGTTTTGAATTTCCCACTCTAAAAGTCAGGTTTTTTTTTCTAATTAGGATTAACAAATTTTGGTTTTTGTTGAAAATTTGTTGAATTTGTGTTATTATTGTTCAAAAATTTAAGCTTGGATGCTTATTGTAGACTGCAATATATTTTTATAAAAAATTAATGAACATTTAAAAAAACTACTGAAGTCTAAACTCATTACACTTCACCCATTTTGCAAATTGTCATATCACATATCAGCTGCAATGCGGCAACCATCACTGCAACTCTATAGCACATCAGCTTAACTGTCAAGAAATCACAGAGCAACAGAGAGGAGGCAAAATATATAAAGCGGTTGAAAATAACTGAATGTATAGAAAGTTAAATGAAAGGAAAGAAAAATAGGAAAAAATATTATTATTGCAATGCCATTAGCGACAGTATCAAACTGAATTCAATAAGCGTAACTAACAAAAACAACAAACAAAAATAATTGAACTAGCAAAACTAAAAAAAAACTCTAAAGCGAGTGTGCTAGTATTACGAGAATTACCAGCAAAGTAATCAACCATAACGGCCAGGCAACGGAAGACGGGAGAACGGGCGAACGAGCGAACGAAGAAAGTGAGTGAGAGATAGAAAGAGCGCATAAGGGCCGCAATGTAAGCGGTGTTGGATAAATGTGAATGCAATCTTCGGTTTCCTTCCGTTCACATTTATTTCCTGTGCATTTATACGATTGCACAAGCGAACGAGTCCAACAAAATTTGTTGAAAGCATCATTCAAACGGCTGCTTCCACAACGCGCATGTGGCTGTATTATATAAATATACATATATGTATGTACATATGTGCATGCACACATAAATGCATAGGGATAAATAAATGGCAAAGAAATAGTGTTTTGAAAAATGCGTTGCAGCAATTCGTGATCGTTTTGTGGTTAAATAAGGGACCGACACAGTACACAGAATGACTTAGAAACGGCGCCAAATTTTAATAGTTTACCAAATACAGGTGGCGCAAAAGTAAACTTGCGATGTTTTTTGGCTGTAATTTAAAAAAAAAGAGAAACTTTGATTCTTCTTGTGGATTATTTTTATTTGGTCTTTTAATTTTTTTTACATCAAGTCGAGAATATGATGCCATGTAACTAGCCGCCGCCACAGTTGATTGCCATTTGAGGACTTTTTATGGCATTTTCCATCACTTTGGCCAAAACTTCCGGCGATAAGTCCTCACATTCTTGACGGATATTGTCTTTAAGAGCTGCAAGAGTCTGAGGCTTGTTGACATAAGCCCGCGACTTCAAAAAGCCCCACAAAAAGAAGTCTGGAGCGGTCAAATCAGGCGATCTTGCTGGCCAGTGCAAATCGCCAAAACGGGAGACTTGGCGCCCGGGAAATGCATCCTTCAGCATATCGGTTGTGGCACGTGCAGTGTGTGCCGTTGCACCGTCCTGTTGGAACCACATGTTTTCCAATACCAATTCATCAAGTTGCGGAAAAAAGAACTCGTTGATCATTGCTCTGTAGCGCTCACCATTCACAGTAACCGTTTGGCCTGCGCCGTCTTCGAAGAAAAAAGGTCCGATGACTCCTCCAGCGCAAAAAAGCACACCATACAGTGACTTTGAGAGGGTGTAATGGCTCTTCGTGGGTTACACGCGGATTTTCAGTGCCCCAGAAGCGTAAATTTTGCTTATTTACGTACCCGCTAAGATGGAAATGGGCCTCATCACTCATGATTATTTTTGATGAAAAATCATCTTCCTCTTGGTGGTGATTAAGGATGGCTTGAGCGTATGTTAGACGCGATTCGCGGTCAGCAGTTAACAGCTGATGCACCGTCTGCACTTTGTACGGAAACATCTTCAAATCTTGTACCAAAATTCGCTGTAAAGACCGTCGACTGATACCCATTTGCGTGGCACGTCGTCTGGTCGATGTCGACGGCGCTTCCATGACATCCTCGGCTACAGCAGCAATATTCTCTGCAGAACGGCTACTCCGGGATCTGCCACGCCTGGCAGCATCTCGTGTTGTGCCAGTCTCTTCGAGACCTTGTTAGCTGCTTAGAAATCCGAGCGTACCTCGTTTAAATTTTACCCTTTTTGTAGCAGCTCCCCAGCATTCGCAAATATGACGAACATTTCTACCTGAATACGTTCCGGAAAGGGTTCCAGCAACTGTGCTGCAGATGATTAGGAACCGGTTTGCATTAGAAGCCGTTCCGATATCAAGATTGCCACTAAATGCGTTGAGGCATGATGCCTCGAAACCGCGTCAGGAAGAACAGCTACGCAGGTTGGGTATCAACTTCTCCCTGCGCTGAAGCTGAAACTGCTCCTGTTAGTCGATTCCATGCACCGATTGAGATTAGACTTTACCAATACACAGCGTTGAATAGCTATTATTTCAGACTTATTGAAAAGTTTTCACAATTTATTTTTTTCTAATTTAATTTCAACGATTTATTTAATAAAAAAAAGTTGCTCACTTTGTGAAAAAAAAAAAAATACCAAATTTTCATCAAAATTTTACACTTACATAATAATCAGAGTTTTTAGAAAAAATCGAGTAGGCAGTTTTATAGCCCATTAAATTTTAATATAATAAGGTGCAACTTTGATGTGGCTTCGACTCGCATTGCTTTTTGACAATTTTTTTGCTGGCGATCTTGTGCATTTTTTTGCATATAACGAATGCACGCCATTTTCAAGTTAGAGAAGAAAAACATGGTGTTTTGTCAACCACTTAAAATTTCTAAGTTCCTAGTATAAATAAGAAATAAAATAAATAAATAAAATAATAAATAACAGCAACCTCTTCGGCTATGGCGGTCTATTATTCCGCTCACGAAATTTTATTTTTCTAACAAATCTGATTAAAAATGTAAGACTTTGACGAAAGTTTAGTTTTTTTATAAAGTTACTCAAAGTCTAAAGCTTCTATTTATAAGGTTTTTGTAAAAGAATGAACCATAATTTCATAAGAAAATTATTAAAATTGAACAAGAAATGAATAAGTTGTTAAAAGTTATAGTTGTTTAACGCACTGTAGCTCCCACTGAATCTAGGTGGCCAATTATGGGTCTAACTGGTCCTAAAAAAATTAAGCGTTAACCAAGCATTTAAAAAAGAATTCACTGCGTTAAATATTAAATATTTCATGCCAGACCACTTTAAGGGTATGCCATCCATGCACAACTACGCTTTCGATTTACTGTGCAACGTTACGTGAAGAAAGTAGTGGCGGAATACGAGTATTTTCTTCACCTTGGCCGCGGCTGTGTGCGAGGTTTAGGTAGTTGCATCAACGCTACGGGAAATTACGAAATTTATAGTTACAGAAGAGTAGAGAGATTTTTCAATTTCCGTATCCGATTTAAAATTCAACGACTAACAAGCGAAGGCAAACGTGTGCGTGCTTCAATTCGCCATTCGTTGCATGCCTGATGCATTTAAAATTGCTGATGAAAATTGACATTAAATACCTGCGTTTCATACATATTAAATACGGTATATTGAATGGAAATAAACGTGCAGCAGCGAATGTTTGCATATTAACTCTCTACCGCACATTTTTTTTTACAAAATCAACGACTGAATAAAGCGAGAGTTCAAAGGAATTGCTTTTAATTAAAATTGCAACCAAAAGGCAAAACAAGGGTACGAGTAAATATGCGAGAAGTTATGTGAAATCAAATGAAATGATTTCAAGTACATTTTTTTTATTGCGAATTTCGAAGAGTACAGTTATACATTTTTTTGTTGCTTTTCCTCTTCATTCCAATTGATAAGCTTCGGCTGAAGCTAATTAGCAGGTCGATATACTTATATAAAGTAGGCTTGGTCAGTGGTAAGGTCGGTATTGACGCCCAACGGGGAGAGACTAAGCAATCGCGTAGGTGGTTATAGACCACTAAATATTTTATTGTTTGATTTGAAAATTGAATTATATCTGGAATCTCTCAATTGCCCGATCAGAGTCTGAGGTACTACACAGTGCTAAAATGTTTTCGCTTTCTAAGAAAAATTTTATATGCACATGAATCCACAGATTTTATATAAAAACCATGACTCTAAGATAGTAATCAATGGATATAATGGATATCAAATGAAAGAGAATATGCGTAGTTACAAGGTGGCGCAAAATTAATCATCCATTTTGTTTTTAAATAAATTTTTTATTAAAAAGAAAATGGTTTTTAGTAATGGAAATCTTCATCTTGACCTTTACACCCTCCCTTGCTAACTGCAGCTGTCAAGTGTCAAATCTGATTGTCATATGACACAATTTGCAACAATTATAATTTTGCGATAGGTTGATTAATTTCGCGCCACATTGTATTAAAAAAACAAAATTTGTTATTTACGAGGAGCTCAAATTTCTTTTCTGGTGGTCATATTAAGTTTTCATATTTGTGAACAAATAATCAAAGAAAAATTTTAAATAACTTTTAAAGCATAAATTTTTTCTGTACAATATTTTAAATACCTTCAACGTATTACTATCTCTCATAGAGAGCATTTTTGACCCTTTCTTTGACGAGTGCTTGTTGGAAAGGAAACTAGAGATTAGAAGGTTCCACAAATATGTTTTCTGAAGAATTTCAGTAAGGGTCTTGATGCATTTAATACAAGTTTATAAAAAATTGAAAAAAGTAATGCATATGTTATAAATTGTTTTAATAAGTATATACCATATGTACCTTCTGCTCAAATATGAACGAGACGTTATCAATAAAACGGTCCGCGGATGACATATGGCAAAAATTAATTTTTTGTTTTTTGGTAGGACTGTTATAAGCTTACATGGCAAATTTCAGCGTAATATGTCACATAGTTTGATTTCTGTGCTACTGTAAACAAGTCAAGCTCGAGTGTGTTCTTCGAATTCTCTTTTATGACTTCAATTGTCTCAAAATGTATCCACGGAGCGGCAACTTGAGCTTGGGAAACAGGAAAAAGTCACATGGATCCATATCAGGAGAATACGGTGCTTGCGGACCGATATTAACATTATTTTTGTTCAAATAATCGCGAACAAGACGTGATGTGTGAGCTGGTGCATTATCGTGATGCAAGAACCATGACTTGTTGTCCCACAATTCCTTCCTTTTAAGACGAATGTTCTCGCGCAAACGCTTTAAAACGTCTAAATAATATTCAGCGTTAACCGATTTTGCTATTTGTGCGATTGTCAAGCACAATTTCCTTTACTTTTCCGATGTTTTCGTCGTTTACTGATGTTGCTGGACGACGTTCATGAGGCAAGTTTTCAACCGATGTACGGCCCTCTTTGAACGATTTGTACCACTGGAAAACACGGGCACGCGATAGAGCAGAGTCCCCATAGGTTGTCTGCAACATTTTTAAGGCGTCTGAAGCCGAAATTTTGTTGGAATAGCAAAATTTCAAACAAATTCTTTGTTCAACTTGAATTTCCATCGTTAAATTCGAAGAACACACTCAAGATTGACTTGTTTACAGTAGCACAGAAAACAAACTATGTGACATATCACGCTGAAATTTGCCATTTAAGCTTATAACAGTCCTACTAAAAAACAAAAAATTTATTTTTGCCATATGTCATCCGCGGACCGTTTTATTGATAACGTCTCGTTCATATTTGAGTAGAAGGTATATGTGCATTATTCAAATTTATTGTTTATTATTTCTAATGTTTCGAAACAACCTTCGTTACAATTGCATTGCGTTAAATATCTACAGTACTAGGACTTAGTGACAAGTTTTGAAAATTTATTTCTTTCAATTTAATTTTAGTTAAGTTTTCATTTCACCAAAATTACACGCTGTAATAAGAATTTTTTGAAACATTTTGGGTACCTCTTGAATTTTGTTGTAATCAAGAGCCAATTTTAAATAGCTCAAAAGCTGCGTTGGGTTTTCAAAATTTTATTTGCTGACGATGTTGGGTGTTTTATTCTATATAAAAAAAAACCCCAAACTTTCCAATGCTGCAGTTCTGGTGCTATAGGCTTTTAGCGCAGTATATGAAAATTTAAAATGGTTAAAATGAAAATACGAAATTTAAAAAAAAATCACCTGAAAGGTCTTCTGATACTCGTTAACTCACCCGACGGCATCATTTTCCAAAAGAATTTCCCAAGCGTCACGCATTGAAGGAAGGCCAAACACCTTCGAAGACGCTGATTTGGAGGCATTGCTCAATGAGGATCTGTGTCAAACGCAAGAAGAGCTTACTTCAGTATTCGGAGTTATCCGCCAATCCATTTCAGAAACAGGTGACTTGGGTTCCTTATGTGTTAAAACCAAGGAATGTTGAACGTCGTTTTTTCGCTTGCGAACAACTGCTCCAGCGGCAAAAAGGAAGGGTTTTCTTCATCGCAACGTGACGAGAGATGAAAAATTGATTCATTACAGTCATCCAAAAAAAGAAAGTCATGGGGACTATCCGGTCATGCTTCTACGTCGCCGCCTCGACCGAATATTCACGCTGCGAAGGTTATGCTATGTATGTATTTGGTGGCACCAAGTTGGTGTTATTTATTATGAAATGTTAAAACCATCACTGCGGATAGGTATCGACTTCAATTCATGCGATTGAGGTGAGCACTGTGCGAGACGCGGCCACAATACGCGGAGAGGCATGAAAAACTGATTCTACAGCAGGACAACGCTCGACCTCACATTGCTAAACACGTTAAAACCTATCTGGAAACGCTGAAATGGGAAATTCTACCCCACCTGCCATATTCTCCAGATATTTCGTCGCCCGATTATCACCTGTTCCGACCGATGGCGCATGGTGCTTAGTACCCGCTTAGTCTAAGCAACATCTGTGACCATCTTGTCACACAAAAGCAAGTCAATAGCAGTCATAACAGCAAATATGACAGCATTAGCCACAGCAAAATTCTGGCTTTTTTCGAATCGTTGGCGCTATGAAAACGTGCTGTCACAACCTTCGCAATAAAGCGGCAGCACAGCTCTGGTTTTTTGGTACTGCTTTGATTTCGCTGTGACAGTTTGAATTTGTCGTAGCCAAAGTATAGCCAAAGTGAACAAAATGAAAGACTGAAAGCAAGTGAGTTTTTTATGTTTGGTTTGTTCTATATCCAAAAGAAATCATCCAGATAGGTAAAATTTTAGCAAAAAACAACAAAAATTAAGCAAATTTCAGGTCATTTGAATCTAGTCTCGTTCAAGCTGGTTTTCTTGTTTTCTCGCTTAAAAATTACTTCAGGCTCTCTCTACGGGTTGCCTACTAGCAAATTATTGCTTTACAGCAGCACTCCACGTATGTATGAATATACACTAACATTTATAGGGACATGTTCGTAAAAAATAAAAATAAAAATTACACGTTACACACATATATGCATCTATTGTATTGTATAAAATTGAAAATGATGATTGCAAAATTGAGCGATTGGCAAAATTGCCGCTTGATGGTTGAGGGTGTGTTGTGTTTTGCGGCAAAACACAAATACTCAATTTAGCATTCGATTGGTTGCGAAGCAGTGAGTAGGCGGAATAAGTGTTCGCCTTGAGGCGTTCGGTGTTGATTGCTTTTGCTTGATTGGTTTCATTAATAATTTTGTACTTCATGTACTTTTACAACAAGTAGAAATTTCATTACAAGTTGTATATGAGCAGCATAGGAGTTTTATATCGATGATACTAAAAACAAGTAGCACTTGTTGGTACCCACAATTTCAGGTTAAATAATTGAAAAGGATGTAATCAAGTTGCATTGAAATTTGAAGATTTCTGATTAATGCAGGCGAAAGTTTCGAATAAGGGAGTCTACCTTTACGTGAGACAGGATTGGGTTGTTTGATACAATACTACCAAAGAAAAAACCTAGGCAGGTCGGCGACAGTTCTGCAAATATGTCCTTAAATCAAATATTTTAATATTCGTAAGTTAAATAGAATCAAAAGTATTTTTTTGTTTTATTTAGTTTCTTCTTTAATAAAAAAAATTAACAAAATCAAAAAGCAATGTTTTCATAATACCTGTAGGTACATTGTTAAATTAACTGGTAATAAAAATATTTAAGGTGACTTTACCGAGGACGAACGATTTTTTATGCTAATTTAATTAATTTCAAATTCATATCTGAAAACGAATGGCTAAGTAAAGTGACAAATAATTTCGAAATGTACATATTATTTATTCACAAAAACAAAAAGGAATACAATTTTACTTATTTTAAGAAAGAAATATGAGTTCGCCCTAAACATGCGAAACTTGCTGAAAAACGAAAGAAATACTATTTTTTAATATTTTTTACATTTTGTAGTCCCTACTATTCATCCGCGTTGATGTGAACTGTATACCAAGAGTTCCTTTCGATGTAAATGCACCAAAAACCATAACAGAACCTCCACCGTTGCGTTCGGAAAATAAGAGGGAGCTCTTGCGCAAATCTCTCCAATAATTTTGAAAACCATCGGGTCCATCAGGGCTCCATTTTTCTTATCCGAAAATATAACCTTTATAAAAAATAATATGAAATTGGGCAACATTAAAAATATTCCCAATATCTTACTGTGCCCCAGTTGGTGTCTAGGTGCTTTTCTGCAAACTGAAGACGCGCCAGCTTGTGCCGTGGCAAAATGGGGTCTTTTTCTTATTTATTTATATTTTAAATGATTGCACCTCTGTAATGTGCGCCAAACTGTTGTTTTTGAAACATTATTTTGAACAACATTGGCCAGGTTGGCGCAAGACTTAGTCGAATTAGAAGCATTTCTTATGATTGCTCCCTGTTCTCGACTTGATGGTGATAATTTTTTTCCAACGGGCTTCAAATAGTTGTATTTCTCAGGGCTCTGTAAAAAATTCCGGATACCACAACGACTTCTCTCTGTTTTTTTTGCAATTAATTTGATTATTAAGCCTGAATTCGTGAAGGCCAAACTTGTTTAAGGGGGTAGTATGGTTTTTTTTTTTCATTTTTTTTTTTTTTTTTTTAAATTATTCTATAACATCTTAAGATTATTGTGTGAAAGTTTGAAGTGCATTAGAGTAAAATTGAAAAAGACACAAAGGATTAAGTATCTACCTCTCCAACCGGATTTCACGCTGCCGAAAATCTTTAAACGCGTTTTTCTCACACTTGCCTTTTTTACGGTCGGTGTCCACTGTAGATTCATATCTACTGCACCGATTCTTTTCAAATTTGGTTTTTTTGTTTCTTTACTTTATTCACGAGGTAATGACGTCGAGTTTTTTTTTTTTTAATTTTGTCATATTTTAAAACAACAAAGTTTTCAAGTTTTTTTAATGAAAAATTGGTGTTTTGACTTCAAAGCGCTTTAAAAAATTTAAAAAAAAAAAAAAAAAAAATTCGACGTTGTTGCCTGCGAAACTTTATTAGCTGATGAAATCAATTTGGTTTTTTGATTTTAGTTGATGCAGTAATGAGTTCTGCAATAAAACTTTTTTATGAGACGTCCGCGAAGATTCGCTGCCACCAACTCATTTCTTCATAAAAATCAATGAAAATTTCACACAATATTCTTTAAATATGACTTTATAATGAAGTAATTTTAAAATTTTGAATAAATCAACTGTGTCGACAAAAAAAAATTCGAAAAATATGCTTGTTTTACACCGAATTAACCATACTACCCCCTTAACGCTCCTCTTGTGATAATATTGAACCCCTCGTCGTTTTAGGTTCAATTAAATAAAATTATATAGGGTGGGCCATGTAAAATTTGCTTT
This sequence comes from Anastrepha fraterculus, assembly GCA_037575425.1. Taxonomy (NCBI): domain Eukaryota; kingdom Metazoa; phylum Arthropoda; class Insecta; order Diptera; family Tephritidae; genus Anastrepha; species Anastrepha fraterculus. The sequence goes on from JAYXIM010053274.1 coordinate 215,301, forward strand.
TTGAATCGGCTATAAAAATAAAACTAATCAATGTTTTTTCAAACTTTTTTTTTTATTATGAAGATTGAACATTGCCATTTATGAATAAAAAATAATATTGTTTAAATGACTGCTACGACTGGCTTTACAGTAGGCCATTCGATCAGCCCAATTTTTAAGCACATTTTCGATTGTTTGGACTCCAATTTCATGAATGCCAACTTCATTTTCGTGTTTTAAAGCATCAATCGTCTCTGGATGGTTCGCATAGCATTTGTCCTTAACGGCTCCCCACAAAAAATAGTCCAACGGGCTTACATCACAGCTCCGAGGCGGCCAATTGATATCGGAATTTCGGCTGATTATTCGGTTTTCAAAAACGGTAACGAGTGTAACTTTGGCAGTGTGACAAGTTGCCCCGTCCTGTTGAAACCAAATGTCGTCCATGTCATCCTCTTCAATTTTTGGGAACAAAAACTCGTTGAACAAGAGATCAAAAACCGCACCAAACAGTGACTCGTTGTGGATGCATTTGCTTCTCTACAGTAATGTGTAGATTTCCTGAGCCCCAAATCCGACAATTTTGCTTATTGACGTAGCCACCGATGTGAAAATCAGAAAAGAAGAAGAGACTCACCACTTTGGAAATAGGTTTTCAATATTTCCCAATTTTGTTCAATCGTATAGCGTCCCATTTCGTAAATGTCAAGCTTTTAAGTAAATTATGAACACATTTGACATGTCATTTGAGTTACCATTCTCCAAAAAATAGGTGGTTCAAAAAGCAAACGCTATATGGCCCACCCTGTAATTAGAGTCATCCAAAACAACAATCAGCACCTTCTATCTCTTAAGAAGCTTTTTTTCCACTAGTGCCATATCATTATGAGACGATTAGCAAAAGTGCAGCTTCTTGAAAAAAGGTAACGGTTCTACAAAATAGAGTGAGCTTTCGCACCAGAAACAATTGATGGAAGTCTTAAGTCTATAACTGTTAAAATTAGTTCAAAAGTTGTGTACCATATTATGAAGCGCACCTTAGTAAAAAAATAAAAGAAAAAAATACAGTTTTCTCTATCAAAATGGAAACGCAAATACCAATGCGCATATTTATTTACCCGGAACAAAGATAACTCCTTATAACACCTTTTCCTCATATGAGCTCTTCTTTGGTATCTCAAACAAAGCTAAACGACTTGTGTGAAATTGCAAAACAACACACACTCACATACATATGCGAAAGCGACTTTTGTATTTGACAGCCAGTTACAATTTTGACTACCTTCCAACCTCACACACACCAATGAGGTTTTTAACCCCGGGCAGCCATGCGGTAGGAGCAATCAAAAATTTGGGTCATCAATTTCATTGTATTCGCAAATTCAACAGACAAGTCGACTCTCTGACAGCAAGTCGTTGCTGCTATTGAGGGTGATGAAAGGCCAAGCACCGCAACGATGTGTAAGCACCACACGTCATACACATACACTAACATATGCACTAATGCATACACGTGCCATACCTGCTCGTACCTGCTGGCAATATACCTATGTGTTTACATATATGCGTATGTGTATGTACGAGCATAAGCATTTGCATTGATATACGCGACTAGTTGACATTCTCATTTTTATTGGCTGTCAAAATTGTTTGAATAACAAATAATAAACTGGGTGTGCAAATGAAAGGTAATACAAAGTGCGAGTGTGTCTGTGTGTGTGTATGCCTCAACATTTTTAATATTATATTTGCACAGCTCGATTGACAATGAGTTTAGCTGCGTCAGCATTTGACAGGCTTTTTGACTTCACCTCAGACTGATAGAGAAGGTAATAATTTTTCATGGTTTTTTTTTCAATTTTCTAAAAGTAAATCAATGGAATTTTCTTAATGCAGACTTAAGGTTTCGACGTTAATCTTTTGTTTTTAAGCAAATGTTGCTTGCGAGTGATGGATTCACATTGGCATAGGCATTGAAGTGGATGGCACGTCGGTAAACAGTATATCACACATGCACTGCACGCACGAAATCGTTTCGGTTGGAGTTTGCTTGTGTTTAGTGTTAAAACGTGCCTCGGATTCAGTAAGGATATGCATTAGGAAGGGTCGATATTTATGGAATGAGACTAGCGCACAATATTATACATATACATTTTGAGATAAATTAGCGCGGATATACAGGGTCCGGCACTTGAAGCGTAACCAATTAAAAAGGTCATAAATTTAGTATGGAAAATTACTTTTATTCAATTCAAAGTAAAAAATTTGTGAAAATAACAAAATTAAGAATCAGTTTAATTTTGCTTGATATGACTGCCTTTTGCCTTCACTATGGCCTTGAGTCGATCAAGAAACAAATCACAAACTACCCGAATGTGACTTGCAGGTATTTTGATCCACTTGCGGACAATTCAGCGCCTCAAGATGGGTGAATCCTTTAGTTTGGACCTTGCTCCCCAAAATGGCCCAAAGAGAATAATCCGTCGGACTCGTGTCTGGTAAATTTGAGAGTCATTGTTTGGATGATATGAAGTTCGGAATGTTATTTTTTAGCCATTCTTGGTTCACTCGAGCTTTGTGAGACGGTGCCGAGTCCTGTTGTTGGTCTGCCACCGAAATGTTTGTCTACCCACGGCTTCGAAGCAACCTCCACAATACCTTCCTGATAATGTTTCGCATTTATCTTGACGCCAGGCTCGATGAAAACGATTTGAGAGCGCCCATCTGCGTTTACAGCGGCCCAAACCGTTACCTGTGGGGGGTGCTGCCTGCAGGTGTCCAATCGATGATTCAAATTTTCATATGAACGGTCGCTCAAATAAACCCTACCGTTTTGGGAGTTAACGAATTTGAAAAATGTTCTCCTCAGAAAACACAATGTTCGGAAATTAACCACTTTCGGCCAAGCAAAGCAACTCCTTCACTCTCTCAAGTCTGACTTGTTGCTGCTTTGGTGTGAGAACATCCGCCTTTTGGATCTTGTAAGGCCTGACTTTGAGATCATTTTTCAGTATGCGGCGGATGCTATGGTCAGATTTCCCTCAAGTCGCTTCTTCACTTTTTGAACCATTTCACGTGACGTTGCAGTCTTTTGATGATCACCTCCACAACGTTTCACGATGCTACCAGTATCATTGTGACGAGTACATCAGAAGATGTTCAATGGAGTTATTTTTACGTTTGCACAAGGCGATGCAAAATTATTCATCCAATTTTGTTATTGAATAACTTTTTTATTATTTAAAAAAATACAATATTTTGAATAATCGAAATCTTTGTTTTGACCTTGACGCGCTCCGTTGCTTGTCTGCTTGTTGACTTCAGCTGTCAAATATTAGATATGATTGACGTGCGACATCATTTGTAAAAGTTATAAATCTTCAGACAAAGTGATTAATTTTAAGCCACCTTGTATACCTAATTCATGTGTTTTGCCCACATGCATAAGCACGACATTATTTTCTTGAACTTTGATATGTGATAGCAACTCCTAAATCTCAAATTACGCATTCCTTTTTAAGGAGATAGAAGCGTATTGTTATTTGCCGCGAAGGTTGAAAAATGAGAAGCATCCTAATAGGAGGGTTGCTTTTTGTGCTTTGCGCCTTTGCAACACTACGTGCGATGCGCTGTAACTCGATATGTTTTTTGAAAGGTTCGGTATTTTCTAGTATTTATAGTAGTTTCAGTAGTTTGTGTACGTGTAAATACGTAATGTCTTCCCTTACGGGTTTATTTGCTCTTTTTTTATTGAGCTGACAAAATTCATTTCGCCTAAAAGATGGAATTATGTCATGCAAATTTTCGTGCGATGATTTATTACGATTTTTGTAGAGGCTTATTGTGACAGGAGTGAATTGATCAACTTACTTCTACCTTTGGCTTTGAAGCGCCGCACTTAACGACTGTGAAACGCCGGTACAACCAGTTGTTTCGAGGGGGTTCATCTTTGCATTATGAATTTGGTGAAAGTTATTCAAAAATGTTTATTGTGACAGAAGCAATCGATGCTGTGTCTCAATTTTTAACGCTGGATAGTCGTGCCAGATAGATGCATCTTTGGGCATTAGTGGCACCAGCACATATTCAGTTTTGCGTGTACATTTGGTCATCAACAAGATTTGTTGGCATTGGATACCGCATAATTTGAAAACCTCCAAAAAAAGGACTGTTGTTTTTGTTGTAGCAGCATAAACGTTCCCTCTACATATATGAGGAATGCTGCTGAACTGAGAGTCCTATAAATCCGGGCTCTCCGGTTACGTGAAGCCGACTGTCGTTGACGAAATCAGCCGCGGTGGTTCAAAACACGCCCTTGGCATCATAACATATGACGAATTTTGAATATATGCCTATGAGTTGGAAACAATGAAGCAATTGACAGTTTGGGTGTTCCAAGACCAGTTTAATCCTACAAAAGTCGTTCGCGGAAGCAACACTCAAAGCGAATGGTAATTTGCTTTTTCAGAAAATTTTTTAATGTCAGATAGAGAAATACAAAAAAAAACAGTCAATTTCTTTTAGTAAACAACCATTTCTTTCCCATAAGTTTTTGGGAGAATTAAGGAAAACCAACCGCCGAAGATGAATCATCCTTCACCAAGCCTATGCAAGCTCTCCCGTATCGGCTTACACAAGAGAGTTTTCGAGCACTCAAAAAGTTCGAACGCATGGAAAATTCGTGGATGGCTTTGATGGGTGTATTAAAGATAGAGTTCCAGAAATGTTTCGAGAGCTGTTTTGTGGGAGTCGGGAGTTCTTTAAAGGCGATAATCTCACTTTTGCGAAAGAACTTTGTATTTTTAATTTTTTTAATATATTACGGGAAATTTTTGATCAATTGAAATTTTTATTAAAATTTGACCAACCCAATTTTATTCAATACGAACTAATTGTTGTTATTAGTTGTTGAAGCAAATGAAATATTGCACTAATTACTAGAGCACACTAACTACCTATTTCTGCCACTCAGGTTGAGTTTTGAGCTTTGGTGTATTATTATTAAGCCATCCCCGGAAAGCACTACTTGCGAGAGGGCTCCAATGACAGTAGTTTCTTTCAAAATTATTTGTTTTTGTTTATTTTTTTTGGAATATTAGTGGAGTCGCAGCAAGACATGTACTATTTATGTGCTATTTGTTTTATAAAATAAGTAAAATAGTTCTTGAGACTAAATCGGAAATAGTAAATTTTTCAGTTGCATACCACCCTTAATCTGTCAAACGAAAATAAATAATTCTGCCAATTAATTATTATGCTTCTTACAAACCATTTGGAATGTATGTTAATATTAATACTACCACCAGAACCAGTCTATAGCATAAAACGTAGACCCTCGAATGGCATTATTAGTTACAAAAAATATTTGCAACAGTTCGTTTACCGTCTCACAATTTCATTAAGCTCAATTATTCCAACAATTGTTGGCCACCTAGCTGTCAAATTAACTAAAGCCATAAATCAAATATATGATGTAACTAGGTTAGAGTAATTGCAGGAATTTGGTATTAAATTATGAGCATCCTAGTTAGATATTCTTGTATAATATGCACACTTGTGTGTGTGTGTGTGTATGCACGCATATGACATAATCAAAGTCCACATCTGTCTACATGAATGCCCATCATAATATATATGTGCTCGTATATGTAAAACTCTTGCTACAAACCTTCATGCAACGGAATCATTACACATTGCCAGACATGTAGGCATGCTACAATAACAAATTCATATGATCTATTAGTGCGAATATTACTCATACCACACGTCGTACCTGCGAATGTTTCTTACTGTCCTTCACTTAAAATAACAAACGTCTCAACCACTGTTTGTGCAGATTTCTATTGTTGTTAGTGAGCACCACTCAAGCACTTCGTGATAAATCAACTAAGTAGAAGAGCAAAAACAACATCATACAATTCAACAATCATGAAAATTGCAAGGTGAGTGCATTTCAATGTTAAATTGATTGGCCGTAGACCGATGTAGAGCGATTGGCTATTCAATTGAAATTGACATTTGTATTGCGATGCAGTCACGCGTAATGTCACTTTTATTTGTCTACCGCCGCTTACTTTGCTTGTTTAAGTTGTCAATGGTCATTGATATTTATGGTTAGTGGCATTTATTGAATTGCAATTGCGCTGAGTGCAAATGCTGAGGAACGATAGAGCAGAGGTGAGTTGCCTTAGGTAGAAATGGTGTGAGCAATATGGACTTGCATAGATGCATTCATAATGTTATGTAAAAATATTGACCACTATCGAAACTTGTTTTCTGAAATCAGAGCCGTTGCGAAAGTATATTTATATTAATGATTAATGGGATGTGATATGGTGAAAATATCGATTTTTGATTATTAAGTATATACTCGCTTAAAGTGAAAAATCACCTTTGGGATGTTGGAAATTTCGGCCTTTTACGAGCCCCCTTTCCGGTTATGATTTTAACATATTGCAGTAGCTCGTAATAGATCACACCGCCTTCATGCCACCCACAACAAAGTATAACGCCCGAATGCGAATACTTAGTATCCTTGTTAGTTCAGCTTGAGAGGCGTTGACCGTGAAAGTAGTAGGTTCGCTCTGATCGTATCTTGGCAGGCACTTGCTGCCTTCTAGCAATGAGTGTATTTTGGATAAAAAATACATTCGAGCCCTTGGAGTGTGGGATTGACTACTTGTGCAATATAGGGCTTGTCGTTTTCGTGAAGTTTTATAGTTGGACTATGTCGATCAGGTCTTTTCAGTGGAATATCCTCATTCACGAGGTAAAGCTGGGCTGCTTGTTGATCGTGGCATCTTTTCGGGCATTTCCCAGTGCACCATGCCCTCCCAGTCCCACCAAACACATATCATGATCTTCTTTGGATGAATATCTGGGTTGGCTCTCGGTTCTGGCGTATCTCCTAGAGCCACCCACTCCTTTCTTTGCTTCATACTGATGTGATTCGGTATAAAAAGCGCTGTTTATGGCCATGTGCTGCTCGATGGTGGGTGAGATGCGGAGAAGCAATTTGAAAGTGACTTTCTTAGTGTTGTTTGTTGAGCTCGTGAGGCATCCAGACTCCCAAGTTTTCGATAAATCCCATTGAATGAAGGTGATTGAGACTCGTTTTATTATTGCAATTCACGATTGGTTTGGTTTTACAAGTGACTTGAGACGTTCTTCATCGCATTCAGAAGTGCTTCCGCTGCGGGACGTGTCATCGACGTCAAAGTCACCATTTTTATATTATACTTTGCAAACTATTTCCGAGCTTACCCGCCTGTGACATCTTCTCCATACACATCGCTGTCCCGGGCGGCTTCGGGCAGGCATCGAAAATGTTGATTTTAGCTTGCTGGGTATTCCATTTCTAAGCCTCAAAACTAATAAAAAATTAATAACTCAAAAATACAATTAATATAGTTTTGTAGAGCAGAAAGAGTTCTATCGAACGAAGACTTATATTAGGGAAATAGCAAGCAAATCTTTGTAAAATAAAAGAAAATATAAAAACGCTATGAGCTTATTCTCGAACCCAATAACAAGCGTGAGCCATACGAGGGATATGGGACAGAAAATTTTAGAGATCTTAGACCTCATTTAAAGAAGATATATTGTACCCGTTCTATTCTTGTTATAGCAATTTGGTGTTAATGTCTCCAAATAAATGGAGTATATTTCAACCTAGAACGAACGCCGTTAAGAGTAGTTTCTTCGTGTAAGGGTCTAAAAAAGTTGTACTGTTACATCTAACACAGCCCAAGAACGAATATAATACAAGTGAAATGACTTGGGAATGAAAAATTAGGGCCAAAGATTACTCTAAGGTCTTTGATCTCATCCAAGGATTGGAGGACATTGTTAATATTGCTAGAAAGTTGCACCAATTTCTGCAGCTAATAGAAAGCTGTAAGGTCTAAGTGATATTCTGTACGAATAAAAATACGGGGACTGATGCTCAGAGGATGCTTAAACTGTGAAATGTGCTATCAGCAAACGCCATAGAGAAAATCAATGCCCCGATTCGTCACTCACTAATAACGAAAATTATGTCCAGTTACTCGACATGTGAAAAATACGTCTAGGACTTCCTCTGAAGTCTCTCGATAGAAGCGGTAGATGCAAATAATCTAAGTGCGTACTATACCAATGAAGCACGTGGACAAACCCATAGAGAATGCAGCTTGACAGTATTATTGAATTTCATTTTTGATAAACAACGCGAGCAGAGCTTTCAAATATTGTCGTCAAGCAGAAATTAAATTCCAATTAAATATATCAATTATTATAATTATATTATATGAGGTCATTGTGATATCCTTTGAATTGGAAAATTTGTCACCGTCCACTTTACTTTCGACGAATTCCAAATACAAATTTAATTTCATTTCAATGCAGCTTTCCACGTGTTTTCATAATGACCTAATTTTCGTTTTCAAATGATTAATTCATATACGAATTTAAAATTTCAGAGTGATATATTTGCAATGCCTAATAGCCAATTTAAAATAATATATTTGAACACAAACAAAATCGGAATATAAATTCGAATAAATAAATAATAATTACCACAGCTCCACAACCAAATGCATACATTTGTATAGATATGAAATTTCTGAATTGTTTTATTATATGAAATTTTGTTGTGTTAACCAATTTGCGAATGGCAAATGGTGAATACAAGGTGACCCAAGAATAACCAACTTTTTGAAAAATACCGGTCTACAGAAACCGCCTTACATTCACTCGTCGGGTTGGTGGAAAAAAGTTTATTAGACAAAGAGTTTGCATTGGTTGCTTTTATAGATATAGAAGGCGCCTTCAACAACATAAATGCAAACGCTATAGAGTAAAGCCATGTCAAGTGATCCTCGAAAATTTCACTAAGTCACGGATTTTTGGGCAAGATGTCTCTTTGTGTAGTCAAAGTCATGTTAACGCTGTTCTACAAATATTTCGCGCAAATTCCAATTTTAGCAATTGTTATTAACAATCAAAGTTTTAAGCAAAATTAAATTGAAAAATTAATTACTCCAAAACTACAATAGATAATGACGTGAAATTTTGCATACCAGTCAAGTATTGTCTGTACTATTTTTTAAGTGTTAATAACTCTTTTTATTGTGACAAATAGATAAATAAATAATAAGTTTTTGTAATCAGTTGCATTTTTTCATGTTTTCTTCACGCTGTTAAACAATTGGACTTACGAATAATTGTGCGCAAAACGTTTACCTTCAATAATCTGAAATTAGAATTTTGTACTTTTACTCCATTCCCGAGATATTGACTGTTTTGTAACTTGATGCGCTCGACGGTGGCATTGCTGCCATCGGCTGATCGGTCGCGCGGCGGCTTCAGGGACCGCGCAAACTGAAGCAGCGTACAACTACGTCTCACTTTCTGCACTTTGAGTAGGACTGAAAGGCGCATCAAGTTACAAAACAGTCAATATCTCGGGAATGGAGTAAAAGTACAAAATTCTAATTTCAGATTATTGAAGGTAAACGTTTTGCGCACAATTATTCGTAAGTCCAATTGTTTAACAGCGTGAAGAAAACATGAAAAAATGCAACTGATTACAAAAAGTTATTATTTATTTATCTATTTCTCACAATAAAAAGAGTTATTAACACTTAAAAAATAGTACAGACAATATTTGACTGGTATGCAAAATTTCACGTCATTATCTATTGTAGTTTTGGAGTAATTAATTTTTCAATTTAATCTTGCTTAAAACTTTGATTGTTAATAACAATTGCTAAAATTGGAATTTGCGCGAAATATTTATAGAACAGCGTTAACATGACTTTGACTACACAACGAGACATCTTGCCCTAAAATCCGTGACTTAGTGAAATTTTCGAGGATCACTTGACATGGCTTTACTCTATAGTAGATTCATTAGAAGATTTTGGAGTTGAAACCCACGTTGTTGCCCTGATAGAAGCTATACTCGTCAAAAGAAAGGTAACGGATAAATTAGGCAGCACTACTCTAAGGAGCAAGTTCTGCAGAGGCACATCGCAAGGCGGAGTCCTCTCCCCTCTTCTTTAGATTTTGGCAGTAAACTCACTATTGTTGACCCTGGATGACTTAGCAATTGCTGTTAAAGGTGTATAACCTAACACCTTTATGGATATCGCAAGGCGGAGTCCTCTCCCCTCTTCTTTAGATTTTGGCAGTAAACTCACTATTGTTGACCCTGGATGACTTAGCAATTGCTGTTAAAGGTGTATAACCTAACACCTTTATGGATATTCTGCGCTCTAACATGGCCACACTTAGAAGCTGGACTGAGAGCAGGGGACTCGATATAAGCCCCGCAAAAACTGAAATAGTCCTCTCTACAAGAAAACATAGGCTCCCTATAATCTCGCCGCTAATTTTAAGGGTTCGGAGATCCCTTTGAAAGAGAATGTCAAGTACCCAGGACTCTTATTAGACAGGAAACTCACGTGGAAACCTAATATTGAGGAAAGAGTAAAGAAGGCCAACGCTGCATTATATACTTGCAAAAAAGCGGTCGGTATTAAATGGGGACTAACACCTCGTGTTACACATTGGCTCTATACTTCTGTAGTTAGGCCAATTTTAATATATGGAATATTTGTATGGTAGCCATCTGCTCAAAGAACAGCTTTTTTATGCATCTCTGGCGCTTTAAGGACTACCCCAAACAAAACGCCGGAAGTGCTAAACAATTTACCTGCCCTAAATCTGGTAGGAAAACACGTGGTCATCGACTCGGCGCTCAGACTCAAAAGTATGGCGCTATGGAAAGACCGGTGGTTTGGCCACGCTTCTATTTTGCACTCTCTGAATAGTCACAAACAAGAAATAGACTACTCTACTCCTAGACTCACCTTCGAAAGGCTCTTCAAGACGAGTATACCGTCAAGAAAGAAGTGGCAGACACCAAGGCCATGGAGAAGGGGGAATTAAATTTTTATACGGATGGTTCCAATCTAGACGATAAGGTTAGTTATGGAGTTTTCTCGAAGGAATTAGGACTGGAACTATCCGTTCGACTACTAAACTACTGCAGCGTCTATCAGGCGGAGGTTCTAGTTAGAAAAAAGTGGATACATATCTAAATACGCATGCCGTAACAAAAACGACTATAAATATATTCTCGGGTAGCCAAGCGGCCATCAAATCAATGAATGCGGTTATACTCAAATCGAAGGTTGCACAGGAATGCCGGGCAGCCCTAAATGATATTAGTGTCGTATTCAAGGTCAGCCTCATTTGGGTTCCGGGGCACAGAGATATTGAGGGAAACTGTAAAGCTGATGCGCTACCCAGAAAAGGTACTGCTCTTCAACTGCTCAGCGATAAAAATACTATTGGATACCATTGGATAAACTAATAATAAAAAACCTCATTATCCAAGAGGCCAATATGTCATGAAGAGATGAAGATACATGTGTAACAGCTAGGCTACTATTGCCGCAAATAAACAAGAAAAGGACAAAGGAATTGCTTAGTCTCTCAAGAGACAATATCTCGAAGGTCGTGGCTTGTTTAACCGGTCATTGGCTATTTAGCAGGCATTCCTCAACACTAGGAGTTTTCTCCCATGAATATTGCAGAAGTTGTAGAGATGAGGAAGAGGAAGAAACAGTTGAGACAAAAAACAGTTGAGAAAAAATGATCAAAAATCAGCTAAAATTTCGAGCTGCTTCAAATACTCATTTTATTAAACAGAAACTTAATGAAATATAAAACTGCGTGGAAAACCGCAAACTCGTTTAAATATACAACATAGAAAGGTAAGTTTTTACTCTTTCAAAGAAAAAATAATAATTGTGGATAGAATACATATTAGTAAAATTTTAAGTAGTTGTCCAGCCTAACCTATCTATAAAATGAGGTTTTTGGTGGTGTGTGGAAAATATTGCTCAAATCACTTTTTCTACTTTGGTAGACCAGTAATTAATAACAGAAGTCCAAAAAAGTATGGGATTACTGCCACGCACTGTAATATTTGCACTAGGATCTGGCTACAGGACTTGCAAGGCTTGTGAGAAAATTCTGAATTGAAAATTTATTCCTAAAGAAATTCAAACGGTAAGGGAATTTCTGCCTAACACCTTTAAAAGTGCACTCACACATCTGGCTCGATCAAAAGTGCAAACACAAATTTCATAGTAACTAAAATAAAACTAATAACGAATTAAAAAAAAGAAGAAAAAAGAAAAACAAAGCGAATGCAATGAAAAAAGTTTTCTCATTTCAATGAAAGCCAAAAGTATAACGAAAGTGTCAAAGCAGATAAGTATAAAGCAGAATGCTTTGCATTTTCTCTTTTTTGCACAACCAGCACTAGCAATTCACAGGCTGCGAAACTCATTTAGGTAGTAATTCAGTAAGCTCAGTTGGCATTGGGTTTGCATTTAAGCTGAAACGTTTTCATGTTGATGTTGCAACTGCTGCAACTGTTGGAATTGTTGTTGTTGTTTTGTTTGTTATTGTAGTTGTTCACAAACTTATTATTAATGTTGATATAACTTTCTTTGTAAGAATATGAGATATGCGATTCAGAGTATATGCCCAGGCAAGCGTAGGCGTGTGCTTCTAATGTGTGCAACTTCCTGTACATGGGGTATTTTAGAAGGTTCTTTAATAAACTGTGGCAAAATTAAAGTATATTTTTCATGCTCTCTATTCAACTTTATCAAACCAGATATGTAGTTAAATCATATTCTAAAGCATGCAGCCACACAAATCCTGTCATGTGAAGAAAATTGTCATTATCAAAAACGTTTTTTAGAAAACGGTGTATAAAAAGTCAGGTTTATTCGAATGATTCTAAATTACACTGTGAATGATTTTATTTCATCCACTTTGTTAATATTTTCTGACACTCACTCGACAACACTCGATGCTTTGAAAAAGTTAGCTCGAGTTTATTTAATAAAGTGTTCATGCCACGGCCAAAACGGTTTTCAAAAAAGTGACAAAAAGGTTAAAATAAATGTGTGGGGAAAATGAAAGGTTAACACATATAGAGTTAAATTTCAAGGGTAATATTTTCTTAGAGCACTTTAACGCATTACCTCCCCCTAAAAGTGCGTTTTGACCCTTACTTTAAGGAACTCCGCAATAGGTAAATGCGGACAGTCGTGAGAGGACTTGGTTAGGTAGTGATGGTTGCCCAGAGAGCGGGCCCATTTGGACGAAAGAAGTTTGGTTGATCCTTTGTGATACCATTGCAAGAGGGGAAAAAGAGGTGAAGGAAAAAAAGGACGAAAGGGAAAGGTATGCGGAGGGTTGAGTGTTTGTGGACTATGAACGGTGACTAGAGTGCGGTTGTGTTAGCCTCTTTATGCTGCTGATGAAGTTCATCAGATTTTTGTTATCAAGACCTGCTATATCAGCAGGCGCAGAAAAGAAGTGAGAACCAAGATGCTTGAATCTTAGTCCCGCGAGAGCTGAGAAGCAGGTGCTGAGATGATTCCACCTCATCTTCCATATAGCTGACGCAAAAAGGACTCGAAGTAATTCCGAGTCTCACGGCATGTCTACCACGCGGACAGTGCCCCGTGAGGATGCCGACGAAATTTGAGAGATGAGATTTTGTCATCCTCAGAATATCCCTCGAACGTCTCCTATCCAAACGTGGTCAAAAGGACTTCGCGACCTTACACGTTCGTGTACTTGCCCAGCGCTCGCTGAGTTTGTGCAAAGTCCATCCTTCCAGGAGTAGAGCGCAGATTATCAAGGCGATCCCGGTCCTCTCCTCTTGCGAGCACACTACCTCACAGGCCCCTTGTCTGGCCAGCTAGTTGGCTTCGCAGTTTCCAGCAATGTCGCTGTGATTAAGTACCCAGATTATCTTTATATCAAAGAATTCTGATGCAATCGAGAGAGAGACCAGGCATTCCCTGACCAGTTTCGAATGCACCATAATAGAGCCTAGGACCCTAATTGCCGCTTGGATATCGGAATTAATATTTACCTTCTTAGCAGTTATTACGCAAGTAAGTAGCCAGTCAGCTGCTTCTTTAATTGCGGCCACCTCTGCTTGGAACAGACTGTAGTCATCCGGTGTCTGAATTTAAGTTTGATGGGGAGCTCTTTGCAGAATACTCCTCCTCCAACCCTACCGTCCAGCTTCGAGCCATCCATGAACAGGTTGACTAGGCCCTGTCCCCAAGTGTCGCCTCCGGTTCACTACTCCCGTGGTGGAATATGGGTGGAGAAATTTCCGCTTGGACTAAGCGAAGGCACACACTGATCCGCCGACGAGGGGATGTACTCAAAGTGTCTGAGGATGCTTGAGTGCCCATATGTGAGATTGAGCTTATAGCCCAACCCCCTCGGTCTGATTACGAACGTGCAGCGGCAATTCTGCCTGCTATGTCTATAGGTACTACATTTAACATTACATTAAGCGCCAGAGTAGGAGTAGTTCGAAGCGCCCCAACGAAAGTAAGACTGCGGATTAACGTTGACAAAATTAAAGCTCTCCGAATGTAACGAACACTTTTCCATTTGCAAAAGTGGCGGCTCTTCGGCAGCTAGCGCCCAAGGCTCAATGTGGAGCTCACATGTCATTTAGCACCGTACAAAACTAAAATTCTTCGCATCGAGCATACAATCAACATTATTGTACGGCTGCGAAACGTGGAGTGAAGCACCAAAATACATTCAGAAAGTACAAGTGTTTATCTGCAAGTGCCTTCGCCAAATTATCAAAATCTTCTGGCCCAATACGATAACAAATGGCAAGCATTGGCACTTGACAAAACATCAACTGATCAATACAGAAAATGTAAAACGCAAGTTGAATTGGATTGGCCATACGCCATGCTAACCACCTGCCGAAATCGCTAGATGCAGACGTAGCGGAAGATCAGGTCATACCTGAGGAAGGCAGGTGGATATCGAAGTGCAGAATACCCAGCTAAGTTGGAACGAAAACAAAACTCATGCAAGCCACAAAACGGCTCGGAAAACCTTTTTGCGGCTCTTTGGTCCTTAACGGAACGATAGGAATTTTTATATTATATAATATATAGGAAAGAATAACAGCCACACTCAATTTAGTAGTAGTCAGAAAGCAGAAAGAAGTACCTGGCCCGTGCCTTGTAGCAATTGCGTTCACTGTTACTGGGCATTATTACAGACTACGTGGCTCCGAATAGATGGAATGATTCTTCGTGTATTACACGGGAAATTTCAATGCCCCCACAACGATAATTGTGTTTAGTGACGTAACCGCTTAAGTGGAAATGAGTCACATCGTTTGTGGTGTTTTTCGATACAAAATGGTTCCTGTTCGTTGTTGAAATTGAGGACGGCGTGACAGTAATTCACACTTGACTGACTTTCAGCAGTCATTAACTGATTCACAGTTTGCACTTTCTACTGGAACATGTAAATCTTTTACTGAAATTCGTTGCAGGGTCTGCCTGGGGATAGCCACTTTCGTGGCCCGTCGTATGGCAGGCACAGATGTAATACTCTCGATCAAACGACCAGTCTGGTAGCGGGCATGCCCTGCAAGGTCTTGTGTGGTGCGAATATGTTCGAATTGAACAGCTAAGCGCCGTAATATTGGGTAGTCGAAAAAGTCTTTTCGTATTTTTTCAATAGATGTCGTTGGAGTCATCTACAGTTCTATCAGACACATTGTGTCATATCATATGGTGTTAGAAAGGTGACATTTTAAGCTTCATTTAACCCAAAAACATTAAATTCGGAGAAGTTGAAAAAAGGTTTTGGCTGTTCAAAAATGAGTGAAAATAATGAAGAAATTCGCTATATTTTGAAATTTTTTTATAAAAAAGGGACGATGCTGTATCAGTTCGTGTAGCACAACAATGGTTCGCTCGCTTCCGCTCTGGAAATTTCGATGTGAAAGTTGCACCTCGCTCCGGTCGACCTATCGTTGAAAAAGTCGATGAAATTATGGAAAAGATTGACCAGGATCGTCACATAAGCTGCCATGACATCGCCAAGGCACTAAACATTCATCATCAAACGGTTTTGAACCATTTAAAAAAGGCTGGTTGCAAAAAGAAGCTCGATGTTTGGGTACCACATGAATTGTCTGTGAAAAATTTAATGGACCGAATTAACATCTGCGATTCTTTGCTGAAACGAAACGAAATCGAACCATTTCTGAAGCGAATGGTTACAGGAGACGAAAAGTGGATCAAATACGACAGTAATGTGCGAAAAAGATCATGGTGCAAGGGTGGTGAAGCGCAACAAATGGTCGGAAAGCCAGGATTGACGCCTCGAAAGGTTATGCTGTGTGTTTGGTGGGATTGGAAAGGAATCATCTGAGCTGTTCCAGCCTGCTCGAACGATTGATTCTACACTTTACTGTCAACAACTGATGAGATTGAAGGAAGCAATCGAAAAAAACGGCCAGAACTGACAACGCTAGGCCACACACATCTTTGATGACTCGGCAAAAAACTGGGAGAGCTTGGCTGGAAAGTTTAGATGCATCCACCATATGGCCCTGATCTTGCCCCATCGGACTACCATTTGTTTCAGAGCTCCCTTAATGGAGTAAAGTTGGCTTCCTGTGAAAATTACCTGTGAAAATTACTTGTCGCAGTTTTTCGCCGAGAAACCACAAAATTTTTACACTGATGGAATAATGTCTCTAGAAGAAAAATGGCAAAAGGTGGTCGACCAAAATGCTACATATTTGGTTTAATAAAGTTCATTATAAATGTAAAAAAAAATGAGTTGAAGTTGGATTAGAAATACGAAAAGACTTTTTCGACTACCCAATATTTGTCCAGTAGGTGGGAGATGATTAGGAAATTGGCGTCGATATTCAAGCTTCGTCAATACCATTGACCCATTATTGGTGAAAAAATTGCCTCAATTATTCCAGTATAGCGTTTCATTGCGTATCTCATGTCAAATATGATTTACGTACGTCGCCATTTGTCAAAATTTTAAAATATTCAGGTAGGGTGATTAATTTTGTGCCACCTTGTACTTCAACTTATAATACTTACATATATATACTAATTTTATAGGTATACTAGTAATCAAAAAATATTATATTAACAAAGTCCGACAAATATCACAACATCTTATGTACTCAACATTTTTTACAATTTCGTTGACCACTTCAGCGATTGGTCGACATTCACTCAAGTTTACTGCTGTTTTTCTCTACCCTGCTTCGTGCTCGTACAACATCTTAAACCTTTTTAGCAGCCTGCGTCACATTATGCCCTTTTTATAATAAAATAGTAAAATGTGATATAGTTTTTTAAATGTTCACTAATTTAGATGGACAGATACCTGTAAAATTTGAAAAAAAAAATTTTTTTCTTAAAATGTTAACATAATCCTTAGGAATATGTCAAACAATTTTTTGAACGTAATTTTAAGTATTTCTTATATTTCTTATCAATTTTGAAAAAAACATACTGACTTCTTCATTTTAAATAATTTTAATGGAAATCAGGAAAAAAATTGCCGTTTACAGGTATCTGCCCCCTTAAATTGAGTGTACAGCATAGCTTTTTCAATAGCGCTATAAGGTTACCAGATGCAATGCAAAGATATTCGAAGTTTTGGCTAAATATGAGATATTTACTACCAAACTTTTCAGTTCACCCAATGCGCATGCATATGCGTGCATCCAACACGTATTTCAACTGGCTTGGCATAATCCTTTATCCTAGAAATGCATAAATATTTGCACAGCTGAGTCAGTCTGGAATGTAATGAGAGAGCGCAAGTTGATTTTTTTAATTTTATGCGGGCTTACTGTTGCAAAGATATGCAATCGCTTTTTTCTCCTCTCTGTTGTTAAAATATTCTCATACACTATACAAGTATGAATGTATAGTATATATGTAGAGTACATACAATAATTGCTTTGAGGTTAGAAGCAAAATGCGCAAGTGTTTTTTTCAAAATACTGTTTTATTCTTTTAAAATCTATATTCACAAACATATACAGACACTGATGCACAGTTTTGATAAATTATTTGCTTCTCATTTAACTTCAGCCGTTGCTAAAGTTGGGCTGGTTTTCAACATCTTCAAAACCAAAGGGATGCTTAGTAACACTCAAAATACGCCCAATATTTTTTCTAGCCGTGCAGTATCATTGCGGTGTGAGCTGGCTCAAACAAAGGTATCAAAAACCGCATTAGGAAAGCTCTAGCAACATTTGGCTACCTATGTCCAATCTGGAAAGCATCACACATTTCACAATGCACAAAACTGAGGATCTTTGTTTCTAATATCAAATCGACTTTACTCGATGCTTGGAATGCAACAGCGGCCGCTAAAAACACATTGCAAGTTTTCACTAATCGATATTTTCGCAAAATCCTGAAAATCTTCTGGCCAAACACAATCGCAAATACTGATCTGTGTAGAACTACTCAGCAAACCCCAATACTCCTTGAGATTTGCGGAAGAAAGTGGGGTTGGATTAACCACGTCCTTCGTATTGAATGTGATGACTTAATAAAGGCCGCTATTGAGTGAAATTCCTAAGGTCGCCGTAGATGAGGAAGGTAGATTGAACACTTGGAGACGTTTGCTGGATTTGGAAACACGCGCCATGAATCTAACGTCGAATGAAGCTAAGAGATTGGCGCAAAACCGGTCTGAATGGAAGGAATTACTGTGACTCTTTGTTCCTCCCTAGAACTAGAGGAAATATTAAAAAAAAATGAACAATTGCCGCGTACACTTCGGTTAGGTATTTGGCCGAGCTTCCCTCCTATTTGTGGCGCTCGTCTTTTTATGAGGAGCTTTTTCATGGCAGAAATATACTCGGAGGCTTGCCATTGCCTGTGATAGGCGCCCGTTATTAGAAAAAAAAAACTTTTTCTCTCATTTTGGTGTTGCATGCACTGAGACTCGAACCTACGCACTCCCGAATGGTGGTCACGCACCAACCCATTCTGCTAGGAAGTCGAAGTATTAATAATAAAATTAATTTGACTTCAGTAATATATGTATACTAGCAAACCCGGCCCCCTTCGCTGGGCCCACTAAAATAGAATAGATATGGTTTAGAACAGAAAATATATGATTTTTATATTATTTATTTCATTATTCTTTATTCAAGCGCTTTGGCATAAACAATATTTTTTGTTTTTCTATTTGTTTTTGAGTAAATATAAAATATAAATTGAAAATCAGGAAAAAAGAAGATTGTTTTTAAATTTCAAATCAACGCATATGAATAAACAATCGTCTTTTTTCCTGATCATCCATGAATTTTTCGTTTCAATTTATATGTTTTATTAAGCATTGGAGCTTTTTTAACCATTATCCATTTATATTTAAAAAAAAAACAAAATGAAAAATATTTTTTTCCACGAACACATAATTTCATTCGGATTTCACATTAAATTCTCAAATTTCGTAAGAAATTATTCACTGTTCCAAAATCCACTCCCAAAAAATTCACAAACAATTTTTACATGTTGCACTTACGTTTTTTCCTTATGGCATCCAAATCAGAAAGAAATATTGACACACTGTAACTCACACTGTCAATTTGACAGTTCAGTTCCGCCCCAAGCGTTAAAAAAGTAAGCGACATTATGGCTGGTTCAAAAGAACGCTGTACCCGTTGCCACTGCTCCGAATTACAACCAAACTTTACGAAACCCATTTTCAATACTTACTTAACAATGTGCGTAAGTTTGGTTTAATTCGGTGCAAAGACACAGCGGGTCCACGTTTTGGCATATATTTCGAGACCCTAGTCATCAATAGGTATGAAAATTACCCCGTATTAAAGCACTTATCAACAGCTTTCATTTGATACCCATATTGTACAAACACATTCTAGGGTCCACGTTTTGGTCTCTATCTTAAGACCCTAGTCACGGAGCGGATGGAAATACTCTGAACTAAAGCATTCCCCAACAGCTACCATTTGATACCCATATTGTACATACACATCCGAAGGTTACCCGGGTCCACGTTTTGACCTATATCTCGAGACTCTATCTACCAATAGGTATTCAAACTATACGGAAACCATCTTCAATACCTACTTAACAATGTGTGTAAGTTTGGTTTAATTCGGTTCAAAGACACGGCGGGTCCACGTTTTGGCATATATTTCCAGACCCTAGTCATCAATAGGTATGAAAATTACCCCGTATTAAAGCACTTATCAACAGCTTTCATTTGATATCCATATTGTACATACACAACCAAAGGTTACCCGGGTCCACGTTTTGACCTATATCTCGAGACCCCAGTCACGAAGCGGCATGAAAAATACTCTATACTAAAGCATTCACCAACAGCTTCAATTTGATATCCATATTGTACAAACACATTCTAGGGTCCACGTTTTGGTCTCTATCTCGAGACTTTAGTCACGGAGCGGCATGAAAATTACTCTGGACTAAAGCATTCACCAACAGCTTCCATTTGATACCCATATTGTACATACACATCCGAAGGTTACCCGGGTCCACGTTTTGACCTATATCTCGAGCCCTATTTCCAAAATAAAATATAATCCATGTTACTTGTGGATGATGTAGCTTTCGAATGGTGAAAGAATTTTTAAAATCGGTCCAGTAGTTTTTGAGCCTATTCATTACAAACAAACAAACAAAGTTTTCCTCTTTATAATATTAGTATAGATTTATAATTGGCGCGTACACCCTTTTTGGGTGTTTGGCCGAGCTCCTCCTCCTATTTGTGGTGTGCGTCTTGATCTTGTTCCTCAAATGGAGGGTCCTACAGTTTCAAGCCGACTCCGAACGGCAAATAGTTTTTATGAGGAGCTTTTTCATGGCAGAAATACTTTCGGAGGTTTGCCATTGCCTACCGAGGGGCGACCGCTATTAGAAAAAATGTTTTCTTAATTTGGTGTTTCACCGAGATTCGAACCTACTTCAGTTATACAAAACCTAATTAATTAAGGTTTTGAACTTTCTGCAAATTAAAAAAAAATGTATCAAGCTTACTTCAAAGATTCAAACACTTTAATCAGAATTCCCTGTAAACGGATGTAGTTTAATTTAATTTTGGTCTAATAAAGTGCAATTTTCAAGTAGCTCACAAATCGCGTTGATTTTTGACAATTTTTTTGCTCTGTATGGCTTAAGAAAGTTTGGTTGAATTTGGCTCATAACTTGTTGTTTTAAGTTTCAAACACGACTCTAAATTTTCATTTCTTAGTTGGCTCATTCCTTTACTTTTAATTATGTATATTCATCGAGAACAGCGCTTTCTCGCGCGAATATGTCGGTCCGAAGATAGTCAGCACTCCGAATGCCGACTTTTTCACCTCACTGTTATCTGGAAGACTATTTCATATAAGTGCCTTAACTCGCGGCATTTTTATTTTTTTGAATCTGCCTTTTTTTTGCGTTACGTACATACATTTCTGGGCTTCCAACTCTTTCAACTTGCTTTTCAGCTCTGTAAATTTTTTACTTCACAAAGCTTTACTTTTTAAGTCGATTAGTTGCATTTCTAGAGAATTTGCGTTGAGTGGAATTACTATGAATGCTAGATTGCTTTTGTTGATTTTGAATTGTTCAAACCTGTCAGCAAATTCATATATGAAGCTTTTTATAACTGTGTTGAAGTAATTCGTGTCGAGAGTTGCACTGGTTTTATCGCGATATTGCTTTAGAAATTGAAAATGGAGTAATTAACCGTTCTGAATATGCATACAATTAGTTTACCAAAACATAGGCTGGATTTCCTTGCAGTTATAGATTCAGCTCATTTAATTTCGCTGTGTTCTCCACCATAAAGTAAAATTTTTGTAACCATTTGTCGTTAGCTAATTGAGGGTGATTAATGCCTTTTTCATTTAGGAATCTTACTTAGTTATTTCGTTCAAGCAAAAGTCATCGCACTTTATTGTGAAGAAGGAGGTTGGAATACTCGGTCTCCATTTCGTTTTAGAATTCTTTACAGTCAGGGAGTACAGGTGGCTGAGAGATAAAATCGGTGCGTAGTCCACGTTAATCTATTCAGAACGATTTTTAAAGGTTTTTTTTTTTGATAAAATAAATATTTGCATATGAACTCAAAGACCGCAATTTTACATCCAAAGAGTAGTATATCTCACAATGAATATATCGAATCGGTATTTGATAACTTAAAGATGATATTACGCTTCCAAAAAGTTCTTCGAGAGTTTTGTGTTTGGTAAATGGATATCAAGGGAGGATAATTTTACATAAATCTCAGAAACACTACGACCAAGGTGAAAATATTGAGCTGTTTATTGCTACAATAGGGTTTCGAAAGAAAAACACACATATATATATATATATATATGTATATATATTTGTATTGTCAATGGTCTTCATGAAGACTACCCGTCAAAGCTGAGAGATGGACTCTTCTTTACTTTTTGACTTCTAATATATCTATCATTATTGAGGTATTCCAAATTATGGATATTTTTACCTTTATATATTCCTTCAATCTAGTTTACAATATCTCCATTACTCTTACAAGGCCAAATCGGAATTTTGTCCTGGGAGTGATTACATGTCAGGTGGTTGAAGTGTTTTGGACATTTTCGTAAATGTTTTTAAAAATTGCTTTACTTTTATCGAAAAAATTTTGATAAAATTTTAATACATCTGAGATTTATTCGATGTTAACAATTTTGGTATAAAGTTTGAAATGATTGAAGTACCAGACTGGCACTCTCCAAGTAGCATTAAAGCGCGGTTTTGATATCATTACGAGAAATTTTGGAATTCGTTCAATGCTGAAATTTAGGATGTACAGTTTCTTGAAGTGAAATATCTTTGGTTTTTTTTAAGATGTTTACCTATACTATATTCTTTAATTTTACCTACAATATATATTTAACAAAAGGAATGTTTTGGAAAAAATATCTATTTTTATTTTGAAAATTGTTTGGATATTTGTTTTTTTAAATTAACTTTAACTTCTGAAAAACTCACAGTTTTGCATTAATAGCCGAGACTATACTCAGTAATTTCTGCAAGTTTCAAAGTGGGTTTCCATTAACTTTCGCACTTATAAAATATGATAGCGCTTGGCTACAGCAGTATTTTGAATTAACTTTTCACTGGTTTATTAAATGTGATTACAAAAGTTGCAAAAAAATATGAAAATAAAAATTTATTCTCAACAATTTTGAACAAAAATATCTAAGTTGTTCTCGAAATTATTTTTAAAAAGTATTTTTTGCCCTTTTAAAATTAAACAAAAAGAAAAAAATATTAAAAACAACCGAAGATATTTTGCTGTATTCCAAAATTTTTAACACTAAAATAATTTCAAAATTATTACCTTTTTTCAAAACTTTTTCAGTTTACTTCATACTTGTAAAATGGCCAGTTTTTAGAAGAATCGACTCAGAAATTGTATTGAAAGTTTTAAACCAACATGAGGCATTTTTTTGTAAAATTTTGTTATATTGAAGACGAATAAATATTTTTGACAGCCAAAGGTATCAGTTAGTATGTATTATAAGATCAAGCGCACTTCGTTCTCATGGTATTATTTATGATTTAGCATTATTAGCTTACGCATCGATTTCTTCTGACTTAACAGCGGTTTTTGAACGATCTTGACCAATTTCAAACACATGATTGAATTCGGTGGACTGGTGTAACTCGGTTTTGATCTAATTGAAGGACATGAGAAATCAGCACTGGAAAATATTGGTAATGAAATTCCATTTTTGACTAAGTGGAATGCTTAGAATTTTCCGCTTTACAAAGACAGTGTCAGCTTTTACATAAAAACACAGATGTTCTCTTATAGCAACCCTTGTATTCTTAACCCTCCGATGTTCGGTGCCTTATGATGCGGTAAGTGCATCATAAGGGTCTGCCCAGACCCATACAAATAATGTAAGAAATACGGTTTTAAAAATAATTGTATTTATTTATTTGAACGGATTAGTATTAATTACGAAGAGCAATTGGGTTTACAACTATATAGTTGCATGGAATGTTCATTAAGACATATGGGACGATTACTTTTGCTGCAGTTATAACGAGTTTTACGTCGCTTTTTCGAAGAAGAAGCAGCACAATGACCGTGTTGAAGCAACTTGAGCATATGATTGTTGCTGTGCTGCATCTGATGTCGATGGACAAGATTCCGGTACCAAAAAGTAGCGAAATAATTTATTTTAAATTAGTAAATATGAATCTTTATACGCGGAGATATATGTAGGTGTGTATATAATTCATACTCACCTTGATATTGAAAAGATTCATTGCTTGTCTTATATGAGCAAACCTCCACACTAATGGGTTAGTCGCCCGTTTCGTCATATGTAGCATAACTAGCTGCCTTGCCAATTCAATGATAAATGAGCGCCTCTTATCTCTCTGCTTTGCCGGACTCAGCTCATCATAGATGATGAATGAGGCCAAACCGGCAATATCAAGCATATTATAAAACATTGCCAGTGGCCAACGGTTTGTCGAGCGTTTGCACGAATAGCCAGTCAACATTTGATCCACTGTATCTACCTCCGCTTTAAATTTATTGTAGTCCAAAATTTGATCTGGCTTGAATCCTTTCAATGGATCGGTGCTTTGACGGTAATGGGCAGTCGATAACATAATTACTGGCATTTTCGGCTTTGCCATATACGAGCACAGAGCGATATTATTATTGTGATAACAAAATAAAGTGCTTTTAACATCACGCTTCGGGTTAAGCAATTCATGCGGAATGAAGGTATTATTTTTTCTTACGGTACCGACGAAAGCCACTCTACGATCCATCAACATTTCTGCCAAGTTGTATGTTGAAAACAAAATTGTCAGCATAAACAGTCCTACCGCCATATAATTTTCCATCAATTTCATGACGACCCGTTCACCTTGGTTCGTTTCTCGCTGGCCACCTGGTGGTTTTCCGGTATAAATTATACCTTTCAAAGGGTAGTTTGAAACAGAGTCACAAATCCACCACACTTTCATGCCATATTTTGCCGGCTTACTCGGAATATATTGGGTGAATCGAGTGCGCCCACGATATGGAAATAACTGTTCATCGACGGTTACATGACAATCCGGAGTGTATGCTTTCTCTAAATTGGCCATCAGCATGAGCCATGCATCGTCCAGGGCAGCAGATTTGTTTGCTTCAACCTCTCAGCACGAGTACCACTGTTATCGAAACGGATGAAAGTAGTTAAGCTCTTGAACCGATTCAATGGCATAGTGGCCTTATAAATTGGCATATTGTAACTGGCCCACAATTCTTTCGCTGGCTGAGAATTCGACTGGAATACACCAGCAAAGGGTAGCATCCCATCGTCGTCGTTAATCATTACCCAAGAACGCTGTTTATTCCATAGACGAAACGCTTCAACGGCTTTACTGTTGGTTTCCCGCACAATGATACTTACGATTTCAGGAGACAGCAATAGCTTGAAAAGAGCTTTATGACTCGGTGACGCTCCTCGTAGTGGCCCTTTACGAGTAAAGTTGTAACATTGTGACAACGAGGCCTTCCAGGTGGTGGAGGATTTGAATTCCACATCTTACCATCTTTCGACCTGTATATAAGGCCCTGGGGAATAGATGTGCTGCATGATTCCATTGTGGTTGAAGCCTGAAGGGCGATAGCTTCTCTATACAAGTCCTCAATATCATCATGGTTTTCATCCAGAACAGCCTCTAACTCGATTTCCTGTTCTATATCTGATGCTTCACCGAAGTCATCTTCATCTGGAAAATATTCATCATCTTCTACGTCGCCACTTGTTTCAAATGGATCGGACTCCTGTCCCATAATTTCTTCAATTTGTGCCTGAAGTCGCTGACGTTCTTCCGGACTCACATTTGCTGCACTTAGCTTACGAAGCAAACGCGTCATCACATCAACTTCATCCATATTTACTTGTTCCATTATATTTAAAAAAACACTTCCCACTAATTAAAAAACACGTGTTGACTTTAATTTTCAAATGTCAACTAAAAAATGATATCTGCCGCTGCCTCCGCTAACAGTTTAGTTGCTTACACCTAACGGTTAACCAATTTACATGAGAAGCTTATATGGGTCTGCACAGACCCATGTGAGCTTAGTTAACGAAATTAGTTTAAAATTATTATTTTTACAACAAATATAGCAAAAATCTTAATTTTGCCACTTCATTGTGTTTAGCACACTACATTTTAGGAAGTCATGGACTAAGAAGCCTCAGATATTAAAAATAAAAGATCTACATACATTTAAAGATCGAATGGGTCTGGCCAGACCCATATGAACATCGGAGGGTTAAGAAGGGTATGGAAATTTAAATTACTAACTCGTATAATAAATTGTTTTCTTCACAATATTTTGATTGCAAATTTTTCTCTTCGGGACTAGAGAATGGATATATTTTCACCAAAACAAAAAAAAAAAACAAAACACACATTTCGAAAAACTCGACCTCAGCACCACCTAATGGGTGAAAGGCCTGCAGCGTTCAAATGAAGATTAGCATAGCTCACCACAAAAACAAAAAAACAAAAAAAAAAACACCATTCAATACAACTCAGTCAATATAGAAATTTCTACTGAAGCACCAATCTGAGATTCCGTTTCTCCCGCTAGGTTCAAAGTCTTCCATCACCAGTTTGCGAAATTTCAGCAATCACAATACTCATACGCCGTGTCGGTCAAACTGCCAGCACGAATTGGCTTGTGTTTACAAATCAAAGTGTTTTCTGCGGGTTACAATTATGTACAATACATCAATAGCTGCCAAAATACACAAGTAGGTATACAAAATGTATTCGATCGCTGCAGCTTGAAAATCAGAAATCACTGTCGGGCTATGCGAAATCGTATATACGCATGATTGAATAAACATACCTACATGTGCACATACTAAGCTACTGCAACTGGCATATGCCTTACCACAAGAATTGGGTGCTATCAGAGAGATGCATGTAGTAGTAGTTGTACGTGAAATTAGTTTACGAAACAACTGTATATTTGCATAAATGGCTGTGGGCATATGAATGTGCCAGTAGTGGTTTTAAAATTGCATTGTGGTTGAATATTTACATAAGGCACTGCTGCATGAAAACATTGGCACCTGCAAATATGTGTGTGTGGCCACATCTGTACATACATAGCAAACTGTATTTGTATTTACACATTTATGCATACATGGAAGCAAATCTTTGTACGATGAAATATAATTGCCAATCACAAGTGGCATGCGCTTCAAAACAATGTCGGCCATGCTCATGAGTATACGAGGGTTGCTATATGGGTTGCTATATGTATTGCGAGATTGAATTGTATTACATGGGATTGAGCCGCATAAGCGAGATCTATGGAGTATGGATACTTTTAAAGAAACAGGAGAAACTTGTGGATTCACTAAAATACTACAACTTGTAAAATAAATACCAAAATATGTATGTATGTACGCCAATAACTATGACCCAGCGTTCTCTGCGAGAGGCCTAAACAAAACCGTTAATTAGCCTTGATGGCAACAAAAGATAGCGAGACAGTGCACGCTTTCTGGATCTACCTCAGGATGAGTTAGACGATGACGACAGATGACTAGTGCTGCTACGACAGAACTCGCCAGAAGATACTAGCTGTCAGATCTAGAAATTACGTTAGTAAATAAGCACATATAGGTATATAAGCCCAGGTGCATGCGCATGGGGTATTCAGTTGGAAATTAAACTCATGAGCGAATAAACGAGAAGTGATAGAGTGAGTCAGTCCTAAGCTGAACGTGTACATTTAGAACTAAAGTATTGGAAATAAAATGAAGCAAGTGTGGTGCTATTGATTTATGTGTCTTATTCAACAATCTACTGATGGAACTAAGAGAGTTATTGTAAGAGATTTCTTTGAATTTTAATAAATAGTTTACAAAACAAAATGTTAACTAACGTTATTTTGATTGATCAGTAATTTTTTTACACTGTTCCAAAATGGCTACTTCGGTTTGCGAAAGAGTGGATGCAGGCGCCGGCTACTTGTAATGCAGTATTTCAATGCTTCTTTAGTAGATAATTTTGAATCTCTGGTCAGCAGTATCCCTCAATTAGCAATAGAGTACAGAATCAAGGCAGCTGAGTCGCGGTCTGACAAATGTAGGCAATGGCACAAAGAGTGCACCAGGTTACCCTTAAAATAACCTTCGTTACAAGTGGGACATGCTCTAATTTGAATCAGTTCTAGTTTAGCCGACTAAAATGGTGTTGAACAGTGGCCTGTAAGTGTCCCAACAGTTACATAGTAACAATCAAACCTTGGCATCATTTAAAGACAGTTGGTGATTTTTGTGACGTCTGACTATGACAGTTCTGCAAGGTACTAATGTACCCCACAATCAGTTGCTTTTGATAGTGGATAGACGATAATGAGATGTAAGAGTAATATAAGATGATAATATGCTCAAAGATCGACAATGGCCTTGGATTGGGAGTGTACTCAGAAAAAGTATCCTTAAGTTCCTCCTTTAGACTCCCAGACTGGTGTAGTGTCTTTCAAGCTGAGATCTACGCTATAACAACAAAAACGATAAAACTAATGGGCTTATCTACGGCAAACCTTAACATTTTTGTTGATAGTCTAGCAGCGTTCGAGGCATTGGCCTTTGCGCGCATAAATTGAAGAAGTGTTAAAGAATGCAGGAGGTCGCTCTCGCTCATCCCACAACACAATACCTCACTTTGTTGCGTTCCTAGCAACTCTGGAGTGGATGCACAAATGAAAGAGTGGATGAGTATGGAAAAAAAGGCTTTGAGCTTGACCTTCAGCGTTTAGCTTATGTAGGCATAACAGCGACTTGGAGAGGACATAAGCGTTTTTCTAAACGAACTGTACACTGCGATTGACTTGAGCCTAGTCAAGGAAACTAATTCAAGGTGGTCTCTGACTTCTAACTTCAGGGTCTCCAAAGCGCTCTGGTCACAACTGAATCTCATATGTCTGCTTGGATTAGGCGCCCTCCCACGCGTTATAACGGGTTATTGCACTATTGGTACCTTAGCCAGTAGAATGAGTGCACCTCACAATGACTTCTGCAATAGTAGTGGAGATGTAGAAGAAATTGAGAGAATGCCCTGCACTTCAAAAAAGCCATGCCAAATATCTTGGCGATTATTTCTTTGAAGACGTGGGACATTTGCAAAATGTCGCACTGAAAGTACTATTCGCCTTCTTAAAAAGATCTATGTAGTTTAAGGTATTTCATTTAACTAGAACATATCCGGAAAATCAGTAGGTGAATGAATTTTGAACTCAACAAATTGCGCTAGGTTTGAATAAAACTTTTTTACAGATTTCTGATAAGATATGACTTCCACATCGAAAAACTGGCTACCCCTTTAGCGGTCCACAAATCGATTAAAGGTTTTGGCCTCTTTTTTTGAATGGTAGTACTGCTCAGCCAAACCATGCGTCATAAAACGAAAATGGTAAACAGAAAATCTGGCTATGCGGCTTGTAGGCTAGTGCCCGTATTTTCAGGCTTGCAAGTGAGTGTGTAGCATCTAACAGATGGTCGTGCTGGAAAATCATTCTGTCTTGATGCCTACAATCGTCTTATAGCCATTTTCTTACAATATTTTAATAGTCAGATATTTATTTATGAGCTCGGGCGCATTAATTATGCTGTAGGCGAAATTTTGTGCCAAATCCACCAATTTTCATTTTTTGTTTTTAATTATTTGCAAAGCTTTTGAATGCATTCCCCATTATTAAGCACACATTTATAAATTTCCAATTTTTTTTCGCTTGACATGAAAACTCATCCAGTAATATCACTAAAAACACTCTAAAAATTCGCCTTCAAAGTCTTTCAACAGCATGGAACGCCTCTTATCTTCTGTTTCGAAATCATCCCTCTGGTGGTGTTGAAAGTATTAGCGAAACAAAAGATATGTAAAAATTTACCATATAAAGTTGCTGATTTCACATCTTTGTCGTGTGTGTACTACTGGTGTGTCTATAGCTAAAACACGATTGCTTATTTATACTACAATCGTCACAAATTCGACGTTCACGTCAAAACCAACTTCACCGTTCTGATTATAGCGAGATAACTTTTCAATTAATAGCGTATAAAATACGTATAAGCATATTCGCTTGCACATACACGAATTATTTCTCTCACAAGTACTCTCACATACAACAAAGGAGAAATTGTAAATTGTGAAGTTGAAAAGGGAAATGTTCAAAATGTATGCACTCTTAGTGCAAATATGATCGAAAAATGTAAGTGCTATTTTTCATGGAAAATATTTTGAATACGAAAGCTCTTTTAGTTGGCAGATGTTTGCTTTAGTTCCGTAATCCTGAAATATAAACAGTAGCCCTTGCACTGCACCGCTACCAATACCTCAATTTTGAGTACACACATACCAATGTACTCGTATGCCCGGCTATTTGACTAGCATGTGCAATTTGCTTTATGCTTTACCCACACAATCACCTTAAGCAAACATTTCATGTTTCCATGTGTCTAGAAAAGTAGGTACTAAGAGGAAATAGTCATGAAGCGATTTTGTTTTTGATTTTAGTTTTGCATGAAATCGAATATGTGAGTTACCAAAAATCGTGTGTAATAATTCCTCAAGCCAAATTTAAGTTTCAAATTTACAAATAGCGATTCGTACATTTCCATTTTTTCGAAGTTACTCACTTTACGCAGAATTTTCATTTTCATTAATTTATTTAAGTCTATGAAGAGAAGAACCTTACAGACTGGATAAATATATTTACTTAAGGGGACAGGTACCTGCAAACGGCCATATTTTCCCTGATTTTCATTAAAATTATTAAAAATGAAAAAGTCAATATATTTCTTTCAAAATTGGCATAGAGTTTATTTATACTTTAAAATAACATACAATTTTTTTCTTTATTTTAATCATTTAAAATGGCGGATGTACACTCAATTCTTCCAGGAAGGTCGCAGCGGGGCTTTTCAATCGGCGGGCATTGTAGCATCGGCGTCAGTGACCTCAATACAAAAAATTAAAAATTTTTTGTTTACTAATGTCATAATTTCTATATGAATTAAAACAGTGGAAAAAAATTCGCGGAATAAAATGCTTGAAAAAAATGAATTTTGGGGCGAATTTTCCTACTATTTTTGCTTCGACAAAAATTATTTTTTCGAAAAATTTCCAAAAAATTGTAAATTCACATAGAAAGTAATATCATAAAAAAGATGTGTGCAAAATTTCAGGGAGATCGGTCAATAACTTTTCGAGTTATCGTGTAGGCCAATTCGAAAAATATAGTTTTGAGAAAAACGCGTTTAAAGTTTGAATACTTGAAAATTCCTCTCCCATCGCTCGAACGCAAAGAATAGAGTCGTCACGGTTGACGATTTATAATAAAGAAAATACTTAAATTTACGTTCTAAAATTTTTTTGACATAATCATGAAGGATTATATTAACATTTTATGAAAAAAAATTTTTTTTTCGAAATTTTACGGCTATCTGTCCCCTTAAGAGTAATTCTGGCGTGCTAGAGCAAAAGAGAGCTATTATGAATAGGGGATACAATCAGGGTTCGGTATAGTGCATTAAATAATTAATGCAATAAGCAGATAGTTAAAACACAGAAAAACTGAAGATTCAGTGATAAAGAAACCCTAATTTTAACTACCACTAAAAAATGAGTAGTACTGCAAAATGCCCAAACCTGGAACCGGTTCTCGAATGGAAAAAATCTTGGCGTAGTAAAATCTGTCTCCAGTAGTTAGTGGATTAAAATAGATTAGATTAGATTTGTGGTGGGTTGGACAAGTCCAAGCACTCAGTCAGAAAAACCATTGTACTACACCCGGATAAATTACAGTGGAAGGATTAGGGAGATGGGACAGATACAATATGGATTGCAAGATAGAGAAATCGGTTGGAGGTCACTCTTCCGCGAATATTTTGGATTCATTGATGAATTTTAAGAGATCCGTAAGAGGAAGAGTATGAACTTTATCCATGCTCAGAACAACGCACCCCAACAGCCTAAGTCTGATTCTAGAAAACGCCGAACAGCTACAGAGAAAATGCTCTACAGTGTTCTCATTCTCACGACAAGATATTGGGTTGTCAATGATTCTCATGGTGCAGACCATGTGCTGACTACAGGCGTTGTGCCATGTGATTAGGTCCTTTCTACTAAGTTTTGGGAGAAAGATCGCTTATTTCCTGTTTGGTTATTTCACGAAGTAATTAGCTACACTACTACTACTACTAGTACAGGAGCCCAACTCATACCAACGCCTTCTTTATGTAATCCTCATGAAGTCGTCAATTCATAGTTGAACCGAAGCAGAATTGACCCGTAGGAAGGTTTCAGGGCCCAGTGGTGTGCTTGCAGAGCCTTCATTAGCCAGTTTGTCAGCCAACTCGTCCCCTGTTATACCACAATGTCCAGGCACCCAAATAAGACTATCTTTGTTGTGTTATGCTACACTGTTCAGTTTTGTCTTACATTCACCGACCAATTTTGAAGAGCAGCGTGGGCTAGCAAAGGCTCTCAGTGCAGCTTGACTCTCACTAAAAATTCCAATACTATTATAACTATACTAGCAAACCCGACCCCCTTCGCTGGGCACACTAAAATAGAATAGATATGGTTTAGAACAGAAAATATATGGTTTTCATATTATTTATTTCTTTATTCTTTATTCAAGCGCTTTGGCATAAACAATATTTTTTGTTTTTATTTTTGTTTTTGAGTAAATATAAAATATAAATTGAAAATCAGGAAAAAAGAAGATTGTTTTTAAATTTTAAATCAACGCGTATGAATAAACAATCGTCTTTTTTCCTGATCATCTATGAATTTTTCGTTTCAATTTATATGTTTTATTAAGCATTGGAGCTTTTTTAACCATTATCCATTTATATTTTTCAAAAAAAAAAACGAAAAACAATTTTTTTTCCACGAACACATAATTTCATTCGGATTTCACATTAAATTCTCAAATTTCGTAAGAAGTTATTCACTGTTCCAAAATCCACTCCAAAAAAATTCAGAAACAATTTTTACATATTGCATATTTTTTCCTTGTGGCATCCAAATCAGAAAGAAATATTGACACATTGTAACTCACACTGTCAATTTCAAAGTTCAGTTCCGCCCCAAGCGTTAAAAAAGTAAGCGACATTATGGCTGGTTCAAAAGAACGCTGTACCCGTTGCCAGTGCTCCGAATTACAACCAAACTTTACGAAACCCATTTTCAATACTTACTTAACCATGTGCGTAAGTTTGGTTTAATTCGGTGCAAAGACACGGCGGGTCCACGTTTTGGCATATATTTCGAGACCCTAGTCATCAATAGGTATGAAAATTACCCCGTTTTAAAGCACTTATCAGCAGCTTTCATTTGATACCCATATTGTACATACACAACCAAAGGTTACCCGGGTCCACATTTTGACCTATATCTCGAGACCCCAGTCACGGAGTGGCATGAAAAATACTCTGTACTAAAGCATTCACCAACAGCTTCAATTTGATATCTATATTGTACAAACACATTCTAGGGTCCACGTTTTGGTCTCTATCTCGAGACCCTAGTCACGGAGCGGCATGAAAAATACTCTGAACTAAAGCATTCACCAACAGCTTCCATTTGATACCCATATTGTACATACCCGTCCGAAGGTTACCCGGGTCCACGTTTTGACCTATATCTCGAGACCCTATCTACCAATAGGTATTCAAACTATACGGAAACCATCTTCAATACCTACTTAACAATGTGTGTAAGTTTGGTTTAATTCGGTTTAAAGACACGGCGGGTCCAGGTTTTGGCATATATTTCGAGACCCTAGTCATCAATAGGTATGAAAATTACCCAGTATTAAAGCACTTATCAACATCTTCCATTTGATACCCATATTGTACATACACAACCAAAGGTTACCCGGGTCCACGTTTTGACCTATATCTCGAGACCCCAGTCACGGAGCGGCATGAAAAATACTCTGTACTAAAGCATTCACCAAGAGCTTCAATTTGATGTCCATATTGTACAAACTCATTCTAGGGTCCACGTTTTGGTCTCTACCTCGAGACCCTAGTCACGGAGCGGCATGAAAAATACTCTGAACTAAAGCATTCACCAACAGCTTCCATTTGATACCCATATTGTACATACACGCCCGAAGGTTACCCGGGTCCACGTTTTGACCTATATCTCGGGCCCTATTTCCAAAATAAAATATAATCCATGTTACTCGTGGATAATGTTGCTTTCGAATGGTGAAAGAATTTTTAAAATCGGTCCAGTAGTTTTTGAGCCTATTCATTACAACCAAACAAACAAACAAACAAACAAACAAAGTTTTGCTCTTTATAATATTAGTATAGATTAAATTAGTATTTCTCAGTCGAATCTCGGTGAAACACCGCGGCAGGCAATGGCAAACCTCCGAGTGCATTTCTGCCATGAAAAAGCTCGCCATAAAAATATCTGCCGTTCGGAGTCGGCTTGAAACTGTAGGTCCCTCCATTTGTGTATATAAATAACTATGTAATAGCATGTAGATAGACGAGATAGAAAAATTGTTGAAACCCCATCCAGACGAACCCATCAAAGACGATTGAAGAGCAGCAATGCCAAATTTTCGTAAAGGAAGCGAAAACAATGTTTTTTATTTTTTTTATTAACGTCTACGGAAGACGGCTCTTCTGCCAATGAAAGAAATGGCCGGGTAAAAAAGCAGTCAGATTACGGTTGGTTACATTAGATAGACTAATTTTAAAACAAAAAAGGCAACAAAACCACAGAAGACCGCTGGAGTACTCGATGGAGCAATACGCATCAGTCTTTTGTGTCAATTTGATAACAACATCGCTTCATTGTTGTGTAGAAAATGTGAAAGGCAATGCTTATTTGCTTTGTTTAGTATCTTTTTCCCAAAATAAATATACCAATTTCTTTTACTTTTCCATTTTTATTGCTTAAATTTCATTTTTTGATGTTAAGCCAAATTGATATTTTTTGTCAGGGTCCGGTATGTCAGGGTATTTTTTATGACAGGCGTTAACGGATTTGTGTAGATTTCAAAATCACGGTCGGGTAGACTACAAGTAGTACTAGAGCGCAATTTGGATACTATAATGTAGACCATGACCTTTGAAAATTTTCAAAACTTTCAGTGCTGTTGATGTAGTGGAGATGTAGGCTGGAAAACTGCCCAAAGCTATCCCCGAAAGACAAACTAAGGAACCTTAAGCGTCTAGCCCCAAGTCCCGGATATTTGCAAGGATTAGTGTTCAACAGTACCTGTCTCTGCCGGATCCCCACAGCTTCTGTAATGGGGCTTGTACGGAAGTCCAAGCATCTCCGCATGAGTTCCGCTTACCCAGTGACCGGTGCCTACCACTATGAGTTAGGAAATTGTGTGGCGTAGGATCTTCAGCACTTTAAGCGTCCGGCAGTGAGGCCAAGTATATTTGAGATAGCACACTTTTAAGCGCTTTTTTAAGAAAAAACTGTGCAGTTTCCTTGCAACAACGGTCAAGGGGACACCGATGTCTGAGATGGAGACGACTGAAACCGGTTATGTTGACTCCTTCCTAGCAAGAGTTCCTATGCCCTGAAACCCAGATAAATGTAGTGTTTCCTGCACATTCGAGACGTTTGATCTTCTCCTTAAAGGAGCTGTCCGTAGCGACGTGAGGGCCTTGATCGCAGCTTGACTATCGAAAAATATGTAATAGAGTACTGTTTTGACAGAATGCATGTTTATGTTCTTCTCCCTACAGCGATGCCAAGTATTTTGCGTACCTGCAGGATCGTGAAGACCTCTGCTTGGAAAACACTACCAGTTTTCGGCGGTTTAAAGCAGATTGAAATATTGGCTGATCTAGACAAAATCCTCGCTCCAACTCTAGATTCCATCTTGGATCCGTCGGTGAGGTACCTAGAGAGGTAGGTCCGTTAAAACTCTCACCTCCTTCCAATCTAGGCTGCTTGGAAAGATAGCCCTAGTACAACCCTCAAAACCCAGTTTGCGGACCCTTTATTGATAAATAGCCGATATTAAAAAAAGAAAGGGTTTGTATGCACACATAAATATGAACATATGACCAAAAAGAGTATATTTTTGTATAAATTCTTGTTAGTATAGAGTTGCATATTATCCTGCATAAAACATGAAAACATGTCTTACTGTTGCATTGGGTGTGCCCCTGGGCATACCACCGCTTCCAATCTTGATTGAAAGGGAAGCTCGCTCGAGTGCCTTACGACAAAAATGTGTATCTGAACTTAAAAGTGGGGATATGAAAGGACATTTAAAGATCTTAGAAGACTTCCTACATAGTCCTATTCTTCATAGGGATGATATACTATCACTCAAACCAATACTCTTCAGGAACTTCCAATTTATAATTAATGAACGCACAGACTGGAGAACTAATTTTATCACTTTCAAACCTGGCTCTCAGCTATAGTTTACTGATGGGTCCAAATTGGAAAATGGTAGAATAGGGGCAGGAATCAATGGGATTAAATTCAAAAAAATCGATTCCGATGGCACTCTACCCAACAATATTCCAGGCAGAAATACATGCCATTGCAATATGTGTGAGAGAATGCCTTAGCAGGAAAATGAGAGGTACTCACATCTACATACTTTCAGATAGCCAAGCGGCTCTAAAAGCCCTTCTATCAACAACTATCACCTCTAAATTGGTAAATGAATGCCTAAACCTTCTCAACACGTTAGGAAACCTGAACATCGTAATACTAGGCTGGATTCCGGCACATGAAGGACATGAGGGAAATGAAATGGCTGACGAGCTTGCAAAACAAGGAGAAAATATGCAACTTACTGGGCCTGAGCCTTTCTCATGGAATTAATGAATTCCTTAGGAAATGGGAAGAAAGGAAATTTGCTGCACACTGGCTAAACTGTGCCGGTCAGCGTCAAGCCAAACTATTTCTAAGTCCCAACAAAGGAATATCTGACAAGCTAATTTCAATAAGTAGAGTAGATCTGCGTCTTTTAACAGGGTATCTTACAGGTCCTGGCAGCCTGAGGTATCATTTAAATAATATTGGTCTATATGAGACCCATGTCTGCCGCTTTTGCGAAATGGACATAGAAAGCTCAGAATATGTGCTTTGTGAATGTCCTGCGTTGGGCAGACAGAGACTTCATCACCTTGGTGGTATCGTAGTATCTCCATGCAATCTTTGGAACAACAAACCCAAAATTGTGCTAAAATTTTTAAAAAGCCTAAAGCTTTAAAAAAAAAAATAAATAATTGGCGCGTACACTTCTGTTAGGTGTTTGGCCGAGCTCCTCCTCCTATTTGTGGTGTGCGTGTTGATGTTGTTCCACAAATGGAGGGACCTACAGTTTCAAGCCGACTCCGAACGGCAGATATTTTTATGAGGAGCTTTTTCATGGCAGAAATACACTCGGAGGTTTGCCATTGCCTGCCGAGGGGCGACCGCTATTAGAAAAATGTTTTTATTAATTTTGCTTTCACCGAGATTCGAACCTACGACCTCTCGGTGAATTCCGAATGGTAATCACGCACCTACCCATTCGGCTACGGCGGCCGCCTAAAGCTTTAGGGTTACAAAAATAGGCCTTTCACAATAGATCAGCTCTGGTCGCAGTGCGTGATGGCCTTCTAACAGTAATAATAATCCTGCATAAAAACTTAGCTACATAACGGTTCCTTTCCAAATGTTCTCGCCAAGTATTGCTATTGTACGAGTGTATTTTGTATTTAACACCTTCCCCCCACGCGATTTAATTTCCTTATGTAATGCGCTAACAAAAATTCATTTCATCTACTACATTTTGATTTCACGCATAGAAACCATGAGAGTCATCAATCATAGCACTAATATAGATGGTAAATTGTGGTAATGTAAAAAATATTACCAAAAAAATGTAATAAAATCAATTTCGAACCTTCAATGATGCTACACTGCAGATGAGTAGCCTTTACTAAGGGTCACATATACGAAATCTGTTTCACGCTGCTACCCTCTCTCTGTTCCAGGCAATGAATGCTGCTATAAAAAAAAAAAACAAGAAAAAAAAGAACAAAGGGCTCCAGTAAAAAAGTACAGGTATTTTTATAGTTTAGAGCAAACGCAAGCACACTTCAGTAAACTTTACAAAAATTTTACGTTCAGGGCACAGACACATTTAAGTACAGTAAAATGTTGCTACCTGCCAGCTTTGGCGATTTAGCAGTCCACCTGAATTATATGAATATGCACACAATGCATGCGTACACTGGTACGTAAGTGGCCATTTCAAATACACACCTGACATTCGCATAAACCACTCAAGTGTTATTAAATTGTTTGATGGCTTTTGTGAAAGCCAAACGATGTACAAAAAGCTTAGAAAAAATTAAATAAAAATAAGTGACTATAAAGAAAAGCTAAAGCTATAGGAAAAACTTTATCAATGAAGAAAGTCATCAAATTAGCAAAAACTGGTGAACAGCAAAAGAAGTGAAAAAAAAAGATTTAAGATAAGAGATGTGAAACAGGCCATTTCACAAAAGGCTAAAGCAATAAAAAATGAGCAAAGCATAAATAAGAAAAGGTGTATGTAGACAAAAAACTAAAGCAAGGTGACACGTCTATAATCAAACTGTTTTCTAACCTTAACTTTTCAAAGATGTCTGTGTGCTTGTATATAGGAGAAAAAATTAAAGAAAACATATTTTACGAGTACGTATGCCGCTCTTTGTTGCCACTTAAAAGTGCCTTCAAAGTGCTTAGTGAAAACTTTTGTCATTTGTTGTGTACCAAAATTATATTAAAAAGTTTTTACAAAACGATTTTGTTATACTTCATTCTGTACATAGTTGTTGGAGTTCATATTTGATTTACTATTGAAACAAAAAAGAAAAATGTTTTAAATAAACATATAGATATATACATATTTTATACACTCGCACATTTGCTTTAGTGCTTTCATGCTGTATCTGGTCACATGCCTAAGAAACGTAATCACACGTATGCAAACATACATATATCCATACCTGTTTATGTATGATATAAATTACCTATAGAGAAAATGAGAAATTTCGAAAATTTTCTGCACTTTGCCAAGGTGTTCTTTTATTCCACACCTAACTATCTCACATCAATCGTGATAACCCCAAGGGAATAGAATGTTGCAGTCAGTTCATGCACAGCATTTTGAGGCCGCTTGAAAAAAGGTATGTGAGTTTTGTGGCTTGAGCCTGCTGTTAGGCACTTATTTACCCATACATATGCCCGGTAGGGAAAGTCTGAGCGAGTGTGAGATATATTATATGTAAATATTTAGTTCAGAAAAATATTATTATCTAAGAGGAAGGGGAAAATAATAACAGATTAAGCATCTGAACAGAGTATATTTTCTAAACAGAGTAATTTTTTTTTCCTAAACTACAATAAAACTTAAGCGCCATCCAAATGACTGTTGGACATGTTAAAATTAAGATGTGTTTTAGGTAAATACATTTTCTAGATATACTTTATATCTTCCTTTTATTACAAAAAAAAAATTTAAATTTTAAGAAATGTTAAAAGTAA
The DNA here is from genome assembly GCA_037575425.1 of Anastrepha fraterculus. NCBI lineage: Eukaryota > Metazoa > Arthropoda > Insecta > Diptera > Tephritidae > Anastrepha > Anastrepha fraterculus. Next base: position 254,771 of record JAYXIM010053274.1, read on the forward strand.
AACACAGTGCGACAAGTTTTTGCTTTTTTTCACATATGAAAAAATCGAATTGCACGAGAGACTTTAAAAAATTATTTGAAGTCTAAAAAATTATATGTCAAAGAGATATAGGTAGGATTTAATGAAAGAAGATTGTCTCGGTAATCGAAAAATATTTTTATCACAACGGTCCGAGCAAAAAAAATTTGAAAAATGAAATGATTTATTTTAATTTGCGTCCTTCAATAACCAGTAGTCTTTAACTATTGGTTAACTAGTGGATGTACATTTTAATGGGAATGGTTGTACGGGTTGAGATAGACCTTCTTGCACTGCGACCAGATCTATTGTGTGCCTCTAGGTGCCTAATAACCATGAGTGCATTTAGGTTAAATGAAGCGGGTCGCTGGAGAGAAAAAACTTATGGTCATGCTAGTCTATTATTGCGACAAACTCAGTTAACCTCGGTGAGAACTGACTACATCGTCCCGGCGGTAACGTTCAATAGGAATTTTGCCACACTCTTTCCATCTAAAAAAGAATGGAATAAGGGATTCTCTCTAAATAACTTCGACACTACAGTCTATACAGATGGCAGTAAAATGGGCTGCGGTGTTGGAGCTGGTATATATTCTCACAGACTTAAAATTGAGAAATCTTTGCGTCTCCCTAATACCAGCAGTGTCTTTCAGGCGGAAGTACTGTCAATTGGGGCAATATCGCTATTCTTTCGGATAGCTAAGCAGCAATCCAGGGGCTGGGTTCGGCTACAACAACCTCTCAAATGATGGAACAAAGTAGGAATAGTCTCACCACCTTGAGTGTAAACCATAAATTTACCTTAATCTGGGTTCGGGACATCGGAGCATTGAAGGTAACGAAAAAGCAGATGAACTGGCAAGAGGGGGATCTGTCATTAATAATGCTCTTGCAAAATCGGTATTCACACTATTAGGTGCAGTGAAGAATATAATTTCCCAAAAATACCTCCGAATCGCGGATTGTAGATGAAAATACCAGACGAAATACAAAATTAGTAGAACGTTATGGCCTACCTACAAGCTCAAGCAATCGTTGACATTAATAAGCATGAAACGACGGGACGCCTGGAGACTAACGGCAGTCATAACTGGCCTTTGGTCTATCGAAGAACAAGCAGTCAAAATGGGTATAACTCACAATACATACTCTCACAGTTGTAAACAACCGGAGAAAAAGGAAACTATCTTCCATTTCCTCTGTGAATGCCCTGCCCCATGGAAGGACAGAATGTTAACCCTGGGTCAACCGCTATTTGATAGTCTCGAACAACTGTCTGGCTTAGACGTCAACAACCTAATAAGGTTGTTAAGCCACACAGATTGGATATAGTCATGCTGTAAATAACCGTTAAAAGAGTTGGTAACGAGGATGTGGCAACAAAATGGTGCGGAAGCGCTAGTTGGATTCTGGAAGAATCATCACTTTAACCAACCAAGTGCTTAATTTTAATTATATAGTATTCCGAGAAATCGAACCAGCTTACCGGAGAGTCATTTTAGAGCTCAAGCCTCAGAATGTACCCAAACGCTATTTTGTTGTCCAATGGTTTTTCGTTGACTTTTTTATCACTAAGTTCAGGTGGGTCTCCCAGGTGAGTTTTTTATCCAGGATAATTCTTAGATATTAAACCTCTTCCGTTAGAAGTACATCTATATAATTTATTTCCAGAGTGGGTATTTTTAAAAACAATTTCCTGATAAATGGGACAATAGTGGTTTTGGAAGGGTTAAATGAGAGTTTCCCTTTTGTATAGTGGATTTACATAGGTTAATTTCAATCAACAATAAATGAAGCGGGGTTCCTCAAAACATTATCCTCTTACTTAACGTATGGGGAACCTACACTTCTAAGCCTACTCCGAACGGCAGATATTTTTTATGAGGAGCTTTTCTATGGCAGAAATACACGCGAAGGTTTACCTTTGCCTGCCGAGTGCGTACAATTCACTAATAGATAATTTAGTGAAGCCCATGAGCTCGTTGAATAAGTGTCGAAACTAGAAATCTTAGAAATCTGAGAAGCATCCTTCAAAGGGCAAGTATTTGAACAGAAAGTGCTGGATGTATTATATCGTACAACTCCTAAATAAACTATTATACGGGGCTCCTAAAAAGTAGTTCGTTAGTGTTTTATTGAGACGGTGTAGAGGTTTCTTCATCTGCTGATTTTTCGTAGCTCTTTTGACCTTCTACTCAGTTGGCGAAAACACAGCAAACCCAGCGGTAGAGGGCCATCAGTTCAGGATTTATTGATTTTCTGCAGGGCATGCTAACTTTTGCAAATAAGTATTTACTTTTGTGAAATGTTGCCAAACTTTGTGCCAAAAGCTTGGGCCTGGCAAATAACAAACTGCTGACTTATGCTATATATTTTATATTTGTTTTTATTTTTATTGTTTTGTCAATTTTTTGCCGTTGCGTAATTCTTTTAACTTTTAAGCTCTGCATGGTTTATGCCCGTATGTTTGAATGAGTTTACATATTTCCGTACTCGCTTATGTATTTGGTAAGATTTTGTTTACGATGGGATTTGTGGATTGAACCCAATTCGCAGCAAATGACTAACGGAAATCGACTAGCCAAAGAGTTCGGTTGTGTTTGTTTTCATGACTGTTGTGCACAAGCCAATAACACGGCATACATTTTCATTCGAAACTTTTTCTATGTATTTTGAAATGTGTGATATCAAAATTTAATGACTATAAGCGATAATAATAAATTAAGTATATTGTGAGATAAAAGTTAAAATGTTACTCTTTCACATGTGAATTTGGCTTCGGCTTCTGAAACTATTTTATATTTTGTACCCAATTACAGTTGAAAAAAAGAGAAAATATTATTTTGGGTTGGCAACTAAGTAGTTGCGTATTTCTTTTAGAAATTCAAATACAATATTTTCATGGAACTAAATAACTTTATTTTGTAATGTATTACTCATTTTGCGGCCGCCGTAGCCGAATGGGTTGGTGCGTGACTAACATTCGGAATTCACAAAGAAAACGTGGGTTCAAATCTCGGTGAAACACCAAAATTAAGGAAAACATCTTTCTAATAGCGGTCGCCCCTCGGCAGGCAATGGCAAACCTCCGAGTGTATTTCTGCCATGAAAAAGCTCCTCATAAAAATATCTGCCATTCGGAGTCGGCTTGAAGCTGTAGGTCCCTCCATTTGCGGAACAACATCAAGACACACACCACAAATGGGAGGAGGAGATCGGCCAAAAATCCAAAAAGGGTGTACGCGCCAATTATATATAAGTATATATAAAGGGATTTTCTATTGGCGCGGGTCGATTTTGGCGCCCTGTGGCAGTCATTTTGTTTTAGGGACATCTGTCAAATCTTTTGTTTATAATTCAGTTGCTTATGCCAAATCATCATGGCAAGTTACACGATTGAACAGCAAGTTCAAATGATAAAACTTTATTATCAAAATGTTCATTAACGCAAACGTTGCGCGCATTGCGCCCATTTTTCGGTAGACGTGGTGGCCCTTCAAAGTCGACTCTTCAACGTTTGGTGGCCAAATTTGAGACGACCGGGTCAGTAAACAAGCAGCCAACACCCGTACGTTCAAGGAACGCAAGATCAGCCGAGAACATTACCGCGGTCCGTGAAAGTGTACAACAGAACCCGAGGCAGTCTTTTCCTCGCCGTGCACAAGAACTTGGCCTTTCGCAGACTTCAACTTGGCGAATTTTGCGTCGGGACTTGAGTCTACACCCGTACAAGATCCCACTGTCCCAGGAGCTCAAAGTTGTTGACCATAGACGACGCCGTTTGTTCGCTGACTGGGCTTCGAATCGTTTGGAAGAGAACCCCAGTTTTGGGCGAAAAATCATCTTTAGTGACGAGGCGCATTTTTGGATGAATGGCTGTGTTAACAAACGAAATTGCCGTATATGGGACGACACCAATCCACACGAGTTTCACCAGGTGATAATGCATCCTTAAAAAGTTACCGTTTGGTGTGGATTTTGGGTCGGCGGCGTCATTGGTCCTTACTTTTTTGAAAACGACGTTGGTGAGGCGGTCACCGTCAACAGCGAGCGCTACACAACGATGATAACCAATTTCTTATGGCCCATATTGAACCATATGGACCTAGACGACATGTCGTTCCAGCTGGACGGCGCTACGTGCCACACAGCAAACGCCACGATTGACATTCTGCATGAACGATTTGAGTCTCAGGTCTATGCAAATAAACCACAATCGACCGATGCTCTAAAGGTGAACATAACACAGGCCATCGCTCAAATTCAGCCGGATCTATGCGGAAGAGTCATTGCAAATTGGACCACTCGGATCCGTTCCACCGTAAGAAGCCGAGGCGGTATTTGAATGATGACATATTCCACACTTAATGGCATATATGCGCCTTTGAAATAAAAAAGCTATTTTGTCAATAACTCACACACAGCTTGTTTTATTTCATTTCAACATCTACCCGCCCTTATTGAAAAACCCTTTATGATGTATTACCCATTTCGATCAATGACCTTTTGCATCCTTCAGGCAGCATCATAATCGCACGGTCATAAAACTTCTGGTTTTTATTAGCAAAAAACTGAATCAGGTACGATTTGACACCATCATCAATATTGAAATTTTTAGCATTCAAGAGTTTTGTAAAGATCGAAACAAAAAGTAATCAGATAGTGCAAGGTCAGGACTATATGGTGGATGTGGCTAAACATCCCAACCAAGCTCCAATAATTTTTGCCAAAGTGGCCAAAGATATGTGTGGCCTTGCATTGTCGTGATGGAATACAATACTTTTTCGATTTGTCAATGCGGGCCGCTTTTCTTCAACTACATTGTTTAAATTCGTTAGTTGTTCAATGTAGACATCAGAATGGATCGTTCTGTAGGGTGATAAGTGTTCAAAGTAGATTATTCCTTTGTAATCCCACCAAACTAATAACAAAACCTTGTTTTAATGAATATTAGCCTTTGATGATGTTTTAGTTGGTTCACCTGGCCTGCTGCACGATCTTTTCCGCTTGATATTGTTGTAAGCAACTCATTTTTCATCGCCAGTTGCCAGTCGTTTTAAAAATGCATCATTTTCATTACGTTTCTTTAGCAAATCGCAGCTGTTAATGCTTTGCGTTAAATGCGTTTCTTTCAGTTCGTGGGGAAGCCAAGTGTGGAGCTTTTGAACAAAGGCAAGTTGTTTGAAGTGATTTTCAATGCATGCATGTGATACCCTGCGATCTCCCGTGTTGTACTGTGACGATCCGAATCGATTATTGCTTTGATTAGGGCGTCATCAACTTCAACTGGACTACCAGAGCGTTTTTCATTCTTGAGTGAAAAATCACCAGAACGAAATTTGGCAAACCAATTTTGACACTGTCGTTCTTTTAAGGGGGGATTCTACTGTAAAAATCAAATTTTCATGGATTTTGTTTTCATACTTGTATTAATTTAATTAGTAAAAAAAAGTTTAGGGTTACATAAACACAGGTCTTGAGTGTACAAAAAAATTTTTTAAATTTATTTTCATTTCAAAATGGCAGCTGTACAGCCGCTCCCCCGAAACGCCTTTTGAAATCTGCCCACACTGTCGCGCATTTAAAAAAAATCTGAAATGGAAAAAACCAAATTTTTTTTATTATGTATCATTATTTTTAGTTGTTAAGCCTATTACTTGCAAAAAAAAAATTTTTTTGTAAAATTTTTGAAGTTTTTTAAAAAATCGACATTTTTTTGTTGTCATTTTGTTATTAAAAAAGGGGTTATAAATAATAAATTGTTTCCCACCATAGCTTTAAAAACTAGTAAATATTGTTAAAAATATACTATCAAAGTTTGAGCTTGATATGTTAATTTTTCACGGAGCTGTGCTGTGGGCAATTTTGAAAACGTGGTTTCAAGAAAAACACGCTTTAACAAGCGCATTATCAAGCGCATATGACCGTAAACCGCTCGAGCGCTCAGTTTATACCTGCTTTGCTAAAACTTTCATAACTTGAAAACTATTCAAGATTTCTTTTTAAGATTTTCATGGAACATTCTGGAGTTGTTTCTGAGTATGTTTCAACAAAAAGTAAAAAATCGATTTTTTTTAAGTTTTACAGTAGAGGCCCCCCTTAAGGCTTCGTCACCATAAACAGCATATAACTTTTTATGAGATTGCGATGTAGTTTTCCTTTTGAGGAAATAAAAAAACAAAATATGATGAAAATGTTCCTTTTGATTTTCCATTTTTCAATGAACGCCAAACGAAAACTATGCAACCGATCAAAAAGCTTTTTTACTGATTGACAGCTGAATTGCGAACTATCAAATATCTAAATGTGTTCTACATTTGTTCTACGTCTGCAAACCAAAATATTTAGCTGAAGCCAACTATGAGTGAAATCCGTAATTGCTTAGTTGCCAACCCAGTTGGTTACAAATTGAATATTCAAAATAATAGCCATCGCTAGCAAACACATTTTCCCATATTTCAGACAATTTGTGGATGCCACGCCAAAAAAATTGGCTGTCTTTGGCCGCAAACCAATCATCGAGCCATTTTTTGGCTTCTTCGTGAGAATTGAAGCGCTGCTCGGAAAGTGCGTGGCCCACCGATGTGGGCGCGGAAGGCGCTAAGTCTGGTGAGTAAACCGCATGCACCAGCGGTTCCCAATCATACGTCTCAACCAATTCCCGGGTCGCTCTTGTTCGATGTGGCGGTGCATTGCCCTTTGTGAAACAATGCTTTCAGACTATCAGGACAAGCTCAAATGCATCATTACGGGAGGTGAGACTTGGATTTATGCTTACGACCCTGAAGCAACCGACCAATCAAGCGAATATCGTGCTAAAGGCGAGGCCAGACCGAAAAGAGCACGTCAAAGTCGTTCAAAAATAAAGGTCATGACGACAGTTTTTTTCGATTTTCGTGGTGTGTTGCACTATGAATTCCTTCCACCTGGCCAAACTGTTAATAAGGAATATTATTTGAGCATTATGCGTCGTTTACGTGAAGCAATTCGTCTAAAAAGACCAGAATTATGGGCCAACAACTCTTGGTTATTGCATCACGATAATGCACCGTCTCACACTGCACTCGTTCTTCGTGACCATTTCGCCAAAAATTCCACGCATATCGTTCCGCAACCACCGTATTCGCCTGATTTGCCTCCGTGTGACTTCTGGCTATTCCCAAAACTCAAGAGACCACTCCGGGGAACGCGTTTCGAGTCGATTGAGGAGATAAAAGCTGAATCGAAGAAGGTGCTGATGGCTATACCGGAAATGGACTATTTGGCATGTTTCGGGGATTGGAAAAATCGTTGGCATAAGTGTATTTCATCGAGGGGGGATTATTTTGAAGGGGATGAAATTGATTTACAAGAATAAATAAAGATTTTTCATTTTACAACCAAATTCACCTTACTTTTTGCCCACAGTATACTTGGTATATTAATTCTAATTTCGGTGTATTCAAATACTTAAAATAATGCCCAATAACGTACTTTTGGTTATTCAAGTATGTATATAAGTAGTTTTCAATAGAAACACTTCAATTTTGCATTTAAACACGTACGAATTACCTCGAATAGCTTCATTATCTGGTAAAATTCAAACGTTTTCAAAGGCTTACATTTTTTTGTACTGAAGTTTACAAATGAACAATTTTTGGAAATTATTAAAAATTACTACTAGCCGCAACTTTAAGAGTGCTTGCTTAAATTTTTTCCACAATAATCCCTTCATATGCAAGCTGTGTTTACTCTAAAGCATAAATTCGGAGTCGGGTATATTTCACGTTGAAGGTTTCTGAGCCAATCAATTTGAACTATTTATGTATATCCTTTTTGTATTCTACTGTTATTATCGTCTTTACTCATTTCTATGAAATATGCTACGCTAATTAACTGCCGTAGATTAATAAAATCTAAGAAATAATAAAAAGTGTTTAATAATATCATTATCTATAAACTATCCTAGTTTGTTTTCATTGCTGTTGTTAAGCAAAGTGGAGGGTAAAGTGCAAAAAGTTGAAAAGATCATTTTATTATTACATGGGCATCAGTCACGGGCTTTATATTTATGCTCTTATGAACAAGAAGAAGACTTGCATCACGAATTGGAAGAGCAGCTCAACTGAAACAAGCAACACAGGATGTATGGGCCAATTATATACATATAATAAATACTTAGTGCTGCCATAAGTTCTGTCACAAGTTAAGTCCGTTATAGATATGAAATTATAATACTTTTTTTATGAAACTAGTTTTATTTAAGCATGTAAATATTTTAAATAAATTTCTAATTTTCATTCAAAATGGTCATCACTTTCATTTACACAAGCCTTAAAACGATTAGGCCATTCATTGAATTGAATTGAGCTTTCATTGTTGATTAAAAAAATAATAAAAAAATTAATTAATTAGTGTTTTGTAATGCTTGTATGAATTAGCACAGATATGCCTTCTAACTGTTATAAAACTCCTGACTGACTAAACCAGGATTCAAAATGATTAAAAATCAAGTAGTTAAACTTTACAATGTATCATAGTTATGTAGTTATTAACCATAAAACATGTCACTCATCCGCCACGCCCGACATTCATGCACATAAAAACTGATTTACATGCGATTATGTACATATTTTCATTTGCACACCGCAACTACCGCCTGACATGATAATAATTCAATGAAATTATGCCTATAGATATTTTTCATCCCGTTTGTTTGTATACACTCGTTTTTACTCCCATGTAGGGACATATGTAGTAATGAAAATTAATGGCTTCATTGTTTTACAATTATTTGTAATGATGTTTTACTTTTCACATCCACAAAAAGCTTCTAAGCTTTCGTACAATGCATTTCCTACTACTTTAATAGGATTGAATTTTTCAGCTATTTATTTAAATTTCCTATAAACTGGCTTTGAAAATCTGCCATTTATGAATATTTATTATTTAATTATTCTAAAACTAACCGGAAATATTATGGTTTCGTGTGCAGGCTTTACCAAAGCAAAAGAAATCGTTGAACATTATTGCTTTATAAATGTTCAGAATCAATTCTATGCTATTCGTGATGTTTTGGTTCTCTAATAGAAAAGGTTGGTTAGTGGTCTCGCGCTTGCTTTTGACAGTCACCTTACAGAGGAAAAATAAGAAAGCCATCGGGCCATTCCGAAGCCTACTGTCATACAAATAGAGCATGTCGGATTTTGGGTATCAGAAAGACTTTGCAGCTAAGTACTTGCCACAATCCAGTTCTTCATTATTTCTATTCACGTCTCTTGCGATTGTTATCATCTACATAACGTCCCCTTAGTATAACAATAGCATATGTGCTCATGGGCTATTATTTTTTTATTGAATTTTTGGATTCTCCATCGTCGATTTTATATGTGGTCAAAATTTTGTCAAATTCCAGTTCCACAAAGTGGGTCAAAACGTCAGTCAAAAAATAATAAATATTTACAGACATAACGAGATTTGAGTGAAAGCTACTTTCGACAAAAAGTTTGAAATTCATTTTCTCGAAACATCAAAAAATTTATAGGCTATTTTAATACTAAGGGGACGATAATATCTTAATCATGTTTGTCGATTTGAATAGTTGGGTATGAACGGAACGAATACTTGGTTGTACAATTGGAAACAAAGTCTTTCTGACCTACTTCCTGAAGCGTACTGGGCGGAACAGACTGCCTTACAGGGCATAATATAAAAGTACAACATAAGTACAGGTAAGTACTACAAATTGATATGAATACTGACGAGCTCAATGAAAGAGTTGCCAAATAAAAGAGTTGCAAAATAAAAGAGTACAGGTAAAACAATCGGCCCTGACCGAATTTTATAGTAATTTATATAGTTAATTGTATCTAATGTAACCGGCATCTAATAATTTATTTCGTTGATATTTTTTAATTATTTGCCTCTAAATATGAGCGAAAAAAAATTCCCAAAAATCAGCGCAATTTTCGAGCTACTCGAAATTTGTTGTTGTTGTTGTTGTAGCAAAAAAAACATTCCCCATACTTACATACGGGGGATGCTGCTGGAGTGACAGTTCTTGGCGGGATATAAGTCCGGGTCGTCCCGGTTACGTAGAACCGACTGTCGTGGAAACGTCATTGAAATTTCCATTTTACACGTGGTACCACAAAACATTGTACCCAGAATTGTCCTCTAAATTCTAACTAAAAAATTTAAAATTTCGATAAAAATTAAAATTTTTTCTTTTTTAATTTGCTCGAAACTTCGATTTATATGAGTTTTGAGGAGAAATTATAAATTTATTGCCAAAACTTGTCTACAAATCCTCGTGCCATAGTTATTTAACGCAGCATGTGTTGCTAATAAGATCACTCGCATTCCTTTAAAATGAATAAACTTTTCACGATTAAAGGCCAATGCACATATATAAAAATTAAAAAATCGCGTTGCCTGAACTTTTCAGAAACATTATTATTAGCACAAACACCAAAAAATTGTTTTACTTTAAAGTAAGTTTTGTAATAAACTTTGTTATATTTACCTTATTTTATGGTCAAATATCTTGCTTAAAAACAATGTCTGGAAAAAAAGAAATATGATTTTATATAAAATATTTAAAGTTAATTTTTTTTATTTATTGAAATTTAAAAAATTAATTAATTAATTTAAAAAAAGTTAGTACAAGTTAAATTTGGTTAAAACAGCTATTGATACATTTGCACAAATTTCATACATATTATCATCAGTCAGAGCTCAATCATCTGTCCAAGCAGTCAATACAATGTTATGAGCCTGAATAAATAATTTCTTTCAAATTCGCCGGATACTTTCACTCCCTCCCAACTAGAATAATATTTTACGTGTGATTAGGAAAGTATCAGATTTTTTAAGTAGCAATAGAAGATCCATTCACTAGAGCTCTGCACTTTGTTCACACCTTTTCGAACAGCCCGGGCGTATGAGCAACACTCATTGTTCGATGCTCATTACCCGAAAATTTTCGAGTTCTTTTCGAATAATTTGAGCGATGCGTTTTGATTGATTATTTTGGTTTTTTGGTTTTTTTGTTTTTGATTATTTTGGTTTTTTTTTGGTCAGCATGTTTTTTAAGAAACCTGAAAAAATTCTAACAAATGAAGGTTGACTGCAAAAACGAAATTCGAGCGAGTATGGAACTGCTCACACTGCTGGATTTACGCTCAACCAGAGCTTTGAGATGAATCAGACAAGACGTTTATGCAAAATACATCTATTCGCTAGTACTTAGTGGCATTTTGTTAACCCTGGAAAAGCATTTAAAATATCATCCCATCTTCTGTTTAATAATAATTGTTAATCTAGTTTTGCATTCCTATTGCTAGAATTACGAAAGTAGTTTTATTCGGCACTTTTTTGTTAAAAAAAAAATATATTACTATTTGCTTTTTCTTCTTCTTAATTGGCGCGATAACCACTTAAGCAATTTTGGCCGAGTTTAACAAAGCGCGCCAGTCGTTTCTTTCTCGTGCTAACCGGCGCCAATTGGGTACACTAACTGAAGCCAAGTCCTTCTCCACCTGATCTTTCCAACGCAAAGGCGGCTTTCCTCTTCTTCTACTATCACCAGCTAGTACCGCATCGAATACATGACCCAGGATCTTTATTCGTTGCGCTATGTCTATGTCGTCGTAAAGCTCATACAGCTCAGGAGGAGCCTGCGATATCCGCCGCTGCCAACGTGCAAAAGTCTAAAAATCTTGCGCAGAATCTTTCTCTCAAACACTCCAAGCGTCGCTTCATCGGATGTTGTCATCGTCCAAGCTTCTGTGCCATACGTTAGGACGTGAGCCTTGATGAGAGCCCTGTAGAGTGGCGGTTTTGTTCGTCGAGAAAGGACTTTACTACTCAGTTGCCTACGTAGCCTACAACAGCACTCGTTGGCAAGAGAGATTCTACGTTGGATTTCAAGGCTGACATTGTTATCGGTGTTAATGCTGGTTTCTAAGTAGACGATGTCTTTTACAACCTCGAAGTTATAGCTGTCAACAGTGACGTGGATGCCGATACGTGTGTGATGACAGGAGGTACTTCGTTGTGTCCTCGTTCACCACCAGACATATCCGTTTTGCTTTTTTATCCAGTTTGGAAAAGGCAGAACTAACAGCGCGGTTATTAAGGCCGATGATGTCAATATCATCAGCATACGCCAACAATTGTATGCTCTTATAAAAAATTGTGCCTGAGCGATTAAGTTCTGCGGCATGTACGATCCTCTTCAACATCAGGTTGAAGAAGTCTCACGATAGCGAGTCACCCTGTCTGAAACCTACTATATTTGCTACTATTATTCAAAATAAACACAGATAAATGAAGTAAAAATAGGCATAAATGAATTAAGGGTAATTTTGTTGGTTTGGTTTCCTAGGAAGTATTCACTTAAATTAAGTGCTTGCAAAATGTCAATCACAGTTAAATGAATGCCACTTCAAGTATTTCCATTAAATTGTGTAAGCTAAGGAAATCAATGTAAGCTCAAAAAAATAAAAAGGACCCTTAATATAGAAAACGAACACAATCATAATTCCACAAAATATGCTGGTGACACGTTCATAAAGCAAATGTACGCGATTGAACAGACTAAACCCTCGTGAGACTTTTGAGTAGAATAACACTCTTTGTGAGTACTCGTTTTTATTTAACTACTTATTGTGAAACTTTCAGATTTTGCTACTTTGTCAGCATTGCAATTTTTTCAAAAAAGCTGAAAGATTTCGAAAATCTGGCTCTCAAAACTAAGCTCAATAATTCCCATTATTACGTCACTAAAGGCCGACATTAACGACGAACGAAATGCACTGCCGTGTGGCAGTTGTAAACGGAAAACAAAGCTTTTTCTTATAGCTGTTCTTTATAATATGACATAAATTTTAGCCTTGAATGCATATATTATATTATATTATATACACCTCTGTTCATAATAATAGGAGTGTAATATATTGAAAAGTTTTGAATATTTATTTATTTAATATTTAATGTTATGTAAATTTTTTATAAAAATTTTCGGTATGCATTTAACGAAGTGTGTATTTTGGGGCGGGTAAACTCGGGTTACAATTTCTTTTGTTTACGGCCTTGTGCATTTTTTTTCATATAAAAGAAAAGGCCGAGCTTTCGTTATGTGGAGAAAATGCGCATAACTGCCAGCAAAACCAAAAAATTAAATTGACAAAAATCAGAGCGATTCTCCGCCATTAAACTTACACTATATTATATCAAATGGCCTATAAAACTGCATACCCAAAATTTTTTCAAAATTCAAAAAATATAAATAATTAAATAAAAATAATAGCCAAAAATTTGCAATAGGTATGCCTCGTCGCTATTAAAGTGAACACTGGCGTACAACGAGGTATACCCAAATTGGCAGATCACCCATAAAACTGCAAAAGTTCTCTGTGAACTTGACTTGAAAAAAAAAAAATAAAAAATTGACGCATACACTTCTGTTAGGTGTTTCTCCCAGCTCCTCCTCTTATTTGTGGTATTAGTCTTGACGTTGTTCCACAAATGGAGGGACCTAAGTTTTAAGTTGATTCCGAACGGTAAATGGTTTTTAAGGGGAGTTTTTGTCTGCAGAGGGTGACAGGTATTAGAAAGAAATGTATTTTATTATTTGATGTTCATAGCGGGAGATTCAAATTAACGTACTCCCCAATGGTAGTCGCGTCAACACATTCAGCTGAAGCGACCGCTTGGTATGAAGTTAGCTAAAAACAATATGACTCAACATTCCAAAATGCTTCGAATGCAATCCTCATATATTAAATAAGAAAATTTTTGCAAAAATTTGTGCTGAAAGTGCTAACAAGTCGCTGACTGCCGTACAACAATCATTATCGGGATTCTCTTCTCCTTCTTGATTGGTGCGTAAACCGCTTACGCGATTTTGGTCGCGTTTTACAAAGCGCGCCACTCCTTTCTTTGCCGTACTAACCGGCACCAAGTGAAGTTATTTCCTCCTGGTTTTCCTCTTTCTCCGCTACCAACAGTTGGTACCGCATCGAATACTTTTATAGCCGACACGTTTGTACCTATTCCAAAGATACCTGAGTGCTACTATATGTGCCCTCCTGATCAACCTAAGGGAGAGATATGCGCCGCATGCTATGACTATTTTATGAAGTATAAACTAAACTGAATTCAGCTGATTTTTGTGTTAAAAATTTTGGGCAGCATGGGTCGCATGAGTACCAAGAAAAGTAAGAAAGATGTGTGATGAGCTAGAGATATTTAAAAAAAAAGAAAGGAAATCGGTTCCGCATTTTTAGTTATTTTATGAAAAGTTATAATGTTACCATTGTCAATCATTTTCTTAAGACTGTTCCGATAGCCACAACTCATTTGATGCAAAAAATGTCATTTATATACTTCCTTCCATTCTGACTAATTGTAATGCTAAACCATTGAAGTTGAATCAACTTTATTGCCGATATACACAGATATGTAGGATCTCTTCAATTTGAACAAGTTGCCAAGAATGGAACCCCATTACGCTTACCTACCTGAAATAAAAGTTTGAAATAAATCTTTCCATAAAGTTACTAATATGAGGGGTGCTTCAGTAAAAAATGTAGGTAAAATGTATTATCAAAGTGTGTTGTTTTGTTCTCTCTCAATGCATTTTCCTCATTGAAATGCATTAAATTTTGTCTAAATTGGATACGAAAGAAATATGAGTACACTATTTTTGAGCATTGCTATTCATGTCAATACTAGCAGTGGCTACATTCATTTGAGCGCAACTTCTGCCCTCGTTTCTCTGTCTTCTCCAATTTTTGCGAAGCGCGTGCAAAACATTTGGATTGATTTTCATTTGAAGCAATTGCTTAAATAAAAGCACACTTTATTATTTCAATATGAGTATTCGACATCTCAAACTCTTTGTGTTTATCGAAGCGTTTTTCTTTGTTCAACATTGAATAGTATAAGTATTTCGCACCTTCGCCAGTCAATTTACACACATAGGAGTGTATCTATGTGTATGTTATATATTATAGTATTTCTAATATTATTTTTTTTGTCTAATATATATTTTGTTTTGTCATTTTGCCTTCGCAATTTAACGCAACAATTCAAAAGAATTGAAATTTGAAGCCAACCGGAATGGCACGTACGGTATGGCATATCGACGCCTGCATTGAATTTCAAATAGGTAGAATTTGCTGCTTGCTAAATGTCGCTTTCACGAACGCAACAAAATATTGTATGTATGTATGTGTGCGCGACTGTCTCTGTGTATTAGCTTTCATGCTTTTATGCGAACAAAGCAGGAAGCTTCATATAGGGTGACCCGACTTGAGAATAAGTTCAAAATACTTTATGATGAGTCGAACGCTGAGGATAAAGTCGTTATCATTTAATACGTTAAAAGAGTTAGTAAAGAAAAATTGCCTTTTTGTTGAGTGTTTAAGGATTGTGTGCAGAGACTACATGTAAAAAGAAATAAAATATTTTTTCTGTTCTGTTTTATACAATGAATATATTAGAGTGCATGCAGTGATTAGACTTGGAATGAAACCATGTTAAAAAGTTTTTAATAAGATTGAAATTAAAATATAATGACCTAAACCACTTCTTGAATGTATGCGAGCATCAGAAAGATTTGGTTGATTAACTTTTTAGCATGGTTTCATTCCAAGTCTAATCACTGCATGCACTTCTCCCAATGCTGATCAATGTGCCGATAACACTGCGACTCTTCGAGGTACGGAAAAAATTCTTTCAATACCAAGTCAATGTCTACATTAACGTTGCGATGGATATTCATAGAAGTAAGTCCATTCAAACGATTTTCTTCGTTGTAGACCTCAACTAAGAGGGGTTGAACCCCCATATGAAAAATTTTTGTTCCAATTATTTGATAAAAAAATCCTGTGTTTTAGCGAAATTAAAATATGAATGACATTTCTCGCTTTATTTACATTTTTAGTCCAACTTTTTCTTCTTCTTCTCCTTTCAGCAGTGAAATCTATGTCCCGCTATTGCAGTGTTGCCTAGCTTTGGATATAAAAACGCACTTAAAGAAAACAAAATACCAAATTTTTATTGAATTACTTGAAAAACTTTGTATGCGTGACAAATTGTCTTTAAAATGTGCGTTTTGTTTTATATAAATGTGTTTTCGAAATGTACAATTTAATTTATGAGTTCTTTTGGTAAAAGAAACTCTTTTGTTAAGGGAATGACTTATTTGCCGTATTTCAGGTTATGTAACTAGATAAAGTACTCTTTTAGTAAAAATGTCGTTATGGTTTTTTCAGTATTTTCTGGTATTTTGTTGCTTATTTTTACTGTGAATATACCTCTTGATGCCCTATGTCCCACTAAGGAATTTTTTTTTTTTTGTTTTTTTTTTTTATTAACGCATCTTAAAGTATAAGCAGAATAACGTTTAGAAATTACAACTAGTACAACGAAATAAAGATACTAACGAGCAATTTTTATTGAACATATATATTAAAAAGGAAAAAACTAAGATGCCCCAATATTCATAAATTCATTATAAATGTATAAATATATAAGGTACAGCTGCTACTGGGTGCCCATCTGGTCTGAAACTGTTTTACGCTTGAGCCGCCGACGATGAGTATTTGGCTGAAGCAAAGCCAATGCTTCAGCGTTGACATGTGTACTTAAACGTTGTCTGTGAGCCATGGCGTACTTTTTCGCCACGTCAGTGATGGGTAAGATACCAAGATCGCGATGGAGGTCGAGATTTCTCACATAGTATGGAGCATTGACGATGTTGCGCAACACTTTATTTTGGAATCGTTGGATAATTGTCATGCAAGATTCGCTTGAGCATCCCCATAGCTGAATGCCATACGTCCAGACCGGTTTGAGTATTTAATTATATAGCAGTAGTTTGTTGTTCGTTGACAAAATAGAGTGTCTGCCAATAAGATAAAGAAGGTTTTTTGTTTTTAATTCCAGCTCTTCACGCTTTTTCTTGACATGCGCCTTCCAACGCAGTTTAGCATCAAGGGTTATACCAAGATATTTTGCCTCGTTGACGTACGGTATATTTACGCTGTTTATGTAGACTGGCTTGTAAATTGTTTTTTTCAGGCCGAATACAATGTGAACTGATTTGGAATTATTTAATTTGATACGCCATTTTTTTGCCCATGTTGCAATAGAACTCACCGCTGATTGCAATTTCGTCGTTGTAGTCTCTATCACTTCTCCAACTGCTAGGATAGCCGTGTCATCTGCAAAGGTTACGGTAACGTGTTGCTCGTGAACCGGTAAGTCATACGTATACAAGAGGTACAAGAGAGGGCCTAGGATGCTTCCTTGAGGTACCCCCGCGCGTGCTTTTTGCAATGATGAATAGGCGTTGTCAAGTCTGACACGAAAGTATCTGCCATCAAGGTAGGAAGAAAGGATTTCGCAATAATTCCTGGGCAAAATCAATTTTAGTTTGTGGAGTAAGCCCGTATGCCAAACTTTGTCAAACGCCTGCGAGACGTCAAGGAACACCGCTGCGCAAACTTTGTTTTCCTCTATCGCACACTCTATGGTTCTAACAACCCTGTGAACTTGGTCGATAGTGGAGTGATTTTTCCGAAAGCCAAATTGGTGCGTTGGAATAACTCTCTTGTTTTCTATAATTGGCAACATTCGAGTCAGTAGCAGTCGTTCAAAAAGTTTGGACAGCATTGGTAGCAGAGAAATAGGTCGGTATGAAGACACATCATTTGGCGATTTTCCGGCTTTCAGAATCATAATTACTTCTGCTGTCTTCCAGTACATAGGAACATATTTTAACAAAATAACAAATTAATCAATTGAGACAGACAAGTAACACAATTAATGGGCAATCTCTGAAGAATTTCTGCAGTTATGAGGTCGAAACCAGGCGTTTTTTTCGTTTTCATTTTGAAAATTTCGCTCATTACTTCTTCGTTACTAACAGGCTCAATGCTGACATCGCTTTCAATCCAATTTGACGAGATGTCAATATCTTCAGATCCATCATTGGCACAGAAGGTTTTACAAAGATTCTCTGCAAATAAATTTGCTTTTTGCTCATTGGATTTTGCCCATTGGGTGTCGTTTATTTTGATGGGTGCTATGTGTTTCATCGGTCGGTTAAATGACTTTGCTGCCTTCCATAAAGAGTAGTCTGTGGACTTATCAGATGTGAGGCTCTTAAGAAATCGATTGAAATTATCATTTTTAAATGACTGAATTTGACCGTGTAGTTGTTTTGTTGTTTGGTTGAGTTTCAATTTGTCCTCAGGATATCTGGTTTGCTGCCAACGACGTCTAAGTTTTCGTTTTTTATTTATTAGCAACTTGATATATGATGGGTATTTTTTCTTGTGTGATGTGACTTCTTGCTGGGGCGTACTGTTCCAAGCTGCGTTTTGAATTATTTGCGTGAACTGAAGCACGGCATCATCAAGGTCATCAACAGTCACGATACGGCCGGTGTCTACCACTACAGCTTGTAGTTGCAGTTGGAAGTAATGCCAGTCGGTGAAGTTATTAAATAGACGAGGAGATGTTTTATTTAGTACCGCATTCCCTGATACTTCTAAAAGGATCGGTGAGTGGTCAGAGTTCAGATCGAAGCCTTCGGAAATAGAAAGATGGTTTGCGGGAATATTTTTGAAGACAAAAAAGTCAATCAAATCAGGTACTTTGTTGGTGTCTGTAGGCCAATATGTTGGCTTGCCAGTTGAAATTATTTCGCAACCTCTTTGTCTTATGGCCTTAAACATTTCGCGCCCTTTCGTTGCTGTAAGCCTAGACCCCCAATGTACGTGCTTAGCGTTGAAATCGCCTCCTATAATAAAACGTCCTTTGTATCTTTCGATGAGAGATACGTAATCTTCAGATTTTAGTTGATGTCTGGGTGGGCTGTATAAAGCTGTTAGTAGTATTTGTTGCTCGAAGGCCTCGACAGAAACGGAAGTTGTTTGAAATTCCTCGGCGCTGAGTTGGTCTTTCAAGTGGTGGGAAATATTATTTTTTATGAGAACGGCGCTGCCACCTCTTGCACAATTGTTGGGGTGAATAGTATGGTATAGGGAATAATGTTTAAAATTCAAATATGAATGTCTTGTGAAGTGTGTTTCAGCTATTAGGCATACGTCAATTTCGTCGTTGTTTAGCAGAACTTCTAGCTCTGTTTGGTGTTTAGCTAGACCGTTGGCATTCCATAATATTATTTTTAGTGTTTTATTCATAGTCAAAAAATTGCATGTTTTGTTCAAGGGCACACAAGCGTTTTTCAATTGATTTGAAGATTTGGCTTTGTTCATTTAATTTGCTTAATATAGCTGAAAGGGTATTTTGCACAATAGGTTCGTTCGGTAATAAATTTTTGGTAATTTGTGCATATGTAGCCGGTTTATTTATTATAGGGATTTTTGTCGGATTATTTGTAAGACTTGTAGTAGTTGTAGCACGTTTTGGGATTGTGTGCTCTTTGTTTGTACTATTTACTGGTTTTGAATTTTGGGATCGCTTTTTCGTTCTAATCTTTTGGAGTTCTTTCGCCACTATACAGCCTCTGTAATTTGCAGGGTGGGACTCTCCGCAGTTACAACACTTTGGGCTTTCTAACTCAGTTTTTTTGCAATCAATGGTGGCATGCTTACCTGCACATTTGACGCATCGTGAGGGTTTCCCGCAAAAGTTTTTGGTATGGCCAAAAGATTGGCATTTTTTACACTGCGGTATCAGATTTGTAGATTTGACAGGTTCAACTTTTACTATGGTGTTCAATATATTTTGAATTCCGTAAATTTTTTTCACATCTTCAGACGGATCGAAGGTGATGAGAAACATTTCAAGTGGTTCCTTTGTTTTCCACTTGAGTTTGTTTACGGCGCTTAAAGCATTTAGCCCTTGTGATTTTAAGTCATTCACTATTAAATCGCTGTCGCAGGAATGGTGAAGATTTTTAATTATTACCTTGATAGGTCTATTTTGCTTATTCTCATAGCTGTGCCAAGGAATATTTTCATTTGACAACAATTTTGTTACAGACCGATAGTCATACGAATCGAACGTTATTACTTTGCATGCATCGTTGTTTAAAAGTTTAATGAAAAATTTATTTTTTATTGTGCCAATAAGTTGACTATGAAGTTTTTTAAAATCATTATTACCATTGATAATTATTGGAGGAGGACGAGGTATTTTATTAACTTGTTCCGTTTTTGTTGGTTTTGTTGAATCATTAGCACTACTTATAGACTTCGATGGTGTTACAGCTTGAGGAGAAGATTCAGCTTTACGTTTTTTGGATGGCCTTTTTTTCTTTAGGATCCAGTCGGTTTCTCTAGCAAGTTCTTCTTCATCAGTTTCATAAACTTCAGCACATGTTTTTTTTGTGATGTTTAAATCAGTTTTATTATCATCAGCGCATTTAGTAGATTTAAGTTTGCTGTTTTCTATTTTAAGATGGGATATCTCATTTTGTAGAGCAGAGCATAATTTTTCTAAGTCAACAATTTTTTGCATTAGGTCTTTATTACGCACTTCACTGTTTGTGTTGGAATGATTGGGCCCACCACCCTGTGGTGGAGAACCCATTTCACCTCGGTATAGGCCGTATGGTAGCACTCTTTTCGTAGGGTCGATAATGCAGTCAACGGTGACAGCTGGTTGTCAGCCACACGAGATTTGTTTACTTACACTCGCGATAGCGGAGTTTTGTTTAGTTGTTTTTGTTTTGTTTGTTTTGTTTTTGTTTTAGTTTGCTTTTGTTTACTTTATTAAGGTTAATTTTCCACTAAAAATAAATGTCGTGATTTTAAATGCTTGTTATGTACTGGTATTCGTTTGCAGTTTCACACTCCTACAAATGCAGTCCTTGCTATTGTAGTTTTTATTATTCTTTTAAGGGATTTCGATCCCTCTTCTTCACCCTTTTTTCAATTCTCTTTAACACAAATTGTATTTGCAACACTTTCACCCCATCGTATGGCAATTGCCATAATTTATGGGTTTATCAAGTATCTTATTGTGGGTTTTTAAGGTATCTTAGAATTTTTTACACGATTTTGCACCCGTCTGTTATTTTAACGATTTGTTTATATTATTGCGATATTTTTTCACCTATTACAACATTAATTTGGCAAAATTCACGCAGTCGAAAACACAACGACTAAGGAATGAGGACCGGAAGAAACGATTACACCTCTATAGTTTTAAATCGCATTCAGTAAATTCAAACGCTTTTAAAAGGTTTTCAAGGTTAAGAAGAGTTAAGGGGTTACATGGGTTTCGTTGGTTCAAAAAATCGATTTATTTTTTTTTTTGCTTATTAATTTCTACAACTTCTAAGGAATATTATCCAAAATTTTCAAGTCGATCCGAATAATAAATTCGGAGATACAGTCTTTGGAATGTGTGCGCTCCAAGCCACTTTTATTGTTACTCAAAACTTTAAACGCGTTTTTCTCGGACCGTCTTTTCAAAGTCGGTTGTCAAATGTTCTCAAAAACTACTCAGCCGATTTTGATGAAATTTTACACAGGTGTTCGAAATACAATTTACTCGTGCTTGAACGAAGGCGCTTTTTTTCAATTACAACTATTAAAAAAAAAACAAAATGGCAAGCAAATTTGACCGAAATATTCATTTTTTTGCAAAAATGTCTGCCAAAATCCCAATTTTTACTTTTTTTTCTTTCCGAGTTTATGGTCTTAACTAAAGCACTTATTTTTGTTTTTTCATTTTTGATGAGCCTGTCAGGAGTTATGCTGACAACGCGGACGCACCTTTTTTTCGAGGGGTCATCGGAAATGACGTTACAATGGAAGAGTTTTAATTTTTTTTTTTTTTTTTAATATTCTTTAAATATGTATCTAGAAGACAGAAAGAAGTTTGAATTAAATAAATAATTTTTTACATAGAAAAAAAATATTAAAAATAGGTTTTTTTTACCCGACGAAACCCATGTAACCCCTTAAGAGAAGAACTGGTCTGTTAGTACTGCAGATTTCGAGAAATTTTTTCACCAACCTTTGAATTGTCCACTCATTTGAATGATTATTTCCACCAAGAAAATATGGAGATTCGCGATATGTTTGACCATTTTCATAACAAGTTTGAATAATTTTAACACGTTGTTCCATCGTGTAAAAATCTGCTTGACAATTCTCAAAAGTTAAATACATAAAAGATATATATCGTCTAGGAATTATTCACTATCGACATCTAGGCGTCACTTTTGAAACACTTTGTATAATGAACGATTTAGTGCTTTCGATTTGGAGTAAGAAAACTTTTGTAGCAGCTATAGGCCAAGTACACTATACACCAAACAAGAGTATTTAATAGTTTACGAAAAATATATGTATATATAGATTATTAAAAATTATACACATTAATACCATAATTAATACCTAAAATACTATAAATAAAAATATTTCATACGTATCCTACGGAGCGACAAATGTCAATCTTTTTTGCTAATTAGAAAAAATTTTATATGCACGTGGCTCTATGGATTCAGTGTCATTTTGTTGCATACATAGTTTTCTATTGCTTCGTCTTTGAAAAAAAAAAACAAATAATGACAATATCAAGAGGTATGTATGGGACGAAACGACAGCTTCAAGAGGTGCACAGAAAATAGCATTATGCACGTGAAAGCTTACAATGATGTTTGTACAGGCCAAAATCGTAACAGGAAAGTATGATAGCATTGACATGGATAAAATTTATCCACTCATCAAATAATAATATTGAAACGATAGACCAGACATTTTCATTATTTGTTGTTATCATTCCTTTCTACTTAATGTCTATGATTTTGGGTTGATAGAAATGAAAATAAAAAAAGCAAATTGCTCAGTTTATTTTTACAAAATCATTAGAGAGGCCACAAAAAGAAGAAGTAAAAAACCGCGCACGAATCTGTCCCTTGGCTGCAAAGGCAGTGGATGAGATGCTTGGAAAATGAACCTTAATTAGTTTAAAAGAAAGTAACAAGCAGTACGTCGGGTTAGGCTTGCGGTGTTGAGAAGTTTGTTGGCTTAATCGTTTACGTGCCTCTGGAGCCTTTTGCTTGTAACGGGTGATCAATCATGAGGTGCTTTTTTCAATAGTTAAAAAAAAACAAAAATGTAAATTATGTTCAAAACCTTTATTTATCATTTGAAAGGACATTCTTTGACATTTACTTTTTGAATATGACTTCATTCAAATGTTGGCCGCAACTACGCTTAAGGTGGTCCATTCTGAAGGTACAATTTTCAATCACCCGTTCGAGCATTTCGACTGGTATGTCGTGAATAACACGCGTAATGTTGGCTTCCAGAGCTTCAATCGTAGCTGGTTTATCAGCATAGACCTTGGACTTCACGAATCCCCAAAGAAAAAAGTCCAAAGGTGTGATATCACAAGATCTTGGTGGCCAACTCACAGGTCCTAAACGTAAAATCAGCTGCTCTCCGAAATGACTTCTCAATAAAGTCATTGTTTCACGAGCTGTATGGCAAGTGGCTCCGTCTTGTTGAAACCAAATGTCGTAGAGATCATTAGATTCAATTTCAAGTAGCAAAAAGTCCGATATCATGGTACGGTAGCGAGCACCATTCACAGTTACGTTGCGGCCATCATCATTTTTGAAAAAATATGGACCGATGATTCCACCAGCCCATAAACCGCACCAGACCGTTGTTTTCTCTGGGTGTAAAGGTAGCTCTTGAACCTGTTCTGGTTGCTCTTCATCCCAAATACGGCAATTTTGCTTATTGACGTAACCATTGAGCCAGAAATGCGCCTCATCGCTGAACAAAATTTTGCTCGAAAACAGCGGATCTTCTTCAATCTTTTCAAGAGCCCAATCAGCAAAACGGTGACGTGCAGGAAGGTCATTTGGCTTTAGTTCTTGTATGAGCTGTATTTTGTATGCTTTTAAATGAAGATCCTTCCGTAAAATTGACCAAGTTGTTCCATACGACAGTCCAAGTGGCTGAGAACGGTGCCGAATCGATTCATCGCGGTTTTCACGTACACTCTCTGCTACTGCCGCTATATTCTCAATGCTTCTTGCTGGACGTGGTCTATTCGGTCGAGAATGATCCACCAATGAATATTCGGATTCAAATTTGTTGATGGTATGTCGAATAGTGTTTAGGGCAGGCCGATTATGTTGACCATAATGCGGTCTAAGCGCACGAAAAACATTTGTCACAGAACGCTGATTTTCATAATACAGTTGAACAATTTGTAGACGTTGTTGCGGTGTGAGTCTTTCCATGATGAAATGCCAAACGCTGTTCAACAAAGCCACGATGACAGTTTGCCACAACTCGCGCGCGATCTGTAAAAAAAACGCAAATGAAAAAAACTCCTCTTAATTGATCACCCGTTATTTTAATAGCATCAGCGACAGCAGGAAGGTTGAGGTCACAATGCAGGTACAGCCCCAAATTTTTGCACCATGAGACCACACTGATTCGATAATTTAATTGTATATCTTTATTTTGTTATACCTATATTGAATTGTTTGAATTTCGCCCAAAGAGCCAGTTCATTTTTATTATTTTCAAAGGAAGTTCGTTCCGCTTTATTTTTGTATGCTTTTTCCAACGTAGCTTAGCATTGAGGGTTATACCAAGATATCTGGCAGTGTTTGCTTATAGATTTTTAACGCCTAGTAACATTATTGGATGATGGTTTGCTTTTTTATTGGTGAAGATCACATGAATTGATGTGTTACTCTTTAATTTTATGCGCCAAATTTTCGTCAATTTTTCTATAGCGGTGTAAGGTTTAGCTGCCGCTTCTTCGATGGTTTTTTCTGTTGCGAGGATTGCTATGTCATCAGCAAGGATGCAGGTAATAGTACTTGGAGGCAATGGTATATCTTTCTTGAACAGAAGGTAAAGATGGGTTCCAAGGATGATCCCTTGCGGGACGCCAGCGTTTATGTTCTCTACTTCGGAATACTGATCGCCTTGTTTTACACGAAAATAGCGTTCAGTTATATACTATTTTATAAATGCACTGCATTGAAGTGGAAGGCATGAGTTCAATTTGTTGATGAGGCCTTCATGCGAAATCTTGTCGAATGCTTGCGCGACGTCCAGGAAGACTGCTGAGCATATGTTTTCCTCTTCGAATGTTTTTTCTATTTCAGCTGTAATTCTGTGCATTTGATCTATGGTGGAGTGTTTACAGCGGAGTCCAAACTGGTGTGAAAGTATTAGATTGCGAAATTCAATGATTGGTTATAAGCGATTTAGAATGAGCTTTTCTAGTAGTTTTGAAATTTGTGGCAACATGGAGATTGGCCGGTATGAAGAAACAAAAAATTAAGTAAAAAAAAGAAATTATTAAAAAGAAGTATTAAAACAAAAACTATTAACAAAAAAAAGAACATTAATAAAACAAACCAAATAAAACAAATGTGTAAAAAAAGAAAATAAAAAATAAAACTTGTTTTTGAATAACTTTTTTATTTAATAAAAGAAAATTTATTTGAGTGACGGAAATATTTATTTCGACCTTTAACGCGCTCCATTGCTTGTCTGTTTGTGCACTGCAGCTGTCTAGTGCACAACTGTCAAATATGGTTGACGTGCGAACACATTTGAAAAAATTATAAATCTTCCGATGGAGTTATTAATTTTACGCCATCTTGCATGTTCGCTTTTATTTCCCAAAAGTTCTGAACCACTATTTTCATTAAGCTGGGGAACAAACTAAAAATCGGTTAAAAATTGCGTTGTACAGGTTCCTATGCTCATATTGGACAGACGATTGCCGCGTATGTATCTCATACCCAAGTCAACTAAAAAGATATTTTTTTGAAGATATATCATTATGTACTGCAGGATATACCTATGATACTATATGGTTGCTATTGTTTGTGTGCGCGTCACATGAATGTATGCATATTTTGATTTGCCTTTTAAGTTTATCCATCGCTTTTTATTCGTCTGTAGCGTTTCTTTTTTGTTCAGTTCCTTCGCTTTGTTCTTTTATGTTTTATTCCATCCTTCCGTTAGCGCTTCGCCTTTGTCATACTAAGCAGTGACACAGTCATCATTATTATCCTTTTCTGTTTAATATTCTTCAGTGCGTAGGTCGACCTTGCAGTTTTTTGTAATGTTTACTTTTTTCATTTCCTCGACTGCAAAACGCTTTAATGACAAGCCAGAAAGCTAAGCAATTCAAGCGTAAAGTGCGTGAGTTGCCTTAATGACGTACTGGGACCAAAAAAAAAACTAGGTTACTTTCATGTATAGTAATCATCATGCTCATTTCTATGTTTTGGTATTGTATGTAGGTACAAACCTACACATGAACATTAAGGTGACTCCTCACAAAAGTTGCAGTTTTTCAAAGCGTATGAAAAAATCAAAATCAAAAAGGAAACGGTACTGATTTTCCAAATGAAACATGATTATTGGCACATTTTATGACATCCACCGAAATATTTTGAATCAACCTGTGTGCTGAAGAGAGTTGAAAATATTGCCAAAAATCTCATTAGTTTGTACATGCGTGCAGATTTTTTCAAAATATTTGATACCTTACTCTAAAGGTACTATTTTTATATTATTCGTGATCATTTTCCGGCAAAACCCATTTTTCAATATTTTGTTTTTTATAAAATTTCATTTTTAAGCTATTTTCAAGAGGTTAGAGCGCACGGCTATTCGTGGTCTCAGAATATTTTAATGAGTGTCATAAAATATGCCAAATTTATGATTCGAACGCAGAAACGATTGGTTGTGCTTGCAACTGTCGTCTCTTAATGTACATACATACATACGCGGACAAATATTTGTATTTCTTTTCTAGAAAATAGTGCGTGTAATGTTTCTTGTCCGCGCAGCTATGCTTTGCATTTATATGAAATTCAGCATTCATATTTTTTTGAGTATAGTAATTCATAACTATGATTGATTATGAAAATTTGAAAATTAACAAAAATGCATATCCAGGTTCAATTTATTTTTAATTTTTTTTTCTTGTGTTCGTTTTAAGCGAAATAAATGCTAATCTTTATATTCCATGCTTTGTTGTGGTTGATAAAGGGACTGATTATTGAGAAAAATGTGAAACTAGTTGCCTAATGGTGGATTTCATGTAAAGAAATTAACTAATAAATTCAAATAAGAGAACAAATTTTGAATTTTCGTTAATAAAAAAATAGTTCAATAATTTACGCAGCTATATTTAACTTAACCTTCTTTATCATCTATCACATTGTCACCGATTGCGATTATTGTTGGTGCTGGTGATGTGTGTTACTTTTTATGTGTGACATTTTTTCGCTTTAATTAAATTTTTGACGTGATAAAGTCTTATAATTCGATGTAGCCGGCTGGACGCACCAAAAACTGCGTCGTTACCTTGCTTGAACTGCAAGCAAGAGCGGAAAGGAACGAACGACAAAGAGGCACAATCGGCCCCCGCGTTCGGCAACGTTCAACATCTGGCTCTCTCCTACTTGAGTGAGCAGATACATATATGTATGTACATGCGCATATGTATATAAATTCACATATTTTATTTGCATGTGCCTTCTTCCTGTGTGCATGGTAATGAACCATTTCTCTGTTGAGGATAGGACGATGATAGGAATAGTAGGAAATGAAAGGGAATGTTTCAAGTGTCATGCGTTTTGAAAAAGTCAAATCGATGATGTTGCCTCTTAGTGTTGTTGACTTATTAACGTCTGATGCACAATTGAAATTGAAGATATATTTCATGAATTTGATAAACGTTTCGTCATTTTTCACGTTTGTGTAAATGTAACTTGATCAATTCCATTGCGATTCCATTTACTTCCTTCGCTATATCTATACAAAATATCTATCAAACAAATAAAATTAAACTTTTCTTTTGAAAAAATGCAACCATTCCATCAGCATTTTCTTATGACGTTGTCACGTTAAATTATCGTCAGTAAACCGACTTTACAGACAACCTCTTTTTTTTTGCTCTTCTCGTTGGAGTAGTCAAATCTCTCTCTCTTGGAACTGCAGTGTTGCCTAGTTTTGGAAATAAAAAATCACTAAACTGCCTATTTAAAGAAAATAAATTACCAAATTTTTATTAAATCGCTTAAAGAACTTTGTATGCGTGAAAAATTGTATTTCCTGTTAGCGTTTTTTTAAATAAATGTGTTATGGGTTATGTACAATAGACCGTCTTGAAAAAGCAGAGTTTAAAAACTCCATATTTTTATGTAAAACTTATGTTAATAGAACTTCTTTAAAAAAAGGCCGAAAAATACTTCTCTGCTACACGGTCCGGCACTCGAAGTGTAACCAACTTCAGATCGCTCCCGAAGCTGATCCACGGGCATTAGCTGTCTGTTAGTTGGCTAAATGACAGTCCAGAGTATTCTTTAGAACAGCGCGTTTGCTGAGAGTAAACGCGAAAAAAGAAAATCAGTAATGGATTTCCAAAATAATAGTGTGATTGCATTATATTTGGCTGGAAAATTACAACCAGCTATTGT
Source organism: Anastrepha fraterculus (assembly GCA_037575425.1). Taxonomy (NCBI): domain Eukaryota; kingdom Metazoa; phylum Arthropoda; class Insecta; order Diptera; family Tephritidae; genus Anastrepha; species Anastrepha fraterculus. The sequence continues at coordinate 283,242 of JAYXIM010053274.1, forward strand.
TCGAATACCTTAAAGTAAATAAAGGTTTCGTTCATCGCACCATTACTCGTTATAATGATAACGGTAGCACGTCATGGTACGTCATGGGGGTGGTCATCAAAAGACTTCAACATCACGTGAAAAGCTTCTGAACTGATGGAGATATGCTTTGAATCATCCATGCCCGCTTAAAAATTGAGTCAGATAAAAATTCACTTCCCCGTGTTTTTTTTTTCAAGCCAGCTTCGCTAGTCTGGAATGCAGCGATGTGTCCAGCGGCCCTTCGTAACAGGCTATGCTTTGGGCCGCAGTAACCGCTGATGGGCGCTCTCCAATCGTTTTCATCGAGCCTGGAGTCAAGGAAAATGAGAAATATTATCGGAAAAGTATTCTGGAGGTCGCTTTGAAGCCGTGGGCAGACAAATGTTTTGTTGGCAGACCATGGAGGTTTCAACAGGACCAGTTTTCCTGTGAACGAAGAATGCCTAAAAACCGTTCCGAACTTCATAACGTCCACACAATGGCTCTCAAATTCACCAGTCGCGTATCCGATGGATTATTCTCTTTAGGCCAGTTTGGAGAGAAAGGTCCGAACTAAAAGATTCACAAGTCTCGAGGCGCTGAAAAAAGCCATTCCCCGCGAGTGGGCCAAGATACCTGCTAGTCACATTCGGGCAGCTTGCGACTCGTTTCTGAACCGTCTCAAAGCCATAGGTGGCAGGCAAGGCAAAATATGGTCATATTGAGCAAAAGTAAATTTATTCTTAATTTTGTATTATTTTCACAAATTTTTATAAATTATTTACATAATTTTCCAAACTAAATTTCCGGCCATTTTAATTGTATATTGAGGCTATGCAATAAGATAAGATACTGCTATTTTTGGTTTATTGTGACTATGAATAAACATCAATGGCTTTAATTCGTATTTTGTGAACTCAAAGACTTTTTAAAATTTATAAAATAGTTTTTATGTTAAGAAGAGTTGAGAGAAATATATCCAATATTCTTGCGTAAGCTCAAAGGGAGCAGAAAATTAGATTTGATGATATTCCATTTTTCAATACATCAACAGCTCTGAAATGGTCTAAGCATGAGCTTTAAATGAAAAATTTGCCTTTCTTAATTATACACATTTTTTTAACTCAGAACTTTGGTAGTTTCAAATTGAAAAATAAAATGAAAAGAAACAAACACCAAACTCAAACACTCAAACAAATTCGCATTTTGGGTATAAAAAAGCACTATATTTATTTTAAACCTTGCCTGATTAGTACTTGCCATAATTTAAACAATTGAAGATAATTCAAAAAATTTAGGGAAAATCATGAAAATTTGTATCAGTAATTGGCGCCATCATGCCGAGAATAAATTATTTTGAGAAAAAAAGTTTAAATTCGCACAAAGTGTGAAATCTCTGTGTGTGAAATCTGGTAAATTTTTACATAAAAAAAAATTGAAAATTAAATACGAGAGGAACAAATTTTGGCAGGCAAACCTGCAACAGATTCTATCCACAAAATAAAAATACTTATAGAAAAGTACAGAGCGAAGATGAAAGTGATATTCAAGTCACACTCAATCAGTGGGAAAACAACCCCGAGTCGCATGGGCTATAAATAAGCAGAAAAAATACAGAGGTTATGCGCTGCGAGTTTTCCACTAACTCAACAACAACAAGCTTAACACCAATTTTGTAGGACAGCAGCCCACTAAATGAGGTTCCCGTATTTAAATACTTGGGCGCCGGTATAACAAATACTGCAGAAGTTAATGAAGACGTGTAGCATAGGTTTAACTCGGTATGGTTAAAATGCAAACTCTAGTTGGGGTGCTATGTGACAAATGAATGCCACTTCACCTAAAAGGCAAAATATATAAAACCGCAGTACGTGTCACTTTAATATATATGGCGAGTGCTATAATGCCTATAAAGTAGTCGCGCGAAGAAAAACTTCAAACGGCAGAAATGAAAATGTTGAGATGGTCAACCTTGGTCACAATGTTGGACAAGATGCCTAATCGATTCATTTGTGGAAGTCTGAAAATAGCGTCATTTGAGTAAAACATACAAGAACGTCGTTTTCGCTAGTGTGGGCATGTCCGGAGGAAGCCTGAATCAGATATGACTAAAAACGTGTTAAAAGGCGTCTCGGTACCGGACGAAGCAAATAGAAAGTGATATGAAACGTGTGAACTTGAAGATAAAGAAGAGATAAAATGTCTTAATTATGTGAACACATGCTTATTTATGTGTATGTGTATACATACTAGGTTGTTCAATAAGTTCTGCGGTTCGATAAGAAAACCACAATTTAATAAACCACTTTATTCTTCAGTATAGTCTCTGTGAACATTGATACTGGAACAAGTAAGAGATTAATACTTATGAATTCCATCTCTGAAGTGAGAATCTGGAAGGGCTGCGAAATAAGCCTCCAAAGCTGTTGTGACCTCATCATTTGACGAAGAACGCTTCCCATAAATGCATATTTTTAGGCCTGGAAACGGATAGAAGCCACGGAAACGGCCAAATCTGGTGAACACAGTGGATACTCCAACAATTCCAACTTTAATTTTAATTTTAGTCAATGTCAAAATTCTCTTGTGACACGGCGGATTGCCCTGATGGAAATAATTTGTTTTCTTTTGCAAACTGGGCCTTTTTCGCGATTTTTTTTCCTTCAGCTGGTCTAAAAGATTACAATAATACTCAGAAGTTATTGTTTTATCGGTTTCGGAGCCAAAGAACCAGTTTCACACCGCTCTTAGGCCTCTTTTTTGGATTTAGGATCATGCTGGTAGACTCAAGTCCTATTCATAGTGATAAATCGATGCAAAAACCCACTTTATTCTTTCGAAAACCGAAAACTCTCTAGATGTTGCTGAGAAAGCCGCATTCGAATGTGTTTTTGTTGCATTGCCAGCCTTCTGAAACCCAATACTTCAGTCAAAATATTGCTTACACTGCCCAATGAGATGCTTAGGGTTTCTACTAAATCTCTTGAAGGCACGCGATGATTTTCGAATACGATATCCTGTAGTTTTTCTACGATATCTTTTGTTGTTGCTTTTTCGGACATCCTTGACGTGGATCGTCTTAAAGGCTTGTACGACCAAGTTTAATTTCAGGAACCTGTCTTTCTACAGTTCTAATATAATATATTATACTTTCAACTATCGTTCATAAATTTCCTTTACAGTTAAACCGTCCAAAAATAAAAACTCAATCCTTTGTAGAACCGCAAAATTTATGGAACAACTTAGTACATGCAACATAAGTTCGTAACTGTGTAATTAAATATCTGTAATTTAAATGCTTCGATAATAATTAAATATTCAGCGAATAAGCAAAAGGTGAGACAAATAAACGGAAATATTAAATGCCTATAACATTTAAGTGGAAAATCTATGCTCTACAAAAAAGTCAAGCTGACAATAGTTAACATCTGCTACCACCATTCTGTTACATCCATATTGAATAGTTACAATGTATACAATATATAGATGTTGCACGAGTATTGTGGAATATTTTTACATAGGCCCAATGAGATTCCGGGTACAAATGAAGCTACAAATATAAATAAAATTTCATAGATACATACACACTGCGACAAAAAGATGGCACATCAATATTTTTTTATCAATTTTAACTTTTTTTCAACCTTTATTATTTTTGTATAAAAGTATAGTTGGTAGTCTCATAAAAGCATATAAATCTGTTATTGAATTTTATGCAATATTAGAAAAATTCCAAGCTTTTCATCTGAGCTTCACGGTTTTCAATTAGAATTTCTGGAAAGATTTTTGGTATGCAGTTTTATATCTCTGTCAATTTTAATACACTTCTCACAAAAATTAAGGGAGCAAGAAAAAAATCCAAATTTTTGGAGGATTTTCAACAGGCTGTAACTTATACAAAAATGGTTGTACAGCAAAAGAAAAAAGAAACTTGTAGCTCTAAGTGTCATGCTTTCGGATCTAAGTTTGAACATTTTTTTTTTAAATTGTTTTCGAGTAAAGAAAACCACCCAAAAAAAATATAATTTTTTTTTTGAATCTACGGACGTGGAACAAATTTTTTTGACTTAACTTTCATATGGACTGGATAGCTTAGTTATTCAGCTTTAATTTGGTTTTTTAAAAATCTCAATACGAGCATTTCTCACTGAGATATCGGTGTTTGAATGGAAAAAGATCATTTTGTCTTCGATTACCAATATCTCAGCAACCAATGATCGCACAGAAATTTTAAGGTTGGTTTTGAAAACATGATTTTTATCGAAAATGAAAAAAAAAAATTTTTAATTTTTCTCTTCATTTTGTATTAGTGACTTGGTAAATTTGAGGGGGAAAAATTGGACAATTTTTGAAAAAAAAATTTTTTTTTCTTTTAATTTTTTTTCAATTGGCTTAAAATTAAAATGATGTAGCGACTCACTTTCTCACCGATTTTCCTTTTCCGCACTTAATAATTTAGTCACAAATTAATTGAATAAATTTAAAGTTGATACCCCCAAGGAAAGTCGAATATTCGCTCTACGAATATTGGGACAATAATTTTTTTGTGCGAATCTAAACATATCTAAAAAAACAGTTTTCCTGAAAACTACCCTGCATTCTTGGTAATCGAACCAATCAGCAGTTTTTCTCTAAACTACCGGATTTTTGAATTTTTTGTAATAATTAATAAGGCCCAAACTGAATTCTGCCGTTCGGAATCGGCTTGAAACTGTAGGTCCCTCTATTTGTGGAACAACATCAAGACGCACACCACAAATAGGAGGAGGAGCTCGGCCAAACACCCAAAAAGGGTGTATGCGCCAATTATATATATAAATGTATATATGGCGAAAATGTGCAGCACCGTCAGGGAAAAAATTATATACAAATCAACGCATTTTTTCAGCAGCTTCAAACATGAACTTTATTGTACGTGAATTTGAAAGACTAAACAATTGTATACCAAAACTATTTATAGAAATTCTACACCACAAGGTGGCATAAAATTAATCACACTATCAGATGATTTTTAATGACGCGTCGCATGACAATCTTATTTAACATTTGTGAAAAAGACAGCTGCAGTTTATAAGCAGACAAGCAATGAATCGCATAAAGGTGAAAATATAGATAAAGTGAAGATGAATATCATTCAAAATCTTTTTCTTTTTTTATTTAGTAAAAAATCATTCAAATACGAAATTGGCTGATTAATTTGGCGCCACCTTGTAGAATTCAAAAATAATGAACATACAACGAAAAAAGAGAAAATAGTTAAAATGGTTGAAACTGCTTATGCGCTACCATTTTCTCGCGAGGTATTCATACATATGTGCGTACTTCAAGCATTTGTTGCGCGTTAATAGATATATATGTATGTGAGGCTATAACCGATATGCGAATATATAAAAGTAGTTATAAAGAGCAATCATATATTTGTGTACGCATATTTGGGTGCATATGTTCGCCTACAGCTGCTTGTATATATCAAATAATGAATATTTATGGCAAATTTATTGCTTTCACCAACCAGTGAGTCTTCGCAATTCGAGTTGAATTGAATTTTAGTACCAGAGTTCAATGGGCCAAACAAATCGTAGTACATATTTAAATGCTACTACTTGGTATTTTTATTTTATTTATTGCTGTGGGTGTTTGCTGGCACACTTTGTGTGGCATACAAAGCAATGAAAAAATGAAAAATGGTAATGAAAAATGTGCAAATTTTGATAAATATTTTTCTTTCGCTTATAGCGAACAGTTGCTGGTAGGTCATCCATTTTCCATTTTATTGCCAACACTTAAAATTTCTGTAACATTTCAATTTTAATGAGTTTTTCTTTTCCTCATGTATGCACATACATACATGCACATATACATATACAATAAAACAATAAACATGTATATATATCTTTGTTGTTACACCAGGTCTTTCTATATATTTATAGAGATGTTAGTGGTAATTTTTCGAAAATCTACTACCTCAGCATTATTTTGCGAATACCTTTTGTTTACAACTTTTGAGTGGGAAAATGTTTATTTCCATTGGTTTCTCAACGCTCAGTGACTTCAGAATAAATAAGAGGAAGCACTAAAATATTTGCTTGTAAACAATAGCGCATTTTATGAATTTTTGATGAAAGCATATTGGCTTTATCTGTATAAATACGAGGTGCGTACAAAAAGTATCGCGAATTTTGAATTTTCGCAGGTTACGTATATTCGAATTTCGATTTTTTTGTGGCGATATGTTGGTACTCATGTCTCTCACTCATGCCGACGAGTTCGCGCATTTTGAATGTTCAGTTGATTGTTTACAGCTGCTTTGCTTGCACGTGTTGCGGCTCATCTTCGATTTTTAGCTATTCAAAAAGATGGATAAAAGAACCTGTATCAAATTGTGTGTGAAAAACGAAATTAAGTGCGCGGATGTACTCCGAATGTTGACTGTGTCATACGGAGAAGCTACTTTGGACCAAAGCAACGTTTATCGGTAGTACAAAATGTTCTTAGAAGGCCGAGAAGATGTGAACGACGAAAAGCGGGCCGGATGCTAGAGCACTTCAACAACAGACGAAAAAATTGATGAAGTGAAGAAAGTGGTATTGGCCAACCGTCAAATCACCATTAGAGAAATTGCTGAGGACAGAAGTTGCTAGACATATCGATTGGCTCGTGCCATTCGATTTTTTTCAATAATTTGGACATGAGACGGGTCGTCGCAAAATTCGTACCAAAGGTGCTCAATTTCGACCAAAAGTAGCATCGCATGAACATTGCTAATGAGATGTTGGACTCTGTCCGCGACAACCTAAATTTGCTCCAGAGGGTCATAACTGGTGACGAATCGTGGGTTTATGGTTATGACGTGGAAACCAAAGCTCAATCATCACAATGGAAGCTGCCGCACGAACCAAGACCGAAAAAAGCGCGACAAGTTCGGTCGAATGTAAAAGTTTTGCTTACCATTTTCTTCGATTGCAGTGGCGTTGTGCATCATGAATTCTTGTCACAGGATAAAACGGTCAATACGGAATATTACCTGCAAGTTATGCGCAATTTGCAAGAAGCAATCTGCTCGAAACGCCCGGATTTGTGGAAGAACAAAATTTGGCTCTTGCATCACGATTAATGATGCCACAGCCACTGTATTCCCCAGATCTGGCTCCCTGTGACTATTTCCTGTTCCCGAAACTGAAGAGGAATATGAAAGGACCACGCTACGCTACGATTGACGAGATAAAGACGGCATCGAAGGAGGAGCTGTACAAGATAAAAAAAGATTTTTCGAAGGTCTTCGAAGATTGGAAAAAACGTTGGCACAAGTGCATAATATCTCATGAGGATTACCTTGAAATGGACAAAATATATATTAATGAATTAATAAATATTTTTTGAAAAAAACACAAAATTCACGATACTTTTTGAACACCTCGTAGATTGGTCATATATTGCGAACGAGACGGCGACAGTAAGTACCCCAAATTTGTAAGTTGTGGACTTGAGTTGATAATACCTATTAGCTGAAGTGCAAAGCATTACGCACAAAAGCTTTCGGGATACGTTCAAGCCTGCTAATGTGACAAGCGTAATAAGGCCTCTAAATAGAAATGGCGTATTCCAATTTTGAACGCATCAGAGAGGTGTATTACAGACTTGGAATAAATATTAGAAAACTATGCGAATTTTTGTTTAGTTTTTACGTCTCCAATAAAGTTCCGACTAAACAAGTTTTTTAAAAAATCTACGATTTAAATAAACGTTTCACAGTTTGCGCATATCAAATTGGACCAAAAACTGTTATAAAATGAAAAGCTTTACAATTATTGGAATCCAATAAGCCACTTGGATATGCGTCAGTTTTCCGCTAATTACTCTTACGAGCGTGTCAATATCAGTGTTAAGATAGCAGAACAATACAAGCCAAGCCATAAATACATACAGTAAGCAATGTTAATGATAAAATCGAAATAGCCAGAGGTGATAAAAACATGAAACCGTTAATGTGTACACAACCCCAACAAAATTGTGATAATAGCAACATCAACGTTAACGCCACGACGTATGATGAACTTTATCAGTAATCAGTACAAGCAGCAGCAATGCCATCGAGTCGAGTGAAAGACGGAAAATCAATGTGTGCCCAACACCAAAATAGAATGCTACCATCAAATATACAAAAACAGCAGCAAAGTCAGTCAGCCTGCCAGCCAGTCTGCCGATAGAAGTGGCACATAGTTCGGGCGGGAAAGCGATATTGTCATGGTAGATATTGCCTAAATTTAGTGCGTTCGTTCACAATATTTGTAATTACAATGTCATTTTTTTTTTGATTTTCAGTTATTACGAGTTTCTGGTTGCCATGGCGGCGGCGCTCAATAAATGATTGCTGACATTTCTTTCACATTAACAAATTAATGTGTGCTTTCAATTAATTTGTCCTGTCATTTGTCGGCATAATTTATGCTGCCAATTTAATTAGTTTGTCGCCTTATACATATGTATCTATGTTCAAGAAAAGGTATGTATAGCCAAATTGTCTCTCATTTCTGTGTGCGCTTGAGGGAGTGAGGGTTCAAAGGGCATAGTTATGTTATTGCGTTAGCGAAAAGTTGAACTACTTTAATAGACTCTTTTTGGTCATGATCTGGTACTTATGAGATTGGTACCAAAGTTATCACTTTTTCCCCAAGTATGTTTTTCATATTCAAATTTATTTTACTTTTTGAACATTTTACACATGAGTATTCACATCAAATACTAATGCAAACAAAACTAGAAACCATTTTTTCAATGATAAATCCGTCTGGCATGACTGCCTGAAGTTCCTTCTATTAAAAAACGGTTCACATGGTATCCCAAGATTGGAGCGTCCGAAACCAAAAACAATGAACATGAAATATTCTGGTTGAAATCCGAAACAACCACCGAAATGGCGGGAATTAATATTTTGAAACTTGTTTTTACTCGTAAATGGCTCTCATTTGATAAACTGTATTTTTGTAAGGTCTGCTCTGCTGATAGACGCCCATTGATCTCTAACTTTATCTGTTCCTCCATTCGAAGTACAAAATGAAGAATGTGAAAGTACAAACGTATATAATAATAAAGAACAACATATATTGTTTGTTGTTATTAAAGAAATAGCTGCGCTTAGAACAGAAAATAGCCACGTACTCTCGGCGGTAAATACTTTTTATGCAGAAAAGAAACAAATATTACAAAAATCAGATGATCTCATTGCAGAAAATAGTTCTTTACACTCTAAGTTTTAAACCAAAGATGCTGCTCTCTCTACGCTATCCCTTGAGATAAAAAATCTCAAAAGCATTCTTGCTGATTCTGCCAATATTCTCGCCAGAGCGAAAACAATTAAATTGGTAAATGAAACGAGTACTTCGATGTCCGCCTTTTGACAAGGAGAACAATGCGCGGAGCTCTGCTGCTGCATCTAAGCCTGCTTCGCAAAACTCTGCTATCACATTGGTGGTTTTAGTTTATCCAATCCAAGTGAAAGGAATAATCTTGGTGTGGTATTTGACTCCAGATTCTCTTTTCAAGGACATTTAAGCTACACCATTGCAAAGTCATATTCTATACTTGCTTTAATTCGACTTTTTAGTTCGGACTTTGTTGATCGATATAAGGCGTTTTTCAATAGGTGCGCTTCAAATTTTTTCCAATAGGGAGGGCAAACAACGCAATATTTTTTATTTTTCGCTTGTCATTTGTAAACTTCATTAGTATACATTTCATCATGGAACGCTACACAGTAGAGCAACGCTTGCAAATCATTGAATTTTATTATAAAAATGCGTGTTCTGTTAAGAAAGTTTAAAGTCGAAAAATCATCTTCAGTGATGAAGCTCACTTTTGGCCAATGGCTTTGTCAACAAGCAAAATATGCGTTACTGGGCAGAAAGCAATCCACACGTGATTCATGAGGCACCGTTGCATCCCGAAAAAATCACTGTTTGGTGCGGTTTACATGCCGGCGGCGTAATTGGCCCATATTTTTTCGTTGACGAGAACGATCGCCACGTTACTGTGAATGGAAATCGATACCGCGACATGATAAACGATTATTTTTGGCCGCAGTTGAATGGTATGGACTTAGACGACATGTGGTTTCAACAGGACGGGGCCACAAGCCACACAGCACACGCTACAATTGATTTGTTGAAGAGTAAGTTCGATGAGCGCATTATTTCCAGAAATGGAAAGGTCGAATGGCCGCCGCGTTCGTGTGATTTGAGGCCTCTAGACTATTTTCTTTGGGGTTATGTGAAGTCATTGTTCTACAGTAGCAAGCCGAGCTCAGAGCCAATATTGAATGCGAAATTGCTGGAATTTCGGCCGATTTATGCAAAAGAGTGGTCGAAAATTGGGTTCAACCATTGGACTTCGTAAAACGTGCACGCGGTGGTCATGCAAAAGAAATCGAATTTCATACTTAAATGTATATGTTCAAACTCGATAATAAAAAAAAATTAGTTAAAAAAGTCGAACCGTTTGTGTTTTATTCAAAAAAAAAAAGTTGAAGCGCTCTTACTGAAAAACGCTTTATAATGCACTCAGTGCACATTCCAACGCCAAACGCACAAGACTCTGAACAAAGTTCTGCTGGCCTGATACTTAGCGTAGAATATTGCAGAGTATATTTTATTTGTAGAATTATGCCCATCGCGACGGTCGACATCTTTACGTCTAATTTATTAGTTTGACAATGCTAGTACACCTACTTATAGTATAAATGTGCCACGCATTTTCATTAAATCTAATATAATCCACTTTAATTACCCACAAAATACCCATGAAGTACCCACAAACAAACTACCAACCATTGCAATTATAATTTCATGCAAATATATTTATATCGCTACACAAAAAAGTTTTATTTATGGCCATTATTAATATGGTTTCATAATATCCCACGCCCCATATTTGCAAATAAACTTGCGCTTGATTGCTCTATTAACTCATTTTTAATGACCGGCTCATTCAATTAGGGATTTTGCGCCCGATAGGCATCAGTCATGCATAATGTCATGCCTTTTTAAACAAATTAATTTTCATATGATAATGCAGGGCGTTTAATTAAACAAACAAAAAAAAAAAACACACACATACATAAATTATTTCTCCAAGCCACTAAGGAATGTTTTTTTTCCAATTAAATTAATTAAACTGGCATTCTGAAAGAGCAACAATGGTTTTTTGCTTTCCTTTAGAGCGGCGGCTGAATTGTAGTGAAAAAGTGCGGGAAATTATAAAAAAAAAGACTTTCGCTTAAATATATTTATTTGTGCTTTACTTATAAAGGGTAGTTAAGTTTCGGGGTCGGGGTTGATTTTGAATAAAATAGAATTTTTTAGAAAATTATTGTCATTTCTCTTTATTATGTTAATATTGGTATGGCTCAATTACGTATAAAACAAAATATCGGCCAAATAGGCGCCGCGACCTCGGCGGCAGACCTCCATTCGATGGTCCAAATTTTCGATGCCGCTGAGGCATAATTGAGGTTCTATGCCGTTAATGTGCCGAATTATCTCATCCTTAAGCTCTTAAGTTGTTGCTGGCTTATCAACGTACATCGTTTCTTTCAAATAAACCCAAAGAAAGAAGTCCAATGGTGTCGTTGACGCTTAGGTGTGGTTCACATTCAACATCGGCCCTTGAAATTTAACCACGCTTTACTATACATAAGCATGTGTGCATGTACACTTGTGCTTACATAATTAAGTCACTTTACCTCTTTGAAATATTTTTCATGCTTAACATTTTTCGTACATTTTTTTATAAAAATAAAACTTATTGTATAACTTAAATCCCATAAATCTAAGTTCCAAACTTTGTAAGAAATTTAAAAATATTTAACAAATCTCAAAAAATTTTCATCAAAGTTTTCAACTTTTTACTCAGAATCTTAGGAAATATCTGGGTATGCAGCTTTATATGATAATAAATTCAAGGTAAAGTGTAAAAAAGTGTTCGTTGGAGGGTGTTGAGATTTTCTTACATATAAAATACTTTCAACACACATTTGTCTCTAAACCGGAACTTTTTGGTAACTAAAATTGGTTGCGCTAAACAGTTGCATACCCAGGAATTTGCAAAGGATGCAATACCAGTTTTAGGAAATTTGGTAAATTTTCGAAGTTTTTGTGCAAGGTTTGGAACTTTGATTTACAATTGTAAGGTGTTTGATATACAGTAAACTTTAATTTTATAAAAATTTATTGAAAATGTTGTAACATAAATTTAGCATTGCATGACCTCAAGTGGATGCACCCACATATGTCTAAATTTTTTTTTTGCTGGAATATTGGTACAACTGTCCTCTATAGTGTCGCAGAGTTTGAGCGTGATCTGTAAATTAGTTTGTTTTTGGCATTTAACTATATCAGTCAACCTCAAGTGTGCTTTGCGATTTTCACTAAGGATAAAAATAGCGAACAAAGAATTTGTGTTAAATTTCGTGTTTTGAACGGGTTTTCTTTTGCCCAATCGTTGAAAATATTGCAGAGAGCCTATCAAAAACACGGGACTACGAGTGGTATAAGGCTTTTGCAGAGGGCCGAGAAGTCGTGGAAGATTTGTCGCGATCTGGTCGCACATCATCATCTTCAACTGATGAAAATGTTGACAAAGTCTGGTGCTGGAAAACTATCATTTAAGTTTAAGGGAAGTAGCTCGTGACCTTAACGTGTCTCACGAATTAATTCGCAACGTTTTACACCACCAATTTGGCACGAGATGCGTTCCAAGAAAATTGAATTTCATTCAAAAAATTCATCAGAAGAGGGTGGCTGAAAACATGCTTGAGCAAGTGAATTCGAACCCAACGTTTATGGAGCGGAGGCGGCTGATGTGGCTTAATCGCGCTATCCACATGAGCCGAAACCCAAAAAAACCACGTGAAAGTCGGTCAAATGAGAAAGTCCTGCTACTCGTTTTCTTTGATTATCATGCTGTTGTGCTCTCGAAACTCGTTGCAAATGGTTCCACTGTAAATAAAGAATATTATTTGGAAGTTATGCGACGTTTGAGAGAGAAACCGCCCAATTTGAGGAAAGAAATCTCATGGATTTTGTCATGGTGCAAGGCATCGTCATATGGTGAACTCTTATTTGACCAAAAACTTGACAAATATCATCGAACAACCACCGACTTCACCGCATTAAGCCCCCTGTGACTTTTTCCTTTTCCCAAAACTTAAACTACCGCAACGCGGTCGCCAATTGACGTCGATAAAGGCCATTAAGGAGAATTTGCTGAAGGAGCTGAAGAAGATCTCTTCAAACGCGTTTAAAAAGTGCTTTGATGACTGGACAAATCGTTTTGTCGACATATGGGCATTGCTTCATATGGAGCCTATTTTGAAGGCGACAAAATAAATTTTGATGATTAGACAACTATTTTGCCTTTTATCGAAAAAATGCCGGTATATTTTTGACAGAATGTAGGTGTAACGCGTGTTTTTTTTAACGAACAGATCCCGATATTTTTTTTGACGATTGTATTTCCTAAAATGCTACTTATACTCCCACAAAAAAAAAATGTATACCGTTCTTATGCACCGCTGTGTTTTTGTTGTGTGTTTTTTTTTTGTAAATTTTTCAACGTTTCACGGATATTTTTAACACACTTTTATTAGCTCGGGTTGTATGTATGAATGTATGTATGTATGTATGTAACGGAATCTTTGAGCTTAATTTTCACTGGCTTCTAAAAATCTGATCGACTTGAAATTTTGCATACCTATCAAGGACCGATGACAATGTAATAATTTGATAAAAGTTTTCCATTATCCTTATTAGGATTGCCAGGATTAATATTTTCTTTTTTTTACTGTGGGCAAAAAGTAAGGTGAATTTGGTTGTAAAATGAAAAATCTTTATTTAGGCTCGCTCCACGAAATAAGTTCTTCATCCCGATTACTTCTTTATCACGGCCGATAACTGCATAGCTTTAGACTCACAGTCGATAAGAAAGGAATTAAATATAACACGAATATATCGAATCATTTATTCACTGACTGCAATGATAACAATAATTTTCATTCATAATAAACAAAAAATAGTTTAAAGAAAAAACAAAAAACACGCTTTTGGACAAGGGACCTATAATAAAGTAATAGCAAATCGAACGATCAGTCATAGTCAACTACCTCAAAACAGAATTATAACAAAAATTAAGATACAAATAGAATAATTCAAATTAGAGTTAAAAGCGTGGTATAGTAAATATTACAATCATTCTATTGGCAACTACCTATGTACAGAAGGTTATGAAAGTGAAGCAAAATGCTTCATTATAGGTCCCTTTGTCATTAAAATTTATTTTCTACTTTTTAGTTCGATGTGAGGATTCACGAACTATTTCTCAGTGATGTCTGTAGTAATGGTTTTTAGTTAATACACTATATTTATAATAAACTACATAGTATTCAAAAAATTCATTTCATCCTTTTATAAATAAATATAACAAAGAGGAACATACGACTTTAACATGGATGCTTGAGTAAATGAAATTCATACCATATTAGCTCAACTACTTAAAAATTTTACAGAGCGCTATGTAAATTCTTGAGTATCGCTACGACACTAAGTGAGCAAGGACAGTTAGAGCAGCTGGCCAAAAAGTTTGTGCTGGTTATGAGTCTAATTAAATATGGAATGGAATTGTTAAACGGTGATTTAAGCTGTTCTTGAACTCGTGGTATCAGACCGACATTCCATTGCCCAAGAACTGAGAGTAAACTAGACGAAAAATTCTATCTTAATGTGAGCGTCGAATTAATAAAAAGAAACTTGAAAACAGTTTAATTCATCTAATAGTTACCTCAGCTTTGAAAAATCCGACCCTGTTTAAGATAGCAGTCTCTTCTAGCTCTGTGAAAAGGATTCAGGTGTAGTCTGTAATGGTCCGTTTTCTCTCGTTAAGCTTGTTCAAATATATCATAGCATTTGGGGTACTCGCCCCTTAGGGTATGCAATGTAAACGGGGTGTAGAAAATGACACGTTTATACACAGTAAGTGGGAGCAAACCAATAACCGCCCCGCAAAGTTACCGCAAAGGTGTACTCCCGGAATAGTCAAATGAGTATCATAATTTCTGCTGGGTATGTGTCAGGTGTATCTACGAACGCATGTAAATAAACGTAATTTCATCACTAGACATTTTTGCGTATATTTACAATAATTAAAAGCCTTTATTCATCACACGTCCGTTTTCTCTGGCTTTTGTCTCCCCTTCATTGCCGTTATTTTGCTTTTTTAAGGGAAAGGTAATGACGAAATAGCAGCTGGTTAAAATACCGCATGATTGGCAACAATGTGTTGTTATATTGCTTGCAAGGTTGCTACTACACACACCCACACATACATACACGTACACACTTATTGCTATTACACATACTTGCGTGCTTGTCTATTGTGTATAAAATATATGAGCTTTCTGCATACTTTTGCGTTTTAAAAGCAGTAAAATATTTATTACGCAAATTAAAATAGCGAAGCCCACAACGAAGGGTATTTGGTTTTCAACGGGAAGGAAGCTGTTAGCTCAAACTATAAAATTTAAGCTAATTGTTCGAATAATTTAAATTTTTGAGTTAAAAAAAAGTTAAATAAAATAAAAAAAATTAAACTAGGCAATTATGTTCATTTCATCTTTTATTTTTGCATTATATTTCATTTTTGAAGCAAATAAGTTTCATTTGTTATAGTAGGCCCCTAACTGACATACGTTGACAATTATATAAAAGTTAAGTTCGTCCTTATCACCGCCTACTCACTCTCAGCTAGTCCCAAAAATCGCTCTAAAAAAAAAAGGAAAAAGTAAACCCAACATAATTGCCTCCTTTGTGTCAGCCAATTGCTGTGAAAATGTGTGAACCAAATGTATGGTTCATATTTGACACCCTGTAAACTTGTGATAGCTAATTCCACAGAATGAGCCCATCGTAATTTATTAAAAAGTCACGCAGTGTTGCCGCAAGTCGCAAAGAACCTGAATTTCATGCCAGAGGCTCAATTGTGGTCAAACTCTAAAAATGAGCTCGGCAAATACTGCTTTCTCATTTTCACGGATGGCTCCAGGGCCGAGCACGGTTCCGGCTCTGGGATCAACGTGGAATTCAGCGGGACAAAATAGCACTTTTCTCTTGGAATGCATGCATCGGTGTTTCAAGCGAAGATCTCTGCTGTTCAAGAAGCAATGATCTTAGTTGTGGAAAACAGATGGAAAAGCAGAGCTATATGTGTCTGCAGTGACAGCCAAGCTGCCCTCATGGCGTTAGACAGCCTTCCGATCACTTCAAGAGTAGTCGAGTCCTGTAAATCCAGGCTGAACTATGTCGGTAGACATAATGGACTGATGCTAACATGGGTGCCGAGACACGTGGGTATCGCGGGTAACGAGACCGCTGACTCCTTAGCTCTGAGGCCAACTTCTTTGGCTCGAAGCCCCTTCTGCTACTCCCTTTTGTAGCTATCAAAGCCATGGTTAGAAAATGGGTTAATACAACCAACAAGTGAGCTTTGGCAGGCTAAGAGAGGCTGCAGATGGACTAAACTGATGTTACCTGCCGTGTCCGAACGACTGTTGCAAATCCTACTGCCTTTAAGCAGAGCGGACTGTAGGCAGCTGGTTGGACTGATGACGGACCACTTTCTGTGAGCGAAACACAGAAGAGGGAGACATCTCAGACAGTGTACTCTGCCCAGCTTGTGAAGAGGAGGATGAGACGGCTTTCTATGCGTCTGCCCAGCCTTTGTTCGAATCAGGCTTGAGGTCTCTGACACTGATGTGTTAAGAAGCGATCACCCTGACTCCTTAGCACCACAAGATTTACACAGATTTCTTCGAAGGTCGGGTAGATTTAAAGAAAATTCGATTGCAGTGCAATGGACTTAATGTTGTCTGAGTGCTGTACTTGCTAGTTGTCCCAACAAATAAAGCAAAAAACAAAAAAAAAAATATCAGTCTAAGGTTAGACGCGATAGAAGTGAAACCTTCCGTAAAACAAACTGAGAGAGAATGAGACGAAAGCAGCATTAGGAGCGGGATAATGCTATAAAGTTCATATTTTATTTTCTTCATTTTATTATTATTCATCCTCAATGTTTTCAATTCCAACAAATGATACGAGTGGCTTATGATAGCTAAAATATGATACAAATGCTTTGGTTTCGATGTTGTCAACATATCTTTGAAATACTGCGTCAATTGTTGTTTTTTACATACTACAAAACTCACTATACTAGCGTGGCTCAGCAGTACGCAGCCACACACATTTACGTATATCAACATATTATATAACGGCTACGAAGCACCGCACAAAAAGGAGACGGAGAATAGTGTCGCTTTTTCGTTTCATCGAGTCTCAAATCACTCCCAACGATTCTAAAGAAGTTTTCACTTCAAAAAAAAAAACATATCGCCAAAGACATGATTTCTAAGTTAAAAATTCTATTATTTGGGCGTAATGAGACGTTTACGTGAATCACTTCGCCAAATAAGAAAATATTTGTAGGCAAGCAATTCTTCTAGGGGAAAAATTCTGCACCATGATAACGTGCCGTCGCACAGTGTCATTATTATTCGTGAATTTTTGATAAAGAACGAGGCGAACACCATAAAACAGCCTTCGAATTGAACTGAGATGGCTCTCTGCAATTTATTTTCCGTATGACTGATTAAAAAAGCCACTACGGGAAAAGCATTCGAAAGGCAGTAATGGCATAACCGAAGACGGCTCTGATGGATGTACCGAAGATAGAGTTCCAGAAATGTTTCGAAAGCTGGTACAAATGCTGAGGGTATGTGCTAGTCATGCGCTACACCACCTTAATTCAACGTCTGGAAAAAACATCCTGCGGAGTATAGTGAAGAGGCCATACTGTATGAACACGCCATCGTTATCTTGGCATACCAATTGTGACTGAAATAACGAAATAATTTGCCATAGCTCACAAACAGCGACTAAAAAATCAGGGGTACAGCAGCCAGCTTACTTCGGCTGAATTCTTTTTGAGGACGAGTAAAACAAGTTATCAAAT
Source organism: Anastrepha fraterculus (assembly GCA_037575425.1). Lineage (NCBI taxonomy): Eukaryota > Metazoa > Arthropoda > Insecta > Diptera > Tephritidae > Anastrepha > Anastrepha fraterculus. The sequence goes on from JAYXIM010053274.1 coordinate 301,293, forward strand.
TAAAATTGCTTATTAGACGTTTTTTATACATATTGTACTAGGTGAAATTATATAACGCTTCGAAAAAATTAAAAAGGATCGTTAATAATGACAAAAAAAAAAAAATGGAGAAAATGCAAAAGGTCGTCAGCCAAAAACTATGGCAAAAACTAACGCAATTTTGGACTTACCTCAAACGTGCAGTTTTTTTATAACAAAAGTCAAGGGGCTATAAAACTGCATACTCAGAATTAAAAAAAAATAATTTGAAATTTTGTTTGGTTTATTTTTTTTTTTTTTTGGTTTCCAACTTGGAATTATCTAGTGTTTGTAGTGGATGGAGTTATATTAGTAATAAAATAAAATAAAATGAAACTAATAAATAAAAATTTGGGATATTTCGCTCTGCTCCTACATATGGGGACTACAGCTAGTATATGCCCATATGTCCAAGCTTTAAAACCTAGAAACATTTCAAACCGCCGTGCTTTGTTATGCCCAGACTGGCTTTTAAAAATTTCATAGTAAATGCTTGGTCGTGGGTCGTGATTCAAATTCTGTGTGCCACTGTTTGCACATTAAAAAACAAACTTGCGATTTTGTGCATTTTTTTATCTTAGACAAACACTCTTCAACCTTTGCACGCCGAGTTGCATACAAGTAAGTACCGTGTATGCGTGTGTGTATGTGTGCGTGGCAACCAGCGCAAGTGAATTTTCAATTCCGTAATGCCTTTCTGTCTTCTCCGCGCTATTCGTGCTGCAAGTTCGGCTGACCAGCTTTTAGCTTTTCCCGTAATTTTTTTTGTTTTTTAACTTTTTTCGGAAATATTTACGTTGCACTTTGACCTCCAAAATTTATAGCAAGTGCAAGTGCATTACTCCCACTCATTTTGCTGCATTATTTCCATTTTAATGGCACTCAAGTAGCAGCAAGCCAGTTAGTCAACTAAGCAATCGACGAGGCGGTCGGACATTTGCTATGAGCTAACAACTTTTGCACAAAATAACCAAATGGTGATAGAGGCTTTTATTTACCACTCAACCACGACGATGTTTGTTTAATTTATATGCTGCCGCTCTTTTGACGGCTATCCTAATGCTTGTGTATACCTACATACGTGTGAGAATATTTATGTATGTATGGACAGATGCATGCACTGTGAGAGCTCTGCTATGATTTCGACTGTTAACTTGGTTTCTCAAAATAAGGTCACTTTCATTAAGGCAGTTTATCCTTCACTAAGTCAGTAAATAAAAATAAAGCAAACCGAACTGGGCTTGTATAGTTAAGATGACGATTAAATGGAATATATTCAGAGAATTAGCAGTACTCAAAAGTGTTTGTTTTTTATTCAAGTGTTCCTTGAAATGGAGATTAATATTTTACTTTTGAATTTTATTAAAATTTAATACATTCATAAGTTTATTTATGATAATGAATTCCATGCCCACTGCAGACATTGAACAAGAAATAGTTATTTATATTAGCTGTCACCTGTCGTCAAGCAACGGTGAGTCTACTTTTAAAGTACGAAGAGATCACGCAAATTTAACTATTTTTTAAGTAGAAATTCAGTTTTTTTTTTGCAAAAAGAGCGATTTCGTAAAGTATACTACATTACATTCTCTTTCTCCTGATGCCCATATTAATCTCATGTTGTGTGAGTATAAGTACTTAGCACAATTTTTGGAAGATTTAATCCATTGAAACTTTAAGGCCTTCACCTCATTTGAAATGGTATTTTTGGGGTGTTTCCTTAAAAGCGTGTAAAAGGGAAACGAAAAAAGAATTGTTTTTTGTTTTCGCTATTTTATGTTTTGATCCATTATTTGAATCACGTGTGAACTACAATCATTCGGAAAAAAAAATTTTTAGCATATTTTTCAAACCTTTAAATTAAAAAAAGGTCAAAAAACAGTTTTTCATCTTTGGACGTCCGGCATTTTCGATTTTTTTTAAGATCGTAGTTCACACGATTGGTCGGGTAGTGGAACTTGGTCAAGTGATGTGAGAATAGCGATAACGCGACTAAAGAACAACAAAGCCGCGGGCGCCGACGGACTGCCGGATGAGCGATTCAAACATGGCGGCGAGGAGCTGGTAAGGAGCATGCATCAGCTCCTATGCAAAGTATGGTCGGATGAAAGCATGCCTGCCGATTGGAATTTAAGTCTGCTCTGCCCACTTCATAAGAAGGGCGATCCTGCAATCTGTGCCAATTACTGCGGGATTAGTCTTCTAAATATCGCCGATAAAGTTCTAGCGAGCGTATTGCGTGAAAGGCTGAAGCCCACCGTCAACCAAATGATTGGACTTTATCAGTGTGGCTTTAGATCTGGAAAGTCGACAATCGACCAAATATTTACAATACGCCAAATCTTGGAAAAGACCCACGAAAGAAGAATCGATACGCACCATCTTTTCGTCGATTTCAAAGCTGCATTCGACAGTACGAAAAGGAGTTATCTGTATGCCGCGAAGTCTGAATTTGGTATCCCCACAAAACTAATACGGCTTTGCTAGATGACGTTGCTCAACACCAGCAGGGCCGTCAGAATTGGGAAGGACCTCTCCGAGCCGTTTGATACCAAACGAGGTTGCAGATGAAGCGACGCTTGAAGTGTTTGAGAGAAGGATTCTTCGTAAGATTTTTGGACCTTCACACGTTGGCAACGGCGAATATCGCAGACGATGGAACGATGAGCTGTAAGAGCTTTACGACGACATAGACATAGCGCAGCGAATAAAGATCCAGCGGCTACGTTGGCTGGGTCATGTCGTCCGAATGGATACAAACGCCCCGACTCTAAGAGTATTCGATACTGTGCCAACTGGTGGTTGCAGAGGAAGAGAAAGGGCTCTCTGCGTTGGGAAGATCAGTCCTTCTCCACGACTTGGCTTCACTTGGGGTTTCCAACTGGTGCCGGCTAGCACGAGAAAGAAACGACTGACGCGCTTTGTTAAACTCGGCCAAAATCGAGTTAGCGGTTATCACGCCAATTAAGAAGAAGAAGAAGTTCACCCGATAATGACGTTCATACTGACATTCAGCCTGACATAAAAAAAAATAATTTCACGTATACTCGTATATGGCCATGAGCTAGAGAAGTTACTTGACTTCGTTATTTATATGGGGTAACTCCCTATCCACTTTGTAGTGGTTAAACCCGTATATGATGGATTGAAAGTACAATAAAATGCTCAACATTTACAAAAACAAAAAACAAAGAAGGTTGAGGGCATAAGCCATATGGTGCATACATATATAAAGACGGATCTAAAACGCCTCAGGAGGAAGGTGCAGGAATAGTGAGGCCTAGAGCACTCAAATCTTTAACACTGAGCCAGATATCACAATTGTTCAAGCGGAGCTTTTCGCCATAGTGGAAACAGTGGAAATCGTATCCAAAAGAGGGTCCGAAAAAGTAAAAAATAAAATACTTTCGGGCAGTCAATCAGCCCTCAAAGCCTTAAATAGCTAGGTTCAATTCAAAAGTCCTTATAGAGTGTAACAAGCACTCAACAAACTGGCGAACAAGTTTCCCCGACTTGGGACACGAAGGGAACGAGAAGACAGACTTTTATGAGGAGTGGAAGGGTCATTTATTGCACCAACTTCATTTTCGGCTTTAGCAAAAACACCCTAAAGCAAGAAAAATAAATAAATAAACCCAAATAAACAGCAAGGAATACTGAAACGACAAAAATGGCCCTAACCACTCCAAAAAGTTGCTGAACTTTAATACCAACAGATCAAAATCTGCTCTAACCCTAGACAAAAATGGCCTCAGATTACGCTGTGGAGCACTTACATGCCACTTTGCCTGAAATAAACATTTCAATATAATATGACTACCTAGCACTGGTTTATGCAGGTACTGCTGTGATGGAGAGGAGCCCATAGAACACTTAATCCACAGCTGTGAATCATTAGGTCACAGAAGACACAGAATTCTGGGCTTGTACCTCCTAAGGAGCTGGTTCGATTCATCGCAAACTAAACACTTAGAGGCACACAATAGAATAATCTCGTCGCAGTGCACAAATGCCTTAGCCTAACCCGTGCAACCATTACCATGACCATTACCATGTGGTCCAAGCGCAAGTGACTATTACCCGAACAATCTCATTCAAATTACTATATTTTTATTTGCCAAAATTGTATTTAACATACAGCACAAATTGCACAAAATTGCGCTTGAAGACATGCATTTGTGCTCACATAATGAAGTCACTTCTTCTTTTCAGAGGTCGAAATGCAAACCTCATACAAAATCTAATCATATCTTTTCGCAATATCCGGAATATTTTTCATCCAAAATTTTCTAGTTAATTTTTTACAAAAATGCGATGAAGTTCAATTCAAATTGTCAACTTTTCTCCGAATATCTAAAATTGTTCGTGGTATGCAGTTTATAGCGCGTTTAATTTAGGAAAAATTAAAAACCTGCTTTAATTTTTAAGCATTTTTTCCGCATACGATGTTGAGAGTTTTCTTCCGTATGAAACACACGTTCGGAAGTAACAGTAAATGGTAATGTAAGAGTATTGTAAAAGCATGAGGTGACTTAATTATGTGAGCACAAGTGTACATTATTTTGCAGAAAATTTCACATCTGCAATTTCTGTCTGATCAATTGAGGGGGGAAAAATACAATTTTTGGGTTGCCCTGCCCATTCAACGACATACTCACATTAGTTCAATAAAATTTCATCAGAATCGATTCAGCCATTCGGAGGCTATAGAGAACAAACACAAACGCAGTTACATCCAGTTTGATATTTACCGGAGCATGTCTCGTATACACATAAACTGATGTTTTAAAATTTCTACTAACTTGCTTCTTCGAAATACTGAGAATGAAAGCATTTCCATTCCCATGCTACGCACATTTCTGCATGATTAATAAAAGTATTGAGTCAAATGCGCATCAGTTAAGTATTCAATTGAACTTATAATTGGGATTTCATCTCGTTTTAATTGCGATTTCATTTACAGTCACAGAAACTTGACAACAATTAAACATTTGTATTTTGATGATTTTTTTGTTTCATTTCTATTCTTGGGAATTTTCAACAGCAAACTGCCAAAATGTTGTAGAATGCCAGCTGCTTACGAATATTAAAATTCTAGGAAACTTGAGCCACAGCTTAACATTTTCATTCACCATTTGGCACTTTCGCATGGTTGGGTGTATATGTACATATTTCAGCTATAGGCCACAGAAGCCACATAGTATAGGAGCGCTTAAAAGATTAATGAAAAATTAAATGAAATATGGTTTCTAGTCGAGCGAATAACCAAATTGTTTTAAAATCGCTGACAAATTTGCTTTCGTTTGTACTGAAATACAAAAAGAAAAAAAAATGGAATAATAATAAAAGGATATTTAAGCAGCCTTAGCATAAATCCTTGAAATTAGAAGCAGCTCAAGCAACTTTTTTTTTTTGGATAGCAAGCTTGTAAAATATTATTTCAAATACTATTTTCCAGATACAGTACCTTAATAAAGAACTCGATCATACATAGCATGCAGCTTCAAATTCAAAATTTTTGTAAGAAATGGAAGCTAAATATTTTTACTTTTATATTTTTCTATTGGGTATTCAAATAAGGTTTTGAAAATTGTAACAATAATTTAAAAATCTATTTATACTTTTTTATAAAAAATTTATCATGTAGCATTCGCAAAATTGGTTTAAAAAATGAAGTCGGACATCTAGCATTATTAGTCTTACGTTTAATTTGCTCTGGGTAGAACAGTGCAAAGAAAGACCAAACGTAATAAATTAAAATAAAAATTCAGACGCGTTTTGTTGAATAAAAGTCCAAATTATAAACTTGGGTAGACAGCGTGGGCAAAGCTCAATTGAAGTTAGAAATGTAATTATTAGTCATCATTAAAAGGATAAAATCGCCAAAAAATCGCAGAATAGTGGATAGACCCCGTTCGACTGTATACGACGTGATAAATCGTTTCAAAGAAACAAAATCCTTAGAAAATAGGAAGCAATCGGGATCACCAGAACTGTTTTCGGATGCAGATGAATGGCGGATAGTGCAATAAATTGAGAAAAATCAAAATTTGAGCGCTCCTAAAATGGCAACAGAAGTCACTCAACACCTTAATATTAACTGCAACGCCGAAAGTGTACGCGCAGTGTTGCCACAGAATAATTATAGAGGAAGAGTTGCACGAAAAAAACCTTTCATCAGCAAGATTAACCGACTCAATAGAATAAAATTCGAAAAACGTTATGGGAACGAAGATTTCAGGTTCTGGAAACACGTTTCATTTGCAGACGAAAACAAGTTTAACATATTTAGGCCAGAGTTACAATCATATGAGTGGAGTAGACCTAATGAAGAGTTGCTGGAATAATACTTACGTCCGACATGGCGGTGGGTCGGTAATGGTGTGGGGTCGTATATCCGCTGCTGGTTCATTAAAGGTAATATGAACCCCAAACAATATCTAACAATTACGAAAGAAAATTTGGTCCAAAGTGTTGAAAAGTTGGGAATTAAGGACAATTTCCAGTACTATCAAGACAACGATCCGAAGCATAAGGCACTTTATGTCCGTCTATGGCTGATGTACAACTGCCCTAAAGTACATGAAACACTTCTACAATCTTCAGACATCAATGTAATTGAACGTCTGTGGGCTCATTTGGAAAACCAACTGAAAAAGCATGTTATTAGAAACAAGAAAGACCTAGGAGATGCTATTAAAGAAGATTGGGGGAAAATAGATCGTTTAACATGCAAGAAGCTGGTCGAAACCATGCCAAAAAGACTGAATGCTGAGAGAAAAAATACAGGCTTGCCGACTAAATATTAATTATATTGTTTTTTTCTTAAATATTTTTATATTCGCCTAATTCTATTTTATATAAATTTCCGAGTTATTTTTGAAGAGAAACTTCTTAGGCATCGATGGACGAGCGAGAATGGAGAGGAAAATTTCAAGGCCATGCAACGTTTTGGGCATTTTCGTTCCGCGAGAGAGAAATAAGGTATAACGTAGAGGAAAAGGCGAGAGAGAGCTATACCATATATATATATCTTAAATACAATTTAGGCTATTTTGCCTGAGTTTTTCTTTGTGTTGCTAATCTCTAGTGAGAAATAACACTGTCTACTTTTTGGCGCTTGTTTGCTGGTGCAAACTTGTAGGAAATATATTTTTGGTGTTATATTTCCTTGGTACCTACTGTTTGGGGCGTTTTTTGGTCCTAATTTTTTGGCGTTTTTTGATTTTTGGTGCCTACTTTTTGGCGCTTATTTCCGTTTCCTGGCTTGTGCATGTCCGTACTATAAGCTGCTATCCATTCCGGCGTCGGATTTATTGGTATTGCCTTGTGGTAATTTGTGCCGTTGCTGCGGTCATGGAATCACTGCGTTTGTGCGGGTGATAAACGCTCGGAGTAGTGCGCGTTGGGGCCAGGGTTTGTGTCAGAAAGAATGATCATCGTTAGTTGCTGGAAATTGGTAAAAGACTTCGGGAAATAGCGAAAATCGTTGGCAGGTAGTACTCATCAATCCAAAGAGTGATTAACAACTTTAAGCAAACGACATTCTACGAACCCAAGCCTCGTTCGGGACGCCCATCAAAACTGACGGAGAAAGAAAAGCGCAATATAAGTGTCCATGTGAAGATTAATCTACGACTGACAGCAAGCCAGATCACATAGCATATAGAAGAAAAGTTCCCTAAGCAGATATGTCCGGATATTGTACGAAGAATCCTTAAAAAGGTCGCATTTCATGGTAGCGCCCCACAAAAGGAGCACTTACATAAGCCTCCTGAATTTGAGAACAAAGTTATTTTCTCAGATGAAAGTAAATTCTGCATTTTTGGAATAAAAGGTCCAAGATTGTGTGGAGGAAACCCGGAACAGCACTCGTTAGGCAAAACCTAGTACCTACGGTACAGCACGGTGGTGGAGGTACATTACGTAGAGATGTATGGCAAACACGGGCGTTAGTAAAATGCACTATATAGAATTGACTTTGAACGAACATGATTATCTTAATATTTTAAAAACAAACTTACGAAAGAGTGTAACTAAATTGAGACTGGGTGAAAAACTTATTTTTCAACAGGACAATGCCTCAAAGCACACGACCGAGATTGTTAAGCTGTGATTCCTCTCTAATGTTTCAAAACAACTGCATACATCCCCACAATCACCAGACCTAAGCCCCATAGAGCACTTATGGGACTTACTCAAGAAGAAAATCTGGCTGCATGCTATAGCCAGCAAAGAAATGCTAAAAGAGGTCCTCAAAGAGGAATGGGAAGCACTAAGTCTAGAAATAACTTCAAATTTATTTTTGATTGACCGCTTACACGTCATAAAAATACGTGGCTATCCGACCAGCTATTGAATTCCTGAATTCATTTAATCGTATTACTTTTCTTTTAATTCTTCTTGAAGTGAACGCAAACATCTTCTATTCAATTAGAATTATCTTCTTATTTAACGTGATGCCATTACAAATTTAATTAAGTAATTGTTGCTGAATTCTGCGTAAGAGTTATTTCTTAATAAATAAAAAAAACAAAAAACTTAATGAGTAATTTATAATTTTAAACTTTTCACACTGTAAAGAAAATCGCATTGGATGAACGCATACTTTTTATGCCATGTGTATATATAATAGTTAAATTTGCTGTAAAAAGTTCAAATTTGTATTTTGAGAATACATTCTAGTGCAACTGGTTAAAAACTATACTTATTTATATCCGTGAAATGAATTATTGGCTTTGGGAATGAAAGTCACTAGCAGTTTCAGGCAAATAAATGCAAGAGTGCATATAAAAGTTTTGATAAATATTTAATTGAAAACTTGCGATGCCATTCGCATAATAAACAGTCAGTAAAAAATTGAAAAATAACAAAAAAGCCAAAAACGTAAATGCAACAGTCGAAAGAAACATGTTGCATGTGACGAAAATTGCAAATTTACCAACTGACTGCGCCATAAACAGGCCACCCAAATAAAATATTGCACTTCTCACTTGCAACAAAGTGGCGGTGGCGCCAACATTGCTTCGAGGTATATTATACATACTAAAAAGTAAAAACAAAATATTAAAAAAAAATAAAAAATGACACCAACATTTATCACGCCACAATGCAAGTGGTTGGATGCGCAATTTGGTGAACAATTCTTCGTCGTGCCACATAGAGCCATTTAGCGGCGTGTGGGAGTAAGCCCAAAAAATTTATAAGAATGAAAATTTGTAAGAATGAAAAAATGGTTTGAATTATTGCGCATTTAAGACAAAGACAAAGAAGAAAAAAAAATACAGATAAAAGAACCGAGTGATAGAGTGTAATTCAATAGTGCAGGGCGGGCCAAGCCACTTATTGCCAATTTGCAAGTTGAGAAAATTCAAGTCAAATTTACAACGTTCTTCTATGTAAAATGCAATGGGCATATTTACCTACTTATAACAAATACAAAGACAAATTTTGGAGGCGCATATACAAACGTGCATAAAATTGCGAAAGGTATACCTACTGAACTGGTAAATGTGTAGGTAAGTGACGTAAGGATATTTGAATTGCTTAAGGTTAAATTACATTCATCAAAGACAGCTGAAGTGTACCTAATATTTACTGCTCTTTTTGGTCTTTAATACTCGAGTGTTTAGAGAGAAAGGTGAATCTAATATTCACACAAAAATAGTTATTTGAAATATGAAATTTGATTGCAGCATACAGCTACATAAATACATGCATATTAAGCGCTTGCCAAGCCAGCAGTGAATATGCAGTATACATGTAAAGGGTGTTTTGTTTTTGCTATAGCTCTATTGAAACGTTCCAGTTTTTCTACAAATAAATTCCTTTAATTACATACGTATTCTTAGATATTATATTTTGCTGGATAGCTTAAGGGGTTACATACATCCAGAATGATCGAATCAATCGATATTTCGTAATTATAGTACCCTACAAATATACTGTGAAATTTTAATGCGGAAACTCCAAATATTATAGCTTCTACTGTTCATTAACCAGGTAGAGAGCGTTCCGCGCACTCCTGTACCTCAAACTTTAAACTCGTTTTTCTCGAAACTACTTTTTCCGGCACGATCTGCATGATAACTCATACAGATTTTAATATTTTTTGATGCAAGTTTTTTTTAAATATTCGAAAGTGTTTTCTCTATAGATTTGATTTTAGATATTTTTATTAAAAAATTTTATTAACATAATTAAAATGTGACGTTTATGACGTACAACGCATACTTTTTTTTAATGTGCAATAATAGTGGGCAATCAATATGCATTTAGCTTTAGAGAAATAGTCTGCATGCATCTCAGTAGTTGCACAGACTTTTCGTTAGGAATTACCAATTTCCAAATATACATCCGCGAATAAATTTGTATAATTTATTGTGTAGAAGTCGATATAAATGAGGTAACTGACTGTCATTCACCTAAGAGTCGCCAAGACGATTCTTGTGCATACGGTTCAAGCAACTGAGAACTTCCGGACTTTGTTCAAGTACACTCCGGGTAGCTTACGAAGACCCGTTTGGAAGGGCACTAATATGAGAAGGCGAAATAGCTCGGGATATCTGGTTATGCGCTGCACCTAAAAAATCCTGCCCCTTAAACGGTTATAGCGTCTATCAAAAAGAAGAATAAGTAAATTTTTATCACAATTGTCTTTTACGTATGCTACATACGTTAATTAATCTTTATGTGATTAATGGCGCACAGGCAAGAAATTCAATATTACAGCTTGTTTTATTCCATTTCAACTCAATTTATTTACAGAAGACCACTCACAAGCACCCTCTTCCACATACATACATATATTTAACTACAACAACACCCACAACTAAGCACATATGTGGTTGAATGTTTTTAAACTTAAAGAATAACAAAATCAAAAGAAAAAACATAAAAAACAGAGCAGAGGTGTAGCCACGTACGAGGCGACAAAGAAATGTAAACGAGCAGTCTACAAAAATGTCCTTGGGAAAGTGCACATGTTTTTCTAACGAAAAATGAAACAAAACGAAATGCAGTGAATGTTTCAAAAAAACAAAAAAAAACAAAAAATTATTTACAAACGCAAATCTACAAAAATGTAGAAGGTATGCGCAACTTAGTATGCCCGTAGAAGTCGCTGAAATTTAGTTTAAATAATTTTGCAAAAAGAAGAGTAGAAGCGCAGAAAGAAAGTGGAAATGTTTTGAGGGCTTTGCAATTTTATTATGTTTTTCTTGTTTACTTCCCTCAGCATTTTTTCATGTCTTCTCCTTTGGTCGGATGGTAAATTTGAGTGCGGTGGCAAGTGCATAAAATGTTATCTAAGCATTTTTATGTATCGTTGGCGCCGACAATTTGGCTGACATTTTCCGCGCTTGGCATGCAATTGCAGTTTTATGAACACACGGCACTCATACAAAGCCAAGTATACGAGTACATATTTGTACGAGGAAAAGACAGGGTGGTTCTAATGGAACCATCTTTTTAAATCGCCTATTAATTTGACACTGAGCTACAATATTACACGTCATGTGATCTAATTATTTTGAACAATGTTGCCGATTTTTCTGAAAATTGCTTTATGCTGAATTTTATAATTTTGAGATTTATTTATAAATTTTGGTGGAAAGTTTTTTTAAGTACAATCAATATTATTATTATTATCAATATTAAAATCAACAATACTTAAAAAAAAATTGTTTTTAGAAAATTTAATTTTTTTGTTGAAAATTCTTGCTGAAACAATTTTCTTTTTCTCCACTCAGATTCTTTTCTTATTCTTTTATTAATAGCTGGGATCATACCCAGTAATCCTTGAAATATTCATGGTAGGATTCCATTAATTTTTCGAGTTATATTTAAATATATATAGCGAACAAAAGCAAAATCTGTGTTTTTCACAAAATTAAAATACGATTTTTTCCCAAAAATTTTTAACAAAAAAAATTGAAAAAATACAACAAAAATTTCAGGAGTACCTTTTTTTGTTCCAAAAACTAAAAAAAAATTATAAAAATATTAAAACAACCGAGGGCATTTTACTTGAAAAAAACTCCGTAATAAAAAATTCTCAAAATTGAATAAATCTCAAAATTATAATTTTTTTTTCAGAAAATTCCAGTTTAGTCCTTATAACACTCACACCTACAAATAAACAAATTTACCGAAAAATTTACGACAATTATCAAAATTCCGGGATTACTTGACATGGAAGCGCTCTATTGACAGATTTTTGCTGTTCAAAATCATCAAGCAAATTTGGGAAATATTGCAAACTGATTTACAAAATGAGTGCTGTATTGCCCAAAGTGTGCGTTTTTGATGCAAGTACGTTTTAAGCAAGGCATATTTCCAACGCTGTCCCATCTGTGGACCCGAAAACGCCCACTTACTTGTCAAGAATCGAATACATTAACTGAAAGCGACAGTTTGATTTGCCTTTTGGGGTGGTAACAATCGTATTATTGAAATTTTTTCGAAAATATGTATCCAGTATACAGGAATGCTTATTTCATCACAAAGTCATGTTTACCATCTTTATCTAGGTTCAAATTCAATATGCGATGCGATTAAGGTGGTAGCAGACGAAGACCTCGACTGTGTGGAAAGTGCCAAGTAGAGAAAGGCTTTGGTTCCATTGGCATTTCTAATTGGAGTCGGTTAGCAAGTGAAAGAAACAACTGATGCGCTATGTTGAACTCGCCAAAAATGAAATATATATATTTATATGTATATATTGCTTTGCATATTTAATTCGGTAACCACTTTATTCTTGGTTACGTTGTATGCCTACTCGGAGATGTGATTCGACCGCGCTAAATTTTTGTTGAGCAACCTCACCAAATACTTACATACTTTATTTGGGTAACTGGGAAACAGACCAGACCCTTAAGGCGAATAAGTAGTAATAGAATGTAGCCATTCATGAAATAGAGTCAACAATGGTCAAGAAGGCGTTCGAAACGAATGAATTAAATCATATTCCATCACTGATGGGTACGTTTGTTCCTCCTAAGGCAACCCTAGCAGCTTATACATTTGAAACGGAGTGTCATAATTATATTTACATTCCTCATATTTAGAGAGTTAAATAGTAGTCATTCCCGAAGTAACATCGTTCTTCTTAAACTTAAATTGCCTTTATATATTTTCTTTGTATTTGTAATTTGCAATTTGTAATTAAATTGTAATTTAATTGGATTTGTAATTAGATAAAACACTAAGGTAAACTCAGATCATCATAAGAGTAGTAATATAGCAAAAGAAAGGGGTTTGTTTTTAATTTTATATCCTGTGTAAAAATATTCCTATTCTTTTCCCTGAAGGAAAATTATTAATTCGTGTTTTTGCATTTTTGGCTAATAGCAGGTGCTCTATTAAATAAAATTATAAATTTTATTTTTTACTATATTTCAGTTAAAATATAAATTTCTTATTAAAGTTTTAGTATAATAAAGTAAAAGTTGCAAATTGCTAGAAAATACAGTAGATTAAAAAAAAAATTCGCCAACGATGCTAACTATTTGCTTCCATATCCGACGTTCCACGTTCGAAAATTTGTTATATGGAAAAAATGGCTATTAAAATTGAATGGGCTATAAAACCAAAAAAATATTATGCTATAAAAATACTGATCAAGAAATTAGAAATTTTGACAATTATTTGCAGAATTTTCATCTTTTTTTAAAAAAGTTTGGAAAAGAATGAGTTTTATTGTATAAATTATTAAAGTGACGAGTTTAACTTTTGTGAAAGAAGTTAGGTTGGATCAGGTTAACCAGATTGCTTGTCTAAGATAAGACACTCAATGGTCCTAAGGCCCATAGTGATCCCTGCATTTGATTTTCATCCCTTAACAAAGTGACTTAAGCCACTTAGATATTTTTAAGACCATCAATAGTCCTTCCAGTGAGACACTTTGCAAACGACCAAGTCTTCAAAGAAATAATCGCGAATATATTTGGCATGGGTTCTTTAAAAGTGCGCGACAATCTCTCAGTTTTTTCTACATCTTCTCAACTCCTGCAGAAGTCATTATGAGGTGCACTCATTGTACTGTCTCGGGTACCAATAGTACAGTAACTCAGGCATTTTGCTCTTTTAGAATGCAATTTTGGCCAAAGCGCTTTGGAGACCCCGCAGTTAGTAGTCAGATACCACTTTCTTTGGTTTTCGCGATTACGCTCAAGTCAAGGACAGTGTACAGCTCATTTAGAGGAATGCTTATGCCAGTCGATGTTATTCCTGATCGCTGAAGGTCAAGCTCAGCGGCTTTCCATGAACACTCATCCGCTCTTTCATTTCGCTCCATTAGAGAGTGGCAGGGACCCAACAAAGTGCTGTAGGATAAGCGAGAGCGACTTTCTGCATTCTTTAACACATCTTGAATTGATGCGCGTTGAGGCCAGTACCTTGATCGCTGCTAAACTATGAACAAAAATTGTAAGGTTTGCCGGACGCAAGTCCATTAGTCTTACTCGTTTTTTCTGCGTTGTTTATAGCTTTGGTTTCAGCTTGGAAGACGATGAAAAAAGTTACTAAATAAACAAAAGCGAAATAGCCAAAACTGATCAAACTGATGTCGCAAACCAATTTTTTTGCTCATGAGTGTACGTACGTACACACACAGGTATACGTATTCATACATACATATTATGCAAGCATGGAAATGTTTTTGCCGATCTGGTATAAAATTTGCCAGCAAGCTTTCGCTACTTCAGATTCCACCAACCCTTTTAGCCTTTTATGTTTGTGCATTCCGGATATACATCGAATATATATGATGTGTATGTATTGTAAATACATCCTTTAGTATATAATCACATTTATTTTACCTTGCCTCTTATCGCCCGCTTTTTCTCTCTTCAGCTTTCAAATGTATTTGCTTTTATTTCAATTGAATTTTGTATAAATTCACTTATCTTGAGTGTAATATTTGCGATATTTTAGAGACAGATTTATAATGATTTGTATGTGTGAAGGTAAAATAATTTACATGGGAAATAACCCTTACTTAGCGTTGCGTGTTAAGTTCTAGCACGTGTGTGAAAGGTTTTCGGGTTCTTCTGGTATTGCATAATGCATAGAGAGAAGACTTAAGTTTCGCACTTTCATTAGAAAAGTCAGAGTTTCATATGTCAATTAGGAAAATTAAAACAGCGGTTTTCGGTTAAAGTTTACATAAACATTTGAATTTTACATAATTGACAGCTAATGCACGTTAATATTGCATACATTTCAGTTACGTACCATTACCGAAGTTACATGACTTTCTCCCAAAAAAGTTGTTACGAGGTGTCACTTAAAAGTCGCATTATTTATGCGCATCAATATCAACAAACAAGATAATGGATTAAAATACGGCTGAAGAAATAAACATATGTTTGGAATTTTTTCAGAAAGAAAATGGCAGGCTTGAAATAATTTTGATGAAAATCCTTTCTTTGTCTTATACTCGTATGTATGTAGGTAGGTGGGCTAGCTGTCACAAAGGCGCACTTAGACCTTGCGTAGGTCCATTGCGACACCACTGGAACTTATCCTTACCCTATGGGTTACTTTTCAAATCATCCGGTATCTTTAATAAACGAGCAAAGCTTCTTTAGTTTTAGATGCGCTATGTTCGCTACATCAGTTAAAAATGCCGTCTTTATAGTTAAGCTTTCACACTCCCATAAAAGGTGTCTGACTGTTTTCTCTTCGTCTGCGTAGACATCTTCTACAGAAATCGAAGTACGGGAGTCCTAACTTTTAGCGTGGCTGCCTATTAAACAACGACCAGTTAATACCCCGTTCATGTTTCTTATAGTTTCTCTGGTAAATCTTAACAAGCTTTTTGATCGACCGCTGTTCTATATCGGCCATGTCTGTCTGCTTAGTTCGCATGTTGTGTTTGGCCTATTTTTTTGGGTACACCAACCTCTGGATATTTGTATCCGTACCATATTTCGTAATATCGAATAAAGCCAGTATAATATAATATATGTTTAAGTGCGAAGATGTGAAAATTAAAGTGGAAGTCAAACCAGATATAATTTTTATTGAATTTACTTACTTAATGCATATGACCGACCTTCATCTGCACGCCTGAGATGATGGTAACAAAAAAAAAAGCGAGCAATTCCTTTATGCTACAGAAAAGCCAGGTGCGCCAATTAGA
The DNA here is from genome assembly GCA_037575425.1 of Anastrepha fraterculus. Classification (NCBI taxonomy): domain Eukaryota; kingdom Metazoa; phylum Arthropoda; class Insecta; order Diptera; family Tephritidae; genus Anastrepha; species Anastrepha fraterculus. The sequence goes on from JAYXIM010053274.1 coordinate 317,455, forward strand.
AGGAAACGTTTGAATGAGCGAATCGTTAAAAAGCAATTGATCAATGAACTTTATTCCTCATAAAAAAAAAAAAAAAATCATTGCAACTAACTTCTAGTAACATGTTGTTGTTGGTCTTCCGCTCTGACGCGTACAATCAACTCGTTTACATTGCGTTACTGCACAAAGTTGGCTGACTAGAAGAAGGTCAATTGATTGGCCGTTACGCTGGCATGCTCCAATCGAGTACTCGTTGCTGGAAAATATGTTTCGTGCTCTGATGAAATTGCATAGCGAAAGTTAAAGGCAAAAGCCAATTGTACACTTAAAAATTATCAAAGTCAAGCAAATATAAATATTTGCGAATCATAAGTATAAGAAGTGGGGGAAGAAGAGATTGACTGAAGGTGCAAGTAGACATAGTGCAAATAATGAAAATACTGTAATGTAATACACATTTGATTTTCGTGAATGTACCTTTTTGTGCGAAATGTTTGTAGATTATATACATTTTTCAAGATAAAATGGAATTCAAGGTCATGGCTACATTGGTAATTGAGTGCAACTATTTTATTATTGGCACCTAGGCGTAATTTTATTTTATTATGTATATGTAAATATTTTGATTACAGAGAGTTTTGAGTCGTCGCTTCATTTCTGACAGCATTAACAAATAATGTAGGTAGAAAGAGGCTGGAAAGAAGTCTCTTAAATGCCATGAGGACTTTGTTGTTTTCAGAAATATTTCGGGGACTAATGAAATTGAATTGGGCATGTGAGATGCCTGATACCGAGATACCGAATGACAGCACGTAAACTAAAATATGCAAAATTGTTGCCCATTGATTTAATTTATAACGCGACATTATCTAATACTCGTAGGCAGACATGCCTGGAGGGTGGGCGTGCACACACATGACTTCTGCAGAAACTGTTAGATGAGGCAGTGATGATTTCGTAGCTTCTGTACCACTGTCTTGTGTCACTATCCAGTCGCAGATTTATCATTTTAGTAAGACAAGTTTTTAATGAGCTGGCAGACCTGAGGTCGGTGAAAATCAAAAGCCAGTAACTTCATTTTGTATAGATTTGCCGTGATTAAGAGGCTATCAGTAATCCGTACTAGTGGTAGTAGTAGTACTAAAATGGTAAAGTTTATCTAGCACCTGGTATGAAATAGAATTTTTTCAGCAAATTGGTTCAATGATTAACAATACAATTCATTTTGTGTGCGACTATTTGGCTGAAAATATCGTTAGTATCATTGCCAAATCAATTATATTTGGAAACAGAGGTTAATTGGTAATCAAAAATGTGTCACACAAGATTAGAACAGCTAAAAAAGGATATGACCAAATCGTGAACCGGATGGCGCAGCCTACGGCCAAGTAAGCTTTGCTGGGTATTTGGTGGGATAGGACCAAAATCATCCACTAAAGCACTCAGTTTAGACCTCAGTAATTTATGAAGACTTAATTTTAAAATTTTTTTTATTTTTTAATTTTTTAATTTATTTATTTAAAAATAATCTAGTAATACATCATTTTAGACTATAAAAAAAAGGATTAGTGCAATTGACAATTAATGAAATTAATGTTAACTTATATTTACTTTATTTATTTATATAGACTACAAAAACAAGAAAATTAGAAACACTTAAGAATTCATTTAGTGTTATTTGAAGGCGAATTAAATTCTTGCATAGTTCTACAGTTCAACACTAGAATCAAAATTAGTTCTAACCAAGCTCAACTAAGGGGTGATTTTTTAGCTATTATCTTTTTAAACAGTTGGTTTAAACAGCTGACACACATTTCGTGTTTTGTTTCACTGTCAAACATCTTCAGTTTGGTCTATAATTTAACCATGAATGGTCTTACAAACGAACAACGCTTGCAAATCATTGAATTGTATTATAAAAATGCGTGTTCTGTTAAGAAAGTTTATCGCGCGCTTTTTTCATTTTATGGTCAGTTTAATCGATCCACTGAAGCGGCTATTCGAGCTATTGTGACTAAATTTAGAACCGAATTTACATTATTGGACATCAAACCACCAACACGCTTAAGTAGAGTGCGAACTGAAGAAAATATCCCAGTTGTATCGGCCAGTGTTAATGATGACCATCAATTATCGATTCGTCGTCGTTCGCAGCAATTGGGCCTCTGTTACTCAACAACGTGGAAATTTTTCCGAAAGGATTTAGGTTTGAGGCCTTTCAAAATACAGCTGGTGCAAGAATTGAAGCCGAACGACCTACCACAATGCAGAATATTTGGTGAATGGGCTCTTGGAAAGTTGGCCGAAGATCCACTTTTTCATCGAAAAATTGTGTTCAGCGACGAAGCTCATTTTTGGATCAATGGGTACGTAAATAAGCAGAATTCGTCCCCTTAGTATTAAAATAGCCTATAAATTTTTTGATGTTTTGAGAAAATGAATTTCAAACTTTTTGTCGAAAGTAGCTCTCACTCAAATCTCGTTATGTCTGTAAATATTTATTATTTTTTGACTGACGTTTTGACCCACTTTGTGGAACTAGAATTTGACAAAATTTTGACCACATATAAAATCGACGATGGAGAATCCAAAAATTCAATAAAAAAATAATAGCCTATGAGCACATAGGCTATTGTTATACTAAGGGGACGAATTGTCGATTTTGGAGTGAAGATCAGCCAGAAGAATTGCAAGAGCTACCAATGTACCCAGAAAAGGTCACAGTTTGGTGCGGTTTATGGGCTGGAAGTATCATTGGCCCGTACTTCTTCAAAGATGCTGCGAATCGTAACTTAACTGTGAGTGGTGAGCGCTACCGTGAAATGATACCCAACTTTTGTTTGCCCAAAATGCAAGAGCTTGACTTGCATGACATATGGTTTCAGCAAGACGGTGTCACATGCCACACAGCACGCGTAACAATGGGCTTGTTGAGAGGCGAGTTCGGTGAACATTTTATTTCACGTTCGGGACCTGTCAATTGGCCACCCAGATCGTGCGATATAACGCCTTAAGATTATTTTTTGTGGGGCTATGTTAAAGCTCATGTCTATTCAGACAAGCGTGCTTCAATTAACGCATTGGAAGACAACATTAAAGCCATAAAGTATGCCAAAACTGGACTAATCGGATGGACCATTTGAAGCGCAGTCGCGGTCAACATTTGCATGAAATAATCTTCAAACATTTAAATATATGGAAAATTCCATGAATTTTTCTGAATTTTACGTGTGCTCTTTTGAAAAAAGTTCCTATAGCTCTTAAAAAATCACCCTTTAGAAAATAAGCTTCGCTGAAGTATGGGGAACTATGAGTGGACAATCTCTCCCACTTATCAAATCGAAAACGAAAGTGAGAGAAGGAGTACTCATTCTACTCATTAGCGATGCTAAGTTAATGCAGAACCATCGATCAGTAAAATGCAATGAAGAAGAATAAATTTGCGCAATTTTTTAATCGCACAAAATTGCAATCAAATTAGCAACTATAAAAATTCAACAGGATTTTTTGGCAAATCCAAACTTGTGCTTTCTTGTTTGCAGCATACCAAAATCCTTCCTTCAAACGCGAATTAAAAACCGTGGAATTGGGATGAAATTTGTGGAATTTTTCTAATTTTTGTGTAAAATTTTAAAATTGGATTTATATGGTTTTCGTTATAGCAAACAAATTCAAATTAGGTACTCCTAGAAATGATAATTTTAACATTTTTAAATATTTTACTAAAAAAAAAAGTTTCAGCTGTTATAAGATGTACTTAAAATTTGGTTAAGAATTGCAACTCAGTCATTTATGTACTTCTTGACTATTTTTCATTATTTTCAACACTTCACTTTGGTGGCACAACCTCACTAATTCCCTGTGGGTGGGTGCGCGTGAGTCATATATTAAATAATGCAAGAGTATTTGTCTGAATGTGGCAGCAGAAGTATTTCACGTGTAAGAGTATTTGTTTATTTGTGCGAAGTAAACCATTCTGAAGTGAAGTGTGTATTTTTCTCAAGTGAGAATAGCCTCATTTATAATCGGATGAATGTTTGTTTACGTTGAATTTATTCATAAAAACAAATGCACAACTGTGTTCGCAATAAAAGCAGCGTGAAATATTGTAAGGTTTTGAGCATATGTTTTTTCTTATTTTATTTCTTTCAGTTTTTTTTTATAAAAATATAGTTTATACTACAACTAAAACGTAAGAACTTAAAGTGTTAGGCTTTTTGTAAAATTAAACAAAAAAAAACAAAACAAAAAATTAAAACATATACAAAAATCTTTCAAACCTTGTTATCAGAAGTTTTAGAAAAATTTTGGGTATGCAGTTTATAGTCTATAAAAAAAGTAAAATTTTGAGAAATTCAAAAATTGCGTTGATTTTTGATATTTTTTCTTCCATATAAATTCCATTAAATTTTCCATTTTCCATTCCATTGCTTCCATTTTTAGTTTTATCAATTTGTTATACCAAAATACTATTTGTTATAAAAATCCAATTATAAAACCTCTTGTTCGAAATTTTTCTATAAATTCCGATTAAAAAGATTGAATTTTTAATGAAAATTTGTTGAATTTTTTTAAATTTTGACCAAACTTTGAAACTTTAAGATTTTAGTTATAGAGTAAGGTAATTAAAAAAAAATGAAAAATATTGTCCCTCCTTTGGGCACCCGGGTCTGGCCAGACTGTCTTTTTCGATTTTGGGCGTGAATTTAAAATATTTATCTTATGACTAACGACTTGAGCATCGAGGAAGTTTCCGAAAATTTAATTTTCTATAGATTTATGGATATAACCATTTAAAAGGGATCTTCGAACAGGACGAAAAATATCCAGACTCATGTACCTAACCTCAGGTTTTAAAAAAGTGGTCCAACGGAGGCTTAAATAAAACATAAATAAAACATTCAGTATACCGTACTGCTATTATTGTGAACACAGCTGTTTGTACTTGTGTAAGCAGTCGGACATTTTTGTATGGGTATGTATGTATTTGTCTCTGTCTGCAGTTATTGAACTTTTTCCAATGTAAGGATTCATTTGGGGGTTTGTTTATTCTAAAAATGAAAAAATATGTTCCTCTTGTTAAAAGATTTCCATACGATTTATTTTGTTTTTTGAGTATTTTATGAACATTTCGTGATTTGACGAGCGTAGCGGCTTTCATTTTACGCTTAGAGATTTATGTGGATCATAAATCAATTCGTAAAAGTTAATTTTTTCACCATTTTCTCATATAACGCAAAGTATTCTGCCGTTAATATGCCGCGTTCGCTGTCAAATGAAAGCTATGGACATTGAAATTTACTGCTTATATTAAGAGTTTGAAACAAAATTTAGTTAATATTATTTGAAACTTTTTTGTCAGTTTGTTTTTGCTTAAAATTATCTTTTGCTGTGTTCTTTATTATTTTAGAGCCAGAGACAAGCCCATAAGTTGGTTTAAGAGGGTATATGATGAAGTTGTAAATACCAAGTAGCACTTCGGGTGTTACAAGTCATACCAAAAATGTCTCACTATGCAATTTAAGCACTTTGACGCGTCTCGATGATACTCACAGGAAGACAACATACTGAGAACATATGGTCATGCCTCTCGACGGATATTGTTTTTGAAGAGTGAGGGTTCTTAAAATCCGCATTCTAATATTTAATTATTCCAATATTCTTTTGAATATAAATTTTGGAGAAAATGTAAAATAATTCTGAACAGCCTGAATTTTTTTGGTTCATAATTTTGTAAAAAGACTTACTATTCAGAGCTTTAAAATTATGTATGTAAATTTATTTTGCATCGTAGCTCTGTATTTTTGAAGTACTGTCACACTTTAAGCTTGAACGCAACTATAACAACAGAGGAATAGCTATCCTTTCACTGATACCCAGACAGCAAACAACGCTTTTTCCAGGTTACATCAAAACTGGTGCTGGAATATCTTGATAAGCTGAATATCTTAGACCAGAACAAGCACGTACCTATCCTAAAGGTTGGAGGGCATATAGGAATTACTGGGATCAAAAAGGCAATTAGTTAAAAAAAAGGGCGGCCTCCCTATTTATAGGTTTAGCGCCACTTTGTGGCCCGGAAAAGGATAACTTCTTTTCTCTTATTCAGGAAGTAGACGAAATACAAAAGAGTTCATAATGGAAGAATCTGAAGAGTTTATCAAAACCAATGATTCGCGGCTTTAACCTAAACCGATTTAAGTATTGTATGGAATGCAATTAGAATAATTTAAGAGTCATTACAGGAGTCCTAACAAGGAATTGCAGATTGAATCGCCATCTTCCTGGGAATATACGCCAATGGAACTTTCAGGTTGTGCAGGAATGAAAATGAAACATCCAAGCATACCCAGCACTTATACGTACACGGCACAAGCCGATGGGTAAACATATTTTACCAGAGGGGGAAATTAAACGCAATAAAATAGGATAAGTACTTAAATGAATCGTGGAAGTTGGGCTCAGAAAAATACTTTGAATCCATGAAGGGGGCACACTAAAACATTCAGGTCACAGTGCCAAATCCCTTCATATTAATAATAGTCAGTACTGCAAAAAACAAACTTTCGGTTCGATTTTTTTTTTTTTGTATTTTTATTAAAAACTTGAAAAGCAGAGACAGCAATTGGCATCAAATAATATGTTGATGTTAAAAGATATCATAAGAAACTACTTAGCCTTTCAAGAGAGGATATATCGAAAGTCGAGGCTTGTATATTTTTTGTTTTTTTACGAGGAGGAAGCATCGAAAGCCTAACCGCGTCAGTGTGGGACTTTAACCCGAACTAAACCTCCTACCGTGAAAGTACCGATCCCCCCGGTACAACCGTTGAGTATTCATCGGGAGGCGGTTTGAGCACTAAGCTCAATGTCCGTTATTGTCCTGATGCAATACGTCGAAAGTAGCATCTGCTTGTTACCACCCACTGTTTAGGTCATCTGATGAGAGAGCCACCCCTGTCATAACAGTACTCCCCCACCCACCATGTGTCTGCCCATACCCCAGAAACATAAGTTTCTATGTCTGGTATCGTCAGTTTACCTGGATCCAAATAGATTTATCTAGCAAGTGGTCCTACAGCACAACCATAAGTTACTAAATCGACTACTACAGGGAAAGTTACTACATCAACTACTATGGAATTTCAGCTATTGTTACGCTTTCGCTTTTTTGCCTTCTTTCCATTTGTCTCAAACCATTAGGTACGAACGCAGACAAATTTTTGATACCATCCCATATTTCTTTAGATTGTATCATTCTTTCTGCTACTTGGTTCTCCAACAACTCTCGTTCTTTACTATATCTTTGGCAGTGAAAGAAAATATGCTCCGCATTTTTATTAGCCTTGGCACAAAATGAGCATATAACTCCATCATCATGGCCATATTTATGGAGGTACTCTCCAAAACAACCATGTCCTGTCAGGAATTGCGTCACATAAAAGTCGACATTACCGTGTTTTCTATCAACCCATGCCTGCACATCACTAATGAGTCGGTGTGTCCATTTCCCTTTGGTTGTTATATCCCAGCGTCTTTGCCATTTAGATAGACTCTCGTATCTAATTTCTTTGCGCTCCTCAGCTATTAACGGCCTCCCAAGGCTTCGGCTTTTGTCATATATTCTCTTACTTTCTCGAGCCATTATATCTGGGGGCATTTTGTCAGAGATTACCCCAATAGCTTCATAGGATACAGTGGCTTGTATAATCGGCCATTGGCTATTTGGTAGACATTTCTTGAGGTTAGGAGTTTTCTCCCATGAACATTTTAGAAGTTGTTGAAATGAGGAAGAAACAGTTGATCACTTCCTTGCCTGGACAATTGCATTAACTAAAATCAGAGCAGGTTTTCTAGGTAGATACTTTTTCAATTCTCTTACAGAACTGTCATAAGACCAACAAATTGGTTTCACAAACAAAAATAAATGATGTTCCCGTGTCGCACAGTGGTATCACAATAGACCTGTAAGATTTAAGTGAGTTGGTCGTACGTACCGACTACCATCATAACATAATCTAACCTAAAACATGTACTTATGTGCTCCTGTAATTGCCTTTACAAGTGAAAACACGTGCTAAGCTAATACAAGGTGACTATGTTGGAACATCGATGTGTACATATATTTTACAAAGAGAAGCAGGATAATGAATTGAAGAGAAATTAGTATACTGTAAAATTCTTATTGAATTGTAACTGACCAAGCCAACACGCTTGGGATTATAGTAGAATAATCAGTTGAGTAGCGCTCCATGCTCTACATACTGTTCGTAGACTTTAAGAAGGCATTCGACACTGTCAAACGAGACGCAATATGGCTGGCACTAAGTAGAAAGGGAGTTCCCGCCAAGATAATACGCCCCATCAAAGCTTTCCACGAGAACTCCGAACGGGCAGTGCTTCACAAAGGCGATATCAGCGATCCATTCACTACCAACGCAGGCGTAAGGCAGAGTTGTCCCCTGTCGCCGCTTCTCTTCGCTATCGTCCTTGATGATGTCATGAGCCAACTGACCCTGCACAATAAAAGCATCGTATGGACCTTCACCAGACATTTTGAGGACCTGGATTTCGCCAATGACATCTGCCTCCCCTCTCACAAACTTTCTGACATGAAAGCGAAGGCGGACAAACTAGTCGCGCTGGCACGCACTGTTGTATTGGAGGTTAACATCGCCAAGGTCAAGGCCACGAGAGTTAACCACAATAACGCAAGACAGATATTGGTGGACGGATACCCGGTGGAATTCGTCGAAAACTTCTGCTACCTACATTTGGAGCAGATGAAGATATCAACTGCTGGCTAATCAAAGCAAGGACGGTATTCGGGCATACAGTATGGGGGAGTATGCAAATCTCCAAGCGAACTAAACTACAAATATTCAGCTCACGCGTGAAGTCCGTATTGTTGTACGGAAGTGAAACATGGCTGGTCTTTAATACCATCACACAGAGGCTAAATCTTTCATCAACAAATGCCTCCGCATCATCTGCAGAATATTTTGGCCAAACACCATCAGTAACGACGCTCTGTGGAGATTAACGAACGAGGAACTCATTCTATGGCAAATCAAACGCAGAAAATGGCGATAGATAGGTCACACATTGACCTAGTTCAATTTTTACTTGTTAATCGAGCCCCACATTTTATTTATTTATTTATTATAAATACCTGCATTCTTAACTAACGAAACATATTAAAAAAGTGTATATAAAAATTAAAAAATTCTCCAAAATGCCACAGAAACAAATCTCATTACACTCAGCTTTCAGATTAAGTATTTCTTCACCTAAATTCGTATTTAAAATGCGAAACCCTATAGGTTTATCTGGCTTTGCAGAGAACCTTAAAAGCTTTATTTCGTAAAATTGGAGCACAATAAGCAACAAAAAAGACAAAAACTTTACACAAATTTTCTCGTGTACCTACATCAGCGCATACTTATTAGCTAATACATTTAGCTATAGAACACACAAGTTCACAGATAGGTATACATACATACATACATCCACACTATGAAATGGAATATAATGAAAATGGCTTTTCACTTACGGTCTCGTTTTGTCCCTTCTTTGCTTCTCTTGCTTTTCTTGGTTTTCTTGCTCTATTTGCCTCCACTTCAGATGCGGTAAAAGAAGTATGATGAAAACTCCTAAAAGTATAGAAGGTAGAGAGAGAAAATGTAAGTAAGGTATTTAAGAAGCTTTGTCGAGAATAAAGCAAAAACAAGAAAATCTAAAACAAATTCACTTGTGTTCATTGTACGTGACATTTTTACCATCGACAATTTATCGTCTCGTCTGGTACACGTACAAATCTGGTAGGTGAACGTGTTTACATTTCCGGGAGTGTAGAAAAGTTTAAAACTTTTGAGGATTACGTGTGTAAGCTTTTATGTTAAATGCACATACATATGTATGTCTCTATGGGCAAAAGCATATACACACACACATGATTGCATGATGCGTATGATGCCTATGATACAAATACAGATGGGCAAGTGAATTTCCAAATAAAAATATTTAAAGACTAGCGTACGTATCGAGGGTGTTGAGCTTAGTCTGAAAGCATGTAAATAAATCCATTTGGAACACATACATGCACACTTATGTAATTAGTCAAAGTATCGCCCATTTCCAGCTATGCCTTTTACCCATTTTTTAGGCAATTTGCGAATTCCATCTCTAACGAAGTGCGGCACCTTTGAGGATGACCGAATTATTAAACCCAATTTATATTATATTATCTTATAATTACACTAGTTTTCGAGTTAAATTTAGAATTATTGAAGGTTTGCACTTTGACCTGATGGTCTCTTGTGCCCTCTACTCATCAGGGTAACTCATCCAGACCCAGTTCCCTTATTCTACTTAAAAAAGGGCTGTGTTGGACTGAGCATATGAACCTTTCTTCTGGCTGCATCTATTCGAGATGTCTCAACTTTTTCCGCGCTATAGCGCTGCATTCAAGGAGAAGGTGTATCGTCTCCTGAGATTGATCGCAGCAACGACAATCAGTGGACCATATACCGATCATATGCAGTCTTCAATGGCCTGTGAGAATACCCGTGAGCTTTGTCTCCTTGAGGAGGGTTATAAGTTTTTCAAATCTCTAGTTGGGGCACCACTCTCCAAGTAAGGATTTTGCCTGGCATATTCCAATAGTTTGGTATCAGCTAATCTCCTTTAGCCTTAGTTTACCGTACTCGAAAAAAATAGGTACGAATGCCATCTAATTTCTGTTAAAGCGTTCGCTGAGAACGAAATTCAATTTTTTTATGTAGTTTTCGAGATATCACCCAGTAACGGTCCTAGATTAAAGAAAAACGGGTGGGTTATTAAACAATAATTCTTAATATCTGGAGAATTCGATAATCTATTGAAAAAGATGATATACTAAATTAAAGGTAGTTAAATTTGCCATTTTGCATTGATGTTTTCTTTAGCATTAAAATTTAACGATTTCAAGATATATTGAGTTGAGGAATACGATAATTTTTATATTTTCTTTTATTTTGCAAACATTTTTTTGCTGTTTGGCAAAGGGTAAGTATTCATTCAATAGAACTCTTTCTGCTCTGCGAAACTATGCTCTTCTTTGTTTTTCATTCAGGTAAAAAAGCAGCCGAAGCAGCTTGGGACATATGCGACGCGTATGGAGAAGGGTCATAGGTGAGTCTACAGCACGGAAATGGTTTGTAAAGTTCAAAAATGGCGACTTTGACGTTGATGACATTTCCCGCAGCGGAAGGCCTTCTGAATTCGATGAAGAACGTCTCAAATCACTTTTGAAGGAGAACGAACGGTCGTCAAACCAGTCGTGAATAGGCGGAAAAAATTAGACGATCATAAAACGATTCACAATCACCTTCATTCAATGAGATTTACCGAAAAATTGCAATATTATCAAGAGTGGGCGACGTGGAAGAAGTGCTTTTTTTCCACGTGATTCGAACAGTGAAGTTGAGAACATTTTAGAGACAGATAGAACATCAACTTTGAGTCGCTAGGTAAAACGGAATATCGATGCGGCTTTAGGCGATGATTTTCCTGATATGGTATACCATCATACCCTGAAAACCAAATCAGGAAATTACGTAATTTCTGCTGTTATAAAAAAAGCATGTGACTAAATTTATCTGCACCTCCTGCAAACGCCACTTGCGTATGGAACATCGAGTTAGTTTGTGAATAGAATCCTCATGACTGATTGTTTGAATTTTTTGCACGTTTCATTGCCAATAAAAATGGTTTCTAACTAATATTAGTAGATTTTTATTAATATCTTCTGTAATACCTGACCTTAGAGGTAGGGTGTATCAGAGCCATATGTTTGTGAATAATGTAACCGTAGATTTAGTTTATGAATCAAAGGTTAAATTAACTTAGGGCTCGAACAAGACGAGCATTACCCGAATACTCTGTTTTACATTTAGAACCTTGAAAGTTAAGGAGCTAGGAAGAGTACACTGTGGCATATAGAAATTAATTTCATCCAAAAGCAATGAGCCCTATTGAGGTTCTATGTTCCATATATATATAAAAGTTTCAAATATATATAAAACAAGAGAGCAGTCAATACTGCCATTGATGATGATTTAATACTATATATTATCGTTACTTTCAATAATTTATTGGCCACAAAAATAGCGGCACTGTAATCAGATGCTGGTATTGGCATACAACTGTATACGAATGCCTAAAACCGTAAACAAATTTTGTTTAAAGGACTCATATATTTAAAATTTAAAATTTCCCTCTACTTGTTGATCACTGCACCGAGTAAAAGTTTATCATAAGAAAATTTCTTGCATTTAATCAATACTCCACTTTGAATATCGTTCGTTATAATATCAAAATTCCTCATGAATTACAATCTATGACACTTTAATTTACATTCTTACCTCTTTTCAAAGAATTTATTGTAAGGATTGCTCGATTTATGATATTAATTTACAAAAATTTATTACAGCCATTCTAGCAAAGCACATCGCACCATAATTGCACATCGCCCAAGTGGGTACATATGTAGGTATGCACGTTATTCATGCTAATTTGATAATTCAACTAAAGTGTCATTTGTCATCACTGTAAAAGCTCTTGTTTATAAATAAATAATTCAATTTGAAGTCGCTTTATGCCCCTTTTTAGAAAAGCTTGCCGCCTCTTTACGTTGCTGTTGCTGACACACAACATACGCACTTTACCCCGTGAGCATACCAACGCACTCTATGCTGCTTAATGCTGTGCCTGCTAGCCGGTCTGGCTGCCTACTATCGCGTCAATTCCCCGATAAACGGATTTCATGGTAAAAGCAAACACTGCATATTGCGACTCACATTGTCATCCTCAGCCGGCGTTGAGTGCCTTATTTATTATCGTGTGTCCTTGCATTCCCATCCACTCTACGGCATTACTTTCACTTCACACTACTTACTGCCCTCCACAAGGCGATCCGACCACACAGCTTATATTATACATACATACTTGTATATATCAATAATATTATATATGCAAAAAGACATTCCAAGGGAGTTGGGTGACAGCGAGTAAACTCAGGAGGTCACTAGGTGGCGGACAATGCGAAATGATATGTCAGAGGAAAAGACAAATAAGCTACAGCAGCAACTAGGCAAAGGCTGTGCGATAGTGTGATGAAGATACAAATGACACAACTGTTGCGCAGCGAGCAGCTTTTCGGGTAAAGTGTAATGAAAATAAATAAAAATATTTCATTGGTTGCCTGAATGTGGGAGTTGGGCTACTATTTGCACACCTTTAGAGCCAAATATGGCATAAAGTTGAATTTAGGTACACAATTATTTTTCTTTGAAATATATATGAAATTGGAAAATATCTCGAAATTCTGGTGATAAATCAATATTCCTTGAGCAAATATGAGATAAGCTTTGTTCAGGGAAAAGAGTTTTATTTTCCAGGTAGCCTTTCCATTTAACTATCGCTGGGTGAGATGCAAGTTTTGTTTAAATATATACAGGCGCATCAATTAAAAGGAAAATACGTTGCTTAGCGAAAGCTTATTTGTAAATATATAGGTATATAAGTAAACAAAAACTAATGTAAGCCAATGGCGTAATTATTCAGAAATATTGCGACGCAGGTGTTTTAGAAATAAAGAGAGGCAACGAACAACTAATTACATATGAAAAAGGAAACCGAGTGGTGACATCGGGATAATATATTGATTATTAAATTCGTTGAACACAAACTGCATAAACTGTAAGATTTCGCTGTATTTAACATTTTTTTATTAACTTGGCGTCCCATTTTTGCTTGGCATTTATATTTTACTTTATTTACAGGTCAACTTCTTCTTTATTTGCAATTCGTTACCGAATGTGAGCGATCATGGATAAAATATAATGTACAAAATTCAATGCATAAAAAATAAAATGATAACAATAATGCTTAAAAATATGCTTACAAAAAACGTATAAATACATATTCATAATTTTTTTTTTACAATATTTCAAAAAACGTCTCTTTTTCGGGCTAACTTTAAAAGATGACCGATGTTCTGTATACTTTTTTTACGATACCCCTTCTTCCTTCAGTCTTTCCTTGGAGTATGAGTTGCAGGAGACCAACTTAAATATTGCATGTTTTTATAAATTAACCCTAAAATATATTTAATTGCATGTTAGAGACTAAATACTTCTCACGACTATGGAAAATTGCTCAAATCACCGCCATACCAAAACCAGGAAAAGATGCCACCAAAACTGCCTCATATCGACCCATCAGCCTATTTGAAAAAATATTGTTCGACCGACTAGAACCAGTTTTGACAGCAAAAAAAGTGATACCAAGCCATCAATTCGGATTTAGACGGCAACACTCAACAGTCCAACAAATCCACAGGGTTGCTAACAAAATACTTAACGATATGAATGACAAAAAATACTGTGTAGCTGTATACCTGGACATTGCAAAAGCCTTTGATAAAGTATGGCATAAAGGACTTTTGCATAAGCTCAAACGAATCTTTCCACAAAACTACTTTGAACTTTTGAAGAGCTACATAACTGATCGAAAATTTTATATAAGATATGAAGATGAATATTCCGATATTCTACCAATGACAGCTGGAGTACCTCATGGCAGTGTATTAGTTCCTCTTTTATATCTAATATACTCCGCAGACGTGCCAACTTTGACAGCAGATAATACAATGATAGCAACGTTCGCGGATGATACTGTATTAATGGCATCAAACAATGACGAAAAACTGGCGACCTTTACACTTCAAAAATTAATAAACAATACAGTAAATTGGTTTGACGAATGGGGTATAGAAGTTAATAAAGACAAAACTATACTAGTTACATATATATAGGTACAAACAAAAATACATCAAAATATAGTCTTACCTTAAAAACCACAAAATAAAAATCTGACCAGCAGCAAAATATCTTGGAATAACTATTGACGGAAAACTAACATGGAAGCAGCATATCATTAACAAAACAAATCAAATCAAGAATAAGTACCGGCAATTAAGTTGGCTAATCGGACGAGCATCAAAACTATCACTATATAATAAGGTGACTATATACAAAACAATTATTATTCCTATCTGGAAATACGGAATAGAAATATGGGGAACGGCTAAAAACACAAATATTCAGCTCATACAGCGAACACAATCCAAAATATTACGAAATATAACAAATGCTGGTTGGTTTATTTCCAATGAAGCCATACATCGTCACTTAAACGTAGACACTATCCAAGAAACAATTACAAAATGTAGCACTAAGCATATACAGCGACTGTCAGTCCACTAAAACGAAGAAATGCGTAAAATAGCACCGGCAGAAAATATCAAACGAAGATTAAAGCGACTCACACCGACTGATCTAACTATAAGATTTACAGTGTAATTACAAAAAACAATAATAATAATAACAGATTCTTCTTACATTGGTAAAAGAACATAATAGGCCCTAATTGTACAAAAATTACATATTTTTAATATAAATATAATATTATATAACATACTAAAAAAAAAACCCTAATTGTGTCGTTCGTGTTCGGCCAACACGTTGAGAAATCCAGAATTGCTTATGAAACTACTGCACGGCGCATTTGTTTGGTCCCATTTGTTTATGATAAAATATAATATTATTAAAATAAGATAATTTTAAAAATTTCTTCAGATATGTTTAGTTAAAGCTTAGAAGATACCTGGTGAATTTTTTCTAATTTTCTGTTGGCATTATATAGTAGAAATAAGCGCCGGCCGCAAAAGATCCATCGACATGGGATTAAGTTGCCAAATAGGTGATAAGCCTATGTAATAATTTTGAATTTAGGTTTACTTGAAGACCTTTTTCGCAAAACAAAAGGGACCTATCATTCGAAAAGGAAATTGGCTGTTAGAATGAGCACGCTTATTGAGTTTGCTTGAAACTCAGCTTTTCAAAATTAAATATGTCGGATCCAACTTAACTGCGAATTAAAAAAATATTGGATTCACTCGAAGTTCGACAATCGGATGTTTTTGGGGTCGTTGATTAGGGATCTTATGTTAGTATTCTTTGATGGCATTCGAATTAACCTTCGATGGAAATATCTATATTTTTTACGTAAGACCTGTGAGTTTCAGCCCGACTCATTAACTTTTTCCACAAACAGAGTTAAAGTTTTTTTAGTTTTAGATAAAATAAGTTTAAAATGAATTGGCTAATTTAATTTATTCAAAGACATCAGATCATATATAATAATAACATGCTTGAATTTTCTTCACATAAAGAAAGTTTTTATTAGAAATAGGCTTTGCGTTCTAAAAAAATAAATATCTATCGGAAAACTATATTGGATTTCAGGAATATAAACTAAAAATAGAGTAGTAAGAATACAAAAAAATACCAAATTCATAAAAATTAGTTATTGTAGTTAATTGCCTTATATATTTTTTATAGTAAATAGTGTGAACTTTATTTTTGTATAAAACTATTTAAAATTAAAAAATAAATAAATAAAAATTAAAAAATAAATAAATAAATAAAATCAAAGATTTACACTTTCCTATATCGTTGACAGTATGCACGCACATGTATTTGTCTTAGTTTTGTCAAAGGTCAATTTCAATTTTTTTTTACTCGATTTCCATAAGGAGTTATTTTCTGTTACAGCAGTAATGGCAATATGATCTAGAAGTCGGCCTCCAAAAGAAAGCGCGAGGGACACTTTTATCTGATGTGGATGACGAAATCATTGTTTTTGATTACGATGGTAGTATTTTTGACCTTTGCACATTGACGATGGCGAATATCGTAAGCAAGGGGAGATTGAGCCGTACGAGCTTTATGCCGACATAGACAAAGGGCATCGAATTACGATGAAGTTTGCACGAGAAAGAAACGACTGGCGCATTTTGTTAAACTCAGCCAAAATCGGTTTTCTTGATCTGCATAAACTCGGTGCGCATCAGCTACTGAGGACTTAGTGCATGAATTCGAAGAGCAAAGTCGGCATTGCTAAAATACATTTCACGGTATATTTCTAGGTGCTACATAGAAATAAACAAACCACAGCCCATTAAACTTTTGGTGGGGTGACTCGCAACGCAGGTTAACATTAAAGAAGTATTAGATTCTCTCGCTGACTTTTGGCATCGCTGACTTCGAATCCGACGTGAATATTTTTAAAATTCCATAATGGCGGTCGAATTTCATTAGATATGCTTAAAACTCATTGCTTGGAGATTGTATAAACTAGAAATGACAGAGCCAATATGGTAGTCGGGATTTCAAAAAATGTTAAATATTTAAAGCGTTTACATTTAGATATCTGGGCATTGCGAGTAGTTCTGTAGCTTGAACGTTGCTTAACAGCTTAACGAAAATTTTCAATTTTATTTGTCTAAGCTAAAATAGTGAAAAGAAGGAAAAAACAGAAAACTTGATATAATCGAGCGCACGTTCGAAGATTTTCGAGTAATGAGTATTGCATGCGTGAGTGCGAGTAGTCGTTGCTCATACGCCCCGGCTGTTCGAAAATGTGTGAACAAAGTCGAGAGCTGAAGTATCTGCTTACTTTGTATTATTAGTAAATTAAATTATTTCTAAAAGCTATTTATTCCAAGAGACCGTATTGAGTATCAATTATCAAGGAATTCCATAAATTTATGAGTTCCTGTTAAAATCATTTGCGCCACTGTTAAAAACATATCAAGTCAGAAATCTGTGGCAAAAAACCTAAAGCGCAAATTAAATTTTTCGGACGATCAACTCCATTTTTTAATTTTTTAAACATCTAAACTAAATCTAAATCATCTATCTAAACATTTTATTAAATTTCTAAATGCAATGCGTGTCAATCTTATTGCATGTTCTCTATATATAGTAGATATAAATCTGTTTTTGATGACAGGCCAGGAACGAGCAGCTTCTGATCTTTATTCGTTCGATAAATACGTTGAAAATAGCAAGGAAGCTTCATAAAATTTTAAGGGGATTTTCTGGTCTAGACGCCTTAGTTTTAGGTATTTTTAAAACTAAGATAAAAAAATGAAAACATTTTTAGTATCCATTTTTTTATGGTTTTTCTTAATATTGGAAAAGTAAAAAAATAAAAATTAAGGGCAAAACACCACTGTGAAAATTCAAAAAAATCGACTTTTTTTTGCATAAATTGTTAGTATAACTACTAAAGAAATTGTGGTAAAAACTTTAAAGCGAAATTCGCCTTATTCCCGATTCTATGTGCACTTAAGTGAGCGCCCGTCGGTTCGGCCCGCGTTTTTCTGGAAACGACTTTTTTTTGATACGATGGCAACGATTTCTCGAAGACTAATGTACCGATTTTAATTTTCTTTTCTTCAACATTTTTGTTATCGCATTGGCTATTGTTGTATGTAGCTAATTTTCAAAAGTTTGAAAATAACTATAATATTTTTTGGGCCTGTTAAAAATCAAAAAAATGGTGAAAAACACACATCGAAATTCAAGTTACCGCCATTTTGTCAAAACAAAAAAAAAAAAAACAACGGCTACGTATAACGATAGCCACTTTTGTGTAGATGAATAACATTTTTGGGTATTTGATTTCAGATGATTATTCATTGCTATATCCCTGCCACCAGATGACGTCATTTTTTTTAACTCGTTACGTTTATCTACATATGTAAATTTGTCAATTTTCAATATTTTTTAATAAAAATCTACATGAACATAGTTTAATACATATTTAATAAATAGCTTTTTGTCCGATCCTCGAATAATCATTCCTACTTCCAAAAAAAAGTCCCAAAAATTGACTATTTTTTTACCCAAATTGGGGGACATCAGAATTTGTTTTAGAGGTATGGTTCCTTCGGCAAAGTTTCTTATTTTGATCCCTAGAATACGATTTTCACAGAGCAATGGGCGATTTTTTTGCCTCCCCACAAATCGACCCGCCCTAATATATATACATATATATATAACATCTGCCGGTCATTGCGCGATTCGCTCCACTCGGCCGACGTGACAAAATCCGCTGTATCTCCGAAAATAATTCGAATTTTGAAAAATCCGTTGTGGGGCATATTTTTGAACGTCTAAACTTTGAAAATATGCAAAAAAATCGATTTTTTCAACTTTCTAGACCAAAATACCCCCTAATTTCTACTTAATGAGTTCATGAGGAAGTCAAACATTGAACGATAATAAATTTTGCATAATCGATTATATACCGGAAAGCCCCTGTTTGGTTCATTCGTTTTGAAATCTGCCTTTGAAACTAAACGTTAAGATCCAAAGCCTCTAAGCTGAAACGCCCAGTATTAGCCACTTCACTAGTTTTTCACAGTGTATTTGAAAAAAAAAAAATCTAAATCTCTTAAAAGAAACATTCGATTGGTACGTACATATCTTCTATAATATACAACTTCAAATACTAAAAAATGCTTCAAACAGGGGGAGAAAAATAGAGTGCATGCACAAGATATTCTAATGAATTAACGTTACTCAGCATGATTTTTTCATTCCTTAATCTGTCACTTCCCAAACGCTGTTGTTTACCCTGCTGAATTGGCTACATTAATTACAGACGCAAATTTGTACGGCACGCATGCTGGGCTTACTCATTGAGATCCCAGCACCACTCAATTAGAGACACCTTGGTGAGGACAAACCAAAGCGGGAATCCAACATCATCTAGCGCCTTTCACACTTCCACGATATAACGCTAAGGGAAAGAGGGCATTTGCCTACCATGCGAAAGCTATGCCAGGCATGCATTTCTATGTAAATATGTATATGTGAATATAATTGTATGCCACAGTTGGAAGCATCGCCATAGCATATGTGTTAATTAAAATATTTCGTTGGCCTTTAGTCGCAGTGGCAGAGCCCCAATCTGTGGTGCTATGTTGCCAGCGAAGGTGGCCATAGCGTTCAGAAACGTTCGAGTTGCTGCGGCACTACACTCGCAGTGTACGAGTGTATGCAAATACTTTTCTAAAATCTTTTGTTAGTTTAGTTTATTTTTATTTAAATAGCCTGGTGTGTGTGGGTGTGTATCATGAATGCGTCTTAATTAAACTGAGATACAACGCAAATATGCCAAATCACTGTCAGTAGCAAAATGAGCTGCAATGTTGTTGTCGTTAGCAGATTTATCATCATCATTACCAGCATCGGCAGTCTCATCAAAATCACTTTCATCACCATTTAAATCAACATCAGCCATTTTCGAAAGTTTTGCGTGTGACCAACCATTGGCGTCGGCTTTTGGAATGTTTCAGCGACTTTAGCCATTAAATTCTTCTACCAATAACGAGAACCATTTAGGCGTCGTCTAACGCTATTTAATCTCATTTTAGATGGCTGTCATTTTCTGCTGCTGTTTGACATTTTTATGTCGCTCAAGTTTTTTCGCTGCTTAACTTGTGGATTTATTCACCAACTTTTTTTCGATGCCTTACAAAGTTTAATAAGTCAGTCATTTTGTTTGTGCTGAATAGACAATTTTTTTGTGCTCACTATAGTGCAAAATAATTGAATTGAGTTATTAAAATGACAAAAACTTGGATATAATACCCGTATTGTATCATTCATTCAAGTTTTTGATTAAATATATTTTTATTTATACGGTAAGAATAATTTTATTTGTTATTAATTTTAAAATTTGAAAGTAACTGCAATAACGAGGATACTCGTATTAAATCATTTATTTATTAAATATATGGAAAATAACAATAAATTATTATTTTACAAAAAAATGAGCACTAGCTGCCAGGGCTTACGGCTCACTGCTCTAATAATATTATTTTTTGACTAGAAAAGTTAAGCCATTAGACATTTAATTTTCTGGAAAAGATTATTAGGCACTATCGACACATAAATGAATAAAGAAATTAAGTTATGTGGGAGGCAAATTCATAGGATATACGGAAGAATATTTACATAGATATTTAAGTAAAGAGACTTATAGCGTAAATCAACTTTCTTAGATCCGCTTTAATGAAGTGATCTGCCATTATGTCAATGTTTTCCTGAGACTCCTTCTTTAGTATTTCCGATGGAAGATGGTTGTTGAAACTTGTGTTCTTGAGATTCATAAAATGCGTGCAGTCCGCCAAAAGGTATTTAACTGTTAATGTTGACAGGGTGCAGTAGGGGCAAGGAGGTGGCCTCTCACCATTTAAAATGTGGGAGTGTGTACCGATTGTGTGTCCAATGCGAAGTCGGATGAAGGCAGTGATGTCCTTGGTATGGCATATAGCTTGATAGTTGGGTTTAGTGTCAGTTGTATTTAAGTTTTGATAACGATGTTGCACTGTTCTTATTGCCTCGTTCTGTTTGCTTCAGAATATTTATCATTAAGTAGTCCGTAGATGTCCTTCTTCAGCATACAATCAAATGTGTGCAACGGTTCCATTGCTGCAGCCTTTGGCCCTTTAATACCAGCGTCGTCAGGAATCCACATTGTTTTGACTTTATTTTGGTGCTCAATTAATATGCTCCGCATGCTTGAACTAAGGGGGGATTTGTTTCTTATGTTCATGATACCTGATATTGTAGACTTGCTATCCGAACAAATGATTGTTTTTCATTAGTTTTTGATGCCACTATTATGGCATTGTATATTGCTATAGCTTCTGCTGTGTACACACAGCGGTAGTAAGGTAGTTGAACCTTCGTTATTGTTCCACCATCAGCATTCACTACTGCTAACGTGGTGTGGTCCAGAATTTTTGAACTATCAGTGTAGATGATTTTCCATTCAGGTCTAAATGGTGCGACGTATTCTTCAAACCTACGCTGGTATTCTAATGAACTGGTGTTGGATTTAGGAAATGTGGCTATACCAAATAGAACTAAAGACTTTCTAAAATGCCAAGGCGGTGAGCTAATTGACCTAATGGTGGCCGTGAGGTTATTCCCAGTTTGTTAGCATATTCCAGTGCACTTAGTATAGTTGACTTGCGATTTTGCACTTTACTTGCAGCAAATAGTGATGAGGTGGCCTCATGTAGAATGCTATTGTTGCAATAGAGAAGTTTTGGAATGAGACTCAATGTGGTTATTTGAAATATAATTAAAAATAATCATATAACAAAAGCAAGCCAACTAGCAGCAAAGGCTCTCGGCCTCTACTCATACTTATATCAGGTGTACATCTATGAAACTGGAATTAGCACACAGTAGATGGCGTTGGCTTCATACACCCCGCGCAAACGATAACACATCAATATTTTATATAACTATTTACTTAACTATTGTCCTTTTCTTTTCTTTGAGACTTCATTTTATAAAGGTATAGCTTATAGTCTAACAAAAACCTTATAAGTAATTGCAAGCTGTAAATTTTTTACACAATTAAAACTTTAAAGTCGAAAAGTGCTTTTGACGACGTATTCATAAATAAAAAATTTCGGTTTCATAGGTAAACGTCCTCGTTGCAAACCTTGCAGAGAAACGCGAAACTATTCTATTCTGAAAACATTCTAGTTCAGATACTGGCATTTAATAGAAGAAATCAGAGTAGTTCGTTATGGACCAGAATTAATTTGTCTGCAAAATATATACATAACTTTTTTTTAGATAAGGAAGTTTAAGACTCGTCTATCAACGCACTAATTCATTGCGATAGTTGGAGAATATACGATTTTATTTGCACATTTATATCACAATTAACGTACTTTATACAACAACTAATTAATATTTGCACGAATTTTGCGCACTTTATATGAAGCTTTCCATTACAAGTCAGTAAGATTTGAGGAGCGGATTTATAATCTTGTTATAATTTGTTGTCTGTTTAAGCTTTAAAATGTCAAAACTACTAAACTAGTTTTTTTACAAACACTCGAAGCAATTTTATCCTCTAGCTATTCGCAGCAAAATACTCCAGCAACTGGACACATAAATTATTAATCCGAAATATTGCTAGCATTAATTTTAGTTATAGTCCTAAAGTGAATATCTTAAATTGTATTTCTTTGTGAAGTTTTTGAAGAATTGGTTTAAAGTTCTTAGGATTTACATAATATTTTTGCATGTTTAACCGGCTTTTTGTACCTGAAAAAAGTTTCATATAATTATAAGAAAAAAGATATTCATGTTTAATATCAAAAAGAATATCATATTTTATAGCATTAGAATGCAGTGGATTTTTTTATGGTCTAGAACTGATTATTTTAGAAACATATTGGACTTGTATTTATTTAGCGAGTATGAACTGTATTTTGCTGATAAATGGCCGGCAGTCGACATTTGGTTGGACATCGCCTATTAATAATCCAAATTACGAAAATGAAGAAAACATAGAACACAAAAAGTTTGGGCTCAAACGTGAACTGGTAGTTTTCAAACTTACAGCTACAGTTTTTTCTGCAGGGAATTTATAAAAGCATCGCAAACTGACAAGTTTGGACTATTTATTTATGCAGTATTTTTTTTCAATTAATTTAAAAAATATATAGATCATTCACATTTAAAATAAATAAAATAAATGGTAATTCAGCAAACTTTTTTCAAAACTTCAATGTTTTTATCGAATTAAAAAAAAGTGGGTACGCCGCTCCATAGCCCATTAAAATTTAACATAATAAAATACAAACT
This sequence comes from Anastrepha fraterculus, assembly GCA_037575425.1. Classification (NCBI taxonomy): domain Eukaryota; kingdom Metazoa; phylum Arthropoda; class Insecta; order Diptera; family Tephritidae; genus Anastrepha; species Anastrepha fraterculus. The sequence goes on from JAYXIM010053274.1 coordinate 341,010, forward strand.
CTCATTAGTTTTTGATAACTTTATTCGTTCATAAAAAATGTCGTGCATTCATGATACGAGGTGTGTTCAAAAAGTATCGTGAATTTTGTATTTTCGCAGGTTACGTATACTCGAATTTCGATTTTTTTGTGACGATATATTGGTACTCATGTCTCTCACTCACGCCAACGAGTTCGGCCGCTTTGAGAGTTCAGTTAATTGTTGACAGTTGCTTTGCTTGCACGTGTTTCGGCTCGTCCTCGATTTTTACCTATTCAAAAAGATGGATCAATGAACCTGTATCAAATTTTGTGTGTAAAACGAAATTAAGTGCTCGGATGCATTCCGAATGTTGACTGTGTCATACGGAGAAGCTATTTTGGACCAAAGCAATGCATATCGGTGGTACGAACAAAAATTGGCTCTTTCATCACGATAACGCCCCTGCTCACACATCGTGGCGTGTCCGCGACTTTTTGGAAAAAACACACTAATGATGCCACAGCCACCGTATTCCCCAGATTTGGCCCCCAGTGACTTTTTCTTGTTCCCGAAATGGAAGAGGCCCATGAAAGTACGACGCTGCGCTACGATTGACGAGATAAAGGCGGCATCGAAGGAGGATCTGAACAAGATAAAAAAAATGATTTGTTGAAGTGCTTCGAAGATTGGAAAAAACGTTGGCACAAGTGCATAATATCTCATGGGGATAACTTCTAAGGGAGCCAATGAGTTATTAATGAATAAACGAATAATTTTTTAAAAACACAAAATTCGCGATACTTATCGAACACATCTCGTATAGAAACCTTATATAACTGAAGGCTATTTTCGTGTTAAACAAAGCGATCAGTATTCCGAAGCAGAGAACATAACCGCTGGCGTGCCGCAAGGAAGCATACTTGGGCCCCTTTTTTACCTTCTGCATAAGAAAGATATACCATTGCCTCCAAGCATTATTACCTGCATCTTTGCTGATGACACAGCAATCCTCGCAACAGAAAAAATCATCGAAGAAGCGGCAGCTAAGCTTCAAACGGCATAGACATAGTAGAAAAGTTGACGAAAACTTGGCGAATAAAATTAAACAGTAACAAATCAATTCATGTGAGCGTTACCAATAAAAAAGCAAAAACCATCACCCAATAATACTATTAGGCGCTCCTATTCCATACGCAAATACTGCCAGATATCTTGGTATAACCCTCAATGCTAAGCTACGTTGGAAGGAGCATACAAAAATAAAGCGAAACGAACTTACTTTGAAAATAATAAAAAAAAATGAACTGGCTCTTTGGGCGAAATTCAAACAATTCAATATATAACAAAATAAAGATATACAATCAAACCAGTGTGGTCCTATGGTGCACAAATTGGGGGATGTGCCAGTCAATGACTTCAAAATAAAATATTGCTAGCGCACCTAGGTACGTTTGCAATGCAGATATTAATTGTAACCTCAACCTTCCTGCGATTGCTGATGCTATTAAAAATCAAGCAGAACCCCACTCTATGAGGCTCCAGGCGCACGTTTACGGGGAAGCCAGAAAACTTCCCGAAGACTCCAGCGAAAAATACCAAACGATCTTATTGGTTGTTAATATAAAGAAGAGATTTTAAAATGCTCTTCATAAAAACCCCATAAAATTGTTCAAGTCATACTGCTTGTTAGTTTCTTTTAAACTGGTTATAGTGCCAAGAAACATTGTATACCTATATATTTAAATGTTTGTAATAAAAAAATAAATGAACAAAAATTTGTTATATGGAAAATATGCGCAACACCGTCAGTGAAAAAATTATCAAAAATCAACAAGAATTTTCATTTCAAATTTGCACTTTATTATAATAATTTCAATAGGCGATAAAACTGCGTATCCAAATTTTTTTCCAAACTCTAAGTAAATTTTTTTTTTTTTTTTATGAAAATTTGTCGACTTTCTATAAACTTTTTTATAGAATGAAACATATTTTGAAGAAAAAGTTATTGAAATTAAAAATAAATTGTTAAAATTTATCAATATATAGTGATTTTATACTTTTTGAATTGGGCATATTTAAGTAACACGAAAATATGGATGTGATTACTCAAAACCAGGGTAATGGATAAAAATGTATTGTATTTTGTATATTATCAATATTTTGTCAGATTATTGATTCGTAAATACTGTTTAAATTATATCGCTGTATACATTTTGTAGAAGCCGACTTTTTGGCAAAGAAGTCCGCTCATTGTTTCTCACTTTTCACTCTACAACGTATTGGTCTTGACGCAGGTATACGATTAAGAGCCGATAATATGAATATTTAAATAACCCATATAATCTGATTAGCTTCAATTAAACCCAGCTGCAGTCAATTTAGCGGGGAATAACATACATTTTCTTGATTTTTTTCAATACTTGTTATGCACAGAATTTCCAATGAATTTTCTTCTAACTCTCAGTGCATTTTAATGAATTTTTAGTATGAAACGGTGTTAGCTCCAGAGTTTGATCAAAATCTATGCTCAACGTACAGAAATTAAAACATGTTTTTATATGAAAGTACAATTTAAAATCATAGCATACGTGTTGCTGTGTTTAAGCGCCTTAAGCTCTGTATGAAAATATATATAATATTTATGTGCACTTATCATATACGAGTACTTACATATATATTTCAGTTTCAAAAAGCTATGTACATTGTAATTACATGTATTTATAATCTCCAAGGTGTATAGTATACGCACTATACGGGTATATTGGTATAGGAATAATAAATGCTGCAGAACATGCTCGCAGTTGTAGGGATGAGAGGCTCATTGTGTATATACATATATGAATATGTAAAATACGGATAAATGCAACTGCTCATATATTCGTATTTATTTGTAATGCCACTGAAGTATATAGTTACCATTTCTATACATTTATTCATAGAGTTGTATATTTTCAGGTGCCAGTTCTGCTTTTTTTAAAGGAACTGGTATTAACGTATCAGCAAGTAGCTTATAGAGGAATCAGTTGAATGCTCGGCAATGGATACACAAGCTAATAAAAAGGAACATACGGATATCCATACATATATTACATATTTCACCAGCAGAGTAAAACTGCTATTAGTAAAATGAGTATTTAGTTCATAACTAATGTTTTATTTGCCAAGAATTACAGGTATGAAAGTAAAGAGTGACATTTCGCTCATTTACTTCAACAGTGTCATAATCTGAGAAAAATAGAAAGTTACGCAGAAATGATCACGAATTCTCCTTTATGCTATGTAAAACATACATGACGGTATCTATGCAGTCGTATCCTGGTTCATGGTATCACGTTTATCAAGATAATTACTACAATAATGTATATACGGCTGAGATATTGTTGAAAAATATAATAAGAATTTGTGAAACAATACGGGGAAATCGCGGTTTATCAAAACAACTAAAGGAAAAATCAAAAAATCTACGGTACGGAGAAATACAATCTTACGGATGGAAGACATCATTCTTATTCTTATTTGGAAGGACAAAAGGCTTGCCCGAATGATGTCAACTATTCAAGACGAATCAATGACATTAACAAGAAAAAAAAACAGGAAGACTGAATATTAATTACTTGTATATTACATATACTACAATAAAAATGTATGTACCTTTAATCTACAAAATAAAATAAGTTATAATAATTTTTGTTAGATTAGATAGCTAGACTATGCCTAAAAGACCATTCCACTGAATGTACTCACGTAACTGATTCATCCTCCTATGCTATTAAATAATCCTTTCTGCAAGATCCTCCTTGTCGACTAAGCGGTAAAATGAGTGAACATAGGTAGATAGGTAAATTAGATGGCAAGAATACCACAGGTACACTTCAAGTAGCACTTACGTGCCGTTTTGATACCATAATGTGGAACACTACCTGCGAAAAATGTAGGGAAGAGAAACCATCTACAGCCATCCAGTGCTGTTAACGTAGTGGAGGACAAAGAAGGGATCTAGGTTGGAGAATTTTCCTAAGCATTTTGCACGCTTGCAGGATCGCGAAGACCTCTGCTTTAAAAAGTGCTGCACGTTTTCGGCTGCTGAAATATAGTATTGGTCCATTTAATGGACACCGTTCTGGGCCTTCCCGAAGGTAGGTAAGGTAGTTCCGGGAAGGGAGTCTCCACAGAAGAGGCGGAGGGATTGTTTTAGAGGCTACACCATACAACGCAGTTGACGACGGACGTTGTAAGTGTGAAGGCATTTTAAACCCTCCTCACCCACCACAAAAAAAAGTGGCTACACTAGCTTGGCCATGCCACTCATATATCGAAGACACTACAGCAAGGCGAACCTACGAAACGGTACCCCAAAAAGGAAGACAAGGAAGGGGAGAAAAATGTGGTCTCTTAAGAAATTCTCAGAATCTAGTGGTTGGGTATTGATTTTTAACTACCAGTAACCATTTTTAGTAAAGAGTAATTACTGATTACTGCTATTTGTTATGCAGTGTGCCCATCTATGCCTATCAGAACACACTGTGGAGGTCAAGATTTTTACTTGTTAAGATTCGACTTGCTGAGAAATCGCTATAACATACCTTAATGAATCAAACTTATATTTATGCAACTTTTTTTTTAAATTTAGAATATAATACCTTTATAAGTGAAACGCGATATTATCTAAAATTCTTGCTTGATAGCCTACGGTTCTGAGAGATTTTTCTTTTGAGGACGAAACATAGGACAAATATTGCTGACATGATATTGGAATCAATCACTAGACAACATAAGTTTAAAATAAGCGAATGGGTGGTGATACCATGGAAAACTCAGGAGCTATTATTATGCAAAAATATGCAGCGGGACAGCGAATCAGCAACAGCTAGAGTACAGTAAACACACATCAGCTGAAAACTTATGAATTTCAGTAAAGTGTAAATACTTAGGTGTGCGTATGCAGAGCAATAGTCACTATGCCAGCAAAAGCCATGTGAAATCTTTCAATTTATTACAGATATTGAGTATGTACATACATATATGCGTGACTATGAGTGATTTTGCTGATATGTATATTTAAAAGAAAAAAATCTGCAACACTAAATATTATACAAAAGTAAATTATTAATAATGCGAAAAGTCTATATAAATAATAAAAATGAATAAAATGAAAATGCCAAACTTTACTGAAGTGCTGTCAAAAAGTTCGCAACGTTCTTTATTATCAAAAAAATTTCTATTTTATTTTATTTTGTTGCATATTAAAAGCTCTGGGGTGGTTACTTTGCGTGTGCAGTTAGTGTTTGCAGCAATTTCATGACAAGCGCTTTAATTTACATGAACTAAACTTTGTTAATAAAAATTATTTTGAAACTAAATTCCCCATTAGATTTGTGCACATGTACATAAATGCGTGCATATACAATATTTCAATACTCATTTATTTTCATTGGCTTTTGATAAATAAATATTTGCTAATGATCCCGTGGAGGCCACGTTGACAGACCCCCGCCATGGCGCATTTGCCACATAAAGCTTGTATTTGACCGCAAATAAATTTCAATTAATTTTGGATATTTAATTTAGCAATTGAAAACCACATTTTGTTACTTTTACGGTACTTTTGCCAACTAGCTGACTGCAGTGATTACTTAACTTCAAATTGCCCATTTTATATGTGCGAGTATATTTTTTTTTGTTTTTTTCTTTTGCTCTATTTCTAATGGTTTTAAATTTATTTTCAAATATGACTATTAGCCTTGTTGCAGTTAAAAGCGCTGGCCCCACCGACCCCGCCGACACCAAAAGGTCGCCATTTCACGTACGCAAACAAATATATTTCATTTGATTTTCTGTCCGTGTTACTGGCATTTGGTTTGCACGAATATTTGATAATATTTGCCACATTTGTATATATTCTTTGTTTAATAAAACGAACTCAGATGGAATATAGAGAAAAAACCTGAACTGGTGTTTCTCCTATACTAAATCTAGCAAGGCTTGTCTATATTTTAAAAATACGGGTACTGTTAAAAATTAGCGAAATTAGAGAAATTAACGAATAGTGTAAAAAAATAGTTACCAATCCATTTAGTGATTGGGGAGAGCATACTATAAATGCAATTTAAGAAATAAAGATAAAGATCAATGTAAGAAATACTGCTAACTTACACAGGGTATTACAATTCATACAGTGTAAATAATTCTTATCGGTTCAAATTTGTACTTTGTTGAAATAAAATTCAGTGGGCTATAAAACTGCATTACCAAAGTTCTGAGAAGTCTGGTTTAAATGTTGAAAGTTTGAAACTGTGCCTTGTATGGCTCTTATGAGCCATATTTTTTTCTGAAATAGTAATGGTTTTATAACTTAACAACGGAGTGTATATGAGAATGAGTGACAAGTATATTTATTATGGTTGACACTAAGATTTTGAGGAAAACTAATGCTTGTGGCGGGGGTTAATTCTAATGGTTTTCCAATAAGAGGTGTTATTCCCGTAAAAGATCACTGGTTTCGTTGCTTGTGTGGCACGTAGCGCCGTCTCGTTGAAAATAAACATTGTCTAGATCAATACCATCCAATTCCGGCCATAATCATTTCTCGATAGTGCAATCCATTCGCCGTAACTGCTGTTCCAGCTTTATTTTCGAAAAAGTAAGGTCCAATGACTCCGCCGGACCATAAACCGCACTAAACAGTCACACGTTGAGGATAGAGAGGCTTTCCAACAATAACTCTTGGATTTTCTGACAATTTCCTACAATTTTGCTTGTTGACGAAGCCACCGAGGTGGAAATGGGCCTTATCACTCAAGTGGATTTTTAGATGAAATTCCGGATCATTTTCATGTATTTCAACGACTCAATCAGCAAAGACACGACGTTGTTGATGATCGGCCGGCTTGAGTTCTTGTGTTAACTGGACTTTATAATCCTGAAGACCCAAATCTTTATGTAAATTACGATGTAATGACGTTTGTGGAATGACTAATTTTAAAGAACGACGAGAAATGGACAAACCTGGGTTTTCTTCAACACTTTCGGCTACAACAGCAATATTTTCGGCTATTCTTGAGCGACGTGCACGGGATTTATTCTTCACATCACTAACTCGACAGCTCGAATTTGTTCACCATTTTCTGTATTGCGGTCCGACAAGCTGCTTCAAGATGACCTAAAAATGTTCGAGATTTACGAACTCTGCCAAATTTTCATCATTTTTATACAGAATTGTAATAGCTTCAATGCGTTGTTTAAGCTTGTTTCGTTCCATTTTTATTAATGGCGTAGTTTCTATTTGTCAAATATCAAAATATGACAGCTTCAAAAGTGACATCTACCGAAATAGCGGCGTATTCAAGATAATACCTGTTATTGGAAAACCCTTCACAGAGGTTGGGTACTACGACCGCATTCGGGTATACGGCCAATATAACATAAGTATAACATCAGTATACAGCCTTTATTAAGACACTTCTAATACCAAATATCATCTGGCTTATGAGTAACTGATTTACTCACCTCGATACATGAGGCAATGATGGAGGAGAATTTTTAGTATTCAATGTATAGAAATAATTGAATAAATTTTTAGGTTTGCACTTCGACCTCATAGTATTTTGTAGACTCTGCTCATCACAGTACCACATCCAAACACAGTTCCCTTAATTAATTTAAGACATCTCATCTCATTTCCCTTATTAAACTTTGGCTGTGAATGTATGCTTGTCTTTTCGTTTCATCTAACCGGGAGTTCTCAGCTTAAGATAAAAGTCAGTACTCTCCACTGGATGATTAATTTTTACTCGCTGCTCTTCTTGGAGTACAAAGCTTTGCCCGCCACTTTGCCAAAGCCAATCTGGGCGTATGAGTCTGAACTAAGGGCCAACATTAGCAACAGAAATATCGAAATTATTTAAAGAATTCGAACAATGTCTGGAGTAATGGAGCTTATTAGGAATGACGACATTCACGAAGACGTATAAATTTCAACTGGGATAGCAAGAATATAAATTGTCTATACATCCCAATCAGCAAAATAAAGCAAAATCTGCTTTAAACGTATCAAATAATACCGAACTATGTAAAAATGACATATCAGGCTTGTGGCAGAATCCCAGGACTAGTTAAATAAAAATAATCATTTTCTAAGGCAATGCTATATTTTGTGCTTGTACTTTGCTGGGGTCAATCTGGAATAAAAGGTTATGAAATTTTCATGGTGCAGAACCATGCTGTGTGGCAGAAGCTAAATGCAAGGTAAATAGTTGGGAAAATGCTGAAAGAATTAATTAATATATAATTGGCGATTACACCCTTTTTGGGTGTTTTGCCGAGCTCCTCCTCTTTTTGTGGCATGCGGCTTGATTTTTTTCACAAATGAAGGGACCTACAGTTTTAAGCCGACTCCGAATTCCAAATGGCTTTTTGTTTTTTTTTTATGAGGAGATTTTTTATAGAAAAAATTCACTCGAGGAGCGACCGCTATTTGAAAAAACTCTATCTTCATTTTGGTGTTTCACGGATATTCGAAGCTACGTTCCCTCTGTGAATTCCGAATGGTAGTCACGCACCAACCCATTCGGCTACGGCGGCCGAATTATCCTTTGGGAAGTCACACAAGAACTCCATGAAGTCAAAAAGCTTTTAAGACATTTTACCAACAATAGGGAACTACATAATACGCATAAAGTAGACATAAGGAAATTAGTTGGCTTTCTAACAGGTCACTATTATTTAAATTAACATCTCTAAAAAATTCACATTGGGAATGAGACAAAGTGTAGATTCTGTGTTGAGGATGATAAAACTACAGAGCATATCTTCAGCAACTGCATGGCCTTGCCAAATACAAGACAGCACCGATTCGAATGAAGTTCAGAGTGCTCCTATTGCAGATATTCTGAAATTTGTCTGCAAGTCAGAAAATTTACTGAAAGAATTTGGCTTTCAACCAATTTCCAAACTGAGGCAGGAAACATTTGCGTTAAATAGAACCTGAGGTAATACTTAAACATTTGAAGTAACAGTGCCAGTCAATAGGACTAGTATAAAACATATAGTAGGACTCAAAAGATCTTCTAGGACGAAGTATTCGCCATTGGGCATATTACAGATATAAAATTCTTATTTATTGTTATGATAATGCTGAGTAAGCAGAAAAAAAATACTAAGTTTGTCTTAGAGGTTTCACTTGATATCTACAATAGAGGCAGCAGATTTGAAATGAAGTTCAAGGCATCAATAGTCATGATTGTTAAACGAAATTTAAAGTAGCCGACCTGTTGACATTAGGCCATCATTCCCTAGCAGAAAAGTAATCTTATGGCATTACCAAATGCTATTATTTGATTCCCAATTTTTACGTTATTCTCACTTAGAGCAAAAAAATCATCACAAGTCATTTTTAAGTAGAAACATGCAATAATACTGATGTAAGTGCTTACCAGGCTTTCAGCAAACTCGGTTGAGTAGTGTTAAGATGAGACTTGGGGTGATGGAGCTTTTATGCTTACTAACACTGAAAGTAGTATCGTGTACTTAACGTCAAGTTCAATGTAATAAATGTGCATAGATGAATGATGATAAGTTTTAATTTAATCACCACAGGACGCGCCAGGTGATGACATTGATTGATGGGCAACAGTTGGTGCAGGTCAAATACTTTGAAAAAAACAAAAAACATGCACAGCTATATGTACAAAGATGTGCGCTTGATGTGCAAAAACAGAAATTGCCTTGTCGCAAGTAAGGTGGAAAGTACAGTGAGGTAGGCTTAGCAAGCCTACTCCTAATAAAAATAAATCACTGTATAACTGGGCTTGGCAAATAGAGAAGTATTATGTTATGTACGCAATTTTCTCATTATCATTTTTTATTCGCATTTTTGCTTTCCGTTTCATTTGAATTATCTACTAAACTTTAATGATAAATGATTTGGAAAAAATTATGGTGATGGCAATGTGAGGGCCACACACCTTTATGTAGTTGTAAGCCAATAATGAGTGCACGGATAGATGTAGTAAAAGGATATAAAGTTTAGTTGTAGCGTCATTTAGTGAGTCATGAGGAGAGAATGGCATCGAAGAGTGATAGGCAAAGTGCGATAACTCAACAAAAGGGCATTGTGCCCAATCTAAGACTTTAGCTAATTGTATTCCATGGAAAAGTGGACTTTTACTTGACCCAATTCCTGAGTAGACGCTGCTGCTTCAAAGGATATCATCTGCGGAGGCTGAAACAAGGCAACAGTTCTTACTGCGATTACTGTCACGCTATACTCCGCATGCTCGTGTTTCCATAATGTGAATTGTGTGACGGAAAATATTCGTGCAACATTGCTCCGCTTGAAGAAAAAATGCAGCGTGTGACGTGTTGGCCGATACTATAAAAGAAATGAAGCGCCTGAAAAAATGTAGGCACAGCAGCAGCGGCTAATCGCTTTCCTTGCATATAAATTGCCAATACTTTAAGGTAGTTCCTGGTGAGAGGAGATGGAGTAAGCTTATCCTAGTTTAGAACAACCTCTGAAGGGTAGCAAACTAACACAACGCTTATGAAAAATAAGTAAGAGAGGCTGAATTCCCTTTTAACTGAATTGTTTATGCCTGCACACATTCTAGAAAAAAATGTGTCAACGTTCATTCGGTACTGACGTTTTTTCATCAAGCTCCGTGCTTTTTAGTTTTTTATTATGTAATATACTTTGTTTAAAAATAAGTAATCTAAATAATAAACAAATGTTATAGAGACATTGTATTTTAATAAAGTATAAAGCTTAAATTGCATATTTGCTGTAAAATGCTATGTGTTTGTGGGCAGAGAGTTGATCGCAACAAAATTAACGCCAAAGTTCAAAATAAAGTTATTTGATCATATAAATTAGGTTATATCACATTGCCAGCATGGATTTTCCCCGGCAGATCTACCTGCTCTAATCTTGTTTTAGCTACAAATAAAATAATAAGTGAATTTTAAAACTGTTCCCAAAAGGTGGACCACTCAATAGTTTTGTATAAGTAGGAACACAATGGGATTGGAGGAAATCTATTGAAGTTTTTCGCTAGTTTCTTAAAAGCTAGGAGACTATTAGTGAAAATTGGACCCATTGTGTCTAAAGTCATAGTCAGTGCTTGGTCTGGTATACCGCAAGGGACTCATAGCGGACCATTGCCGTTTACTATCTTTGTAAATAACTTACCTAAACATTTGAAGTTTGCAAACTGTTTAATGTTTGCAGATGATATAAAACTCATCCAACAGGTACCTACATAACTTTAAAGTCAAAACTTACCGTCGGATCTCGATGCCTTTCAAAATTGGTGCTCATCAAACCATTTATTTCTGAATTTCAATATATGTTTTAGTTTAACATATACCAGGAAGCCAAATTACTTTTGTATTAACTACAAATTAAATAATTGTATTCTAAGTAGGAAGTGGGAAATGAAAGATCTTAGTATTATTTTTGATACTAAACTTTGCTCCACTAAACATATCGATTATGTGATATCTAAACCATTTGCAATGCTTGGTTTCATCAGAAGAAATTCCACTGATTTTAAACACTCTCAAATGTTGGAATCTATCTATCATATGTTGCCTTAGTACGATCTCGTACTGTTCATTAATATGGAACCCTTACTATGAGGTTCATTCGAGGAAATCAGAAAATGTACGAAAGATTTTCAGAAAAATAGCGTTGCTTAAAATGGACTGGCAAGATTATTCTGCCCCTTATATAAGTCACCGCAAATTACTTGGCTTACATTCATTACATGATAGGCGAATATACTTTTCAATAATCTTTGTCTATAATATCATTACACTGCGTTACAAAAACGAACTTTTTTTCTGTCCTATGAACCAAATATACTTTTTCGGAAAGGGGAGAAAAAATAAAAATACCACGTGTATCGGCGATTTTCATGTACACGTCAGATTTTTTTTTTATGAATGAAAAATATAGAACTCGTAGTCCGCCTGTGTGAAAAACTTTTGATCAATTTTTAACCCTTTTTTCGTGATCCAATCGCGCTGAATTTCTGCAGGCAGACTCGTGGAAATGTTTTTATTATGTAAAATTAAAAAAAAAATTTTAGCAATTCTCAGATTTTCTTGAATTTTTTTTTAATTTTTTCTAAATATTCGGCATAACTTGAAGTGACTCCAAATTTTTAAACAACATATTAACCTTTAATTTATTGTTTCATACAACACACTCTGTGCCGTTTTTGTGTTTGTTCCAGTTCCGGAAGTTCCGATCATCTGACAGTTGCGCTACTAGGAGACGTATACTTTGACAATTGTTTTAAGTTCTGTTGCGCGAAAACGTCTTTTTGTATATTTCATCTTACGAAAAATGTAGTGCCCGACTCGAAATAACTTTTGTTACGTTTGTGGCTTATTCGCACCAAGTAAACATTTTAAAAATATTACGAAAACAGTGGTTAATTCGTTTCAGAAAATACTCAAGACTGCTTATGTTCCTTACTTGTGGTATACTTCGGAAGTCGTGTGCGACTATTGCTATAGAAATTTATGCAAGTTTACTGATGGAAGGTCAACAATAAAGTACTCTGTACCAACAATTTGGCTACCACGTACGGAGCACTGCAGTGAACTGTGCTACTTTTGCGTAACTTTCACTCAAACTAAAGGGTACTAATACTTTCGCCACAACAAAATTCGCTACGCTAATGTAGAATCGGTTACTCCAGCAGTTCTGTACTCACCAGAAGAACGTATAGCGGCTTCAATGGAGATTTTTGATGATGTTCCCGAATTAAGGGATGGAGAACCAACAGTAGCACCAACAATGCTATCAACATTTCTTGCATCGAATGCGAGATGCAGGGAACCAGAAGTATGGAAAGGCACAGTTGCCGTTATTGAGCAGTTTCTTGGCAACAAACGAGCTGACAATTATAAAAATATTGTTGCAGAAATGATTGCGGCATATGGCGAAATGGGCATATTAATGTCGCTAAAGATCCATTTCCTTCACAATCATTTAGATTGTTTCTCTGGTGATTTAGGAGCTTGTAGCGATAAACATGGCGAAAGGTTCCATCAGGACATTGCGGCTATTGAAAAGCGCTTTAAAGGACAAGACATTACGCATATGCTTGGCGAATACTATTGGACTATTTGTCGCGATACTGACACAGATGCTTACAAACGCAAAAATAAAAGGCATAAGTTTCTTTAAAAGCGTTAAAATTTTTAATGTAACAATTTTTAATTTTAATATAATAAAATTAATAAAAAAATTCGGGGTTTCATATCTCTATTGCAATGCGGAGTGAAATACCTTTCTTGTGATACCCACATCGGCATATCTCATGCAATTTTTTTTTTTTAATTTCGAACAGGTGGCAACCCTGTGAAACATTGTCAGTGGCAACACCGAGGTGAAAAGTCTAGAAATGTGATACACTATCTGTGTGCCCAATTTCATTCAAATCCGTTAAGCTAATCCTGAGATCGTGTGGCTATACAGATATGCATACAAGAATTGCTCGTTTAAAGTCATAAAATACAAAAAAAAAAAATTGTGATCGCCGATACACGTGTATTTTTATTTGTTATTCCCTTTCCGAAAAAGTATATTTGGTTCATGGGACAGAATGTGTGTAACGCGGTGTTAACGGTAATATCGATTGAAAGGAGTTATTAAGCCAATTTTAAAGCCATATTTCTTTTTATAGTCTAAGAATTAATCGTATGCCTTTAACGAACCGCGATTGTGTAACAATTATTGTAGCATCATTAACTTTAGTTATAATATTGTAAAATTTAAGCTTGATCTGTTTACCATATTTAATTAAACGAATTAGTCTGTAAGAAAATTTTCCGTAGATTGAAGTAAATAAATAAATAAATCTAATTTGGGCTGGCTGTTAATTTTTGAAATAAAACAAACTCCTAGACAACGAGACTTATAGAAGTTTAAAAAAATTATACAAAAAGACGATTGCACTCAAATTAAACTTGCATTTTGTCATACTAAAATTGAAAAAATGGCGTACCCAATTTTTTTTAAGTCTGATTAAATATTTTAAAAGTTTGATGAAAATTATGCAAATTTTCAATAAATTTTGAGTGAAGTCTAAAATTTAACCTTTTATGGTCTTGAAAGAGTTAACTATATTTCTGTAAAAAAAAAATAATTGAATTAAAAAAAATAGTCTGTAAATAGGCAAAACTTGTTGATATATCGTGCATTTACATTATTTTCGGAGGGATGTTTGTACTGCCCGGGCCAAAAGTAGCACTTCAACATTTTGCCAGTTTTGACGATTTTTCTCTTTTTTGTTTTGAACGCCAATTCATTTCCTTTTGGGTTAAAGTTTTCGTCTCACGAAAAAATATATACATATTTCTGAGCTTCAAACTTTATGCAAATATTTAAAAAATCCAAAAATATTTCATCGAAATTTGAAAACTTATGATCAGAGTGCATTATTTTAAATTAAAAAGTAAATTAAAATTTAATTTATTGTACATTCAAATTTAAAGTTACCTACAAAATTTTCGTTGATTTTTTATAATTTGTTTCCTAGACGGTATTGTGCATTTTCTTCATATAACGAATGAACTAAATTTTTTGTGTACGGAGAAAATGCACAAGAGCGTCAGCAAAAGAAATTGTCAAAAATCAGTCACTTTAAACTTGCTCTTCCCTATGCAAAAATTTTTTGTTATATCTCTTATTAAAAAGTTATGATAGGTTGATGAAAATTGGTTGATGTTTTTTTTAATGCAGTTTCATTGCAATTTTATGTAGGATTTATGTAGTTTTTGTAGGTTAATGAACCATATTTTCATAGAAAAATTTTACAATTAATTGAGTAACAAATAACTGGTCACAACTTGTCAATTAGACCTCGCGTTATTTAACGCAGTGTATGTATATTTTAAAACTTAACTAACCAGTAAATTTATTAAGCAAAGTACTGTTGCGGTTAGAGCAAATAAAAAATGCGGAAACGCACTAAAAACATTTCACACATATGTAAGCAAATTTATGCCAGACTTAAGCCAATTATTTGTAAATAATAATAACTATAATATATCCCGTTTGAACCTCCCGATACAGCTGTGCATAGAGGTGTAGCATGCAAAGTGCGCTTCACGGCGTTCTGTGGTCGTTTTGTGGTTTTTCTATGCGCGGTTTGTTTGATTAATTTTCCCAGCGTGCATGTTTAGATTTCAGGATTTAAATTTGTATTGTCCGTTTTTTATTAAACTTTTTTTTAAGAGAATTAAAAAAAGTCTATTTTTTAGTTTTAATTTTTTGTGAAAAACTAGCTGATTTGTCGTTTACGTCAAGTTGCTTGCACCCTTCTGATTATTTCCATGGCGGACGTCTACTACCCCTTTCCTTCAATTACCCAATTTAATATTTATTTATTTACAAGAAATATGATACTGAATATATATATAATATTTACACTTTTGTATAAGATTTCATCAATCTTTGTGGGTGGGAAATTCACAAGAAAATGCCATCACATTCCTACTTTTTCTTGCATTCGTGATACTTACTTTTTTCTCAAGCACATTTTCCCTTCTCCGAAGTTCTGTTGCGATAAGAACAGAGAAAAGGAAAACAATTTTCTTTTAGAATTTTTATTGATGAGAGGGAAAGGAACAATGCAAAATATCCCGGTAAGTTTATATTCAGAATCGGGCTGCATATTTTTTTTTCAACACAAGTTTTTATGAGGCAACTCTTCTAATCTTAATTAAAAACCTATATTTATTCGGCAGTGTATTTCTTCGGCACGATTTAATGACTTTGAAAGCTGTGTAGAGCAAAGATTTAATTCATCTAACCTCATTGAAATCTGCTTCAAAGTCATCAATATAGGTTAGGTTAGGTGAAGTGGCTGTTCTTCGACGCATCTAGGCCAGTTAGAAGCCCGTTGTGATACCACCGGAACTTTAAACTTTAGTATGGACTTTACAAAACTGGCTATACTAGCTTGTTTGAAATTCGCAACATTCGCAATGTTGTCTAGAAAAGCGAGACCGAATAATATCAACCGTCTTCTACTCGATACCATGTACCCGCATAGAAGGTGTTCGACTGCCTCTACCTTTTTTATATGCTGAGAACTTCTGCAATATTCATTGGATGGTGCCACTAATCTACTGACATGTCTTCCTATTAGACAGTGCACAGATAGAACTCCTACTAATATTCTTAAATCCTTTCTACTAACGTTAGTGCGACCCATGTTCCGTTCGGGTCACGTTTGTCTACTGATAGCGCAGATGTTTAACTGTTTCCAGTTGGAATTTGCAACAGGAATGGTGTGTTTGTCTATTAAAAGTTTACATGTTGCCAAGGGCATGGGCATGCTGACCTTGTCTTGCCTAATTTGGAGCGAGTAGTCCAATCTAGCTAACTCATCTGCCCTTACAGTTACCTTTAATGTTGCTATGTCCAGGCATCCAGAGTAGATTAATAGAAAAATACTGTGCAAGTATTTTTAATAATTTGTAAAATTGTTTTACTGGTTTAGACGAGTATTTACTTGATAGGAGTGATTTCAAATATGCCTGACTATCGGAGTAAATGAAGATTTCTCTAGCTGTAACTGCGCCTAAAAGGCTTTCTGTGATTGCCGAGTCAGCGCTATAAAAAGTATTAAATGTTTTTATATTCGGTATATCTTTATAGTCAAAGCTTGAGCCAAAGCGAATATCTAATGGTAGTTTTGTTTTGTAATACCTTGAGAAGTTAAAATGATGGTAAATAAACGAATAGTGCTGGTTGTTACAATTTCATGACATTTAATTTTTTGAATATGATAATCGGCAAATGTCCGCCGCGGCTACGGGTAAATCCATTCGATCAGTGTTTTTTTTTTTTCAAAGTAAATTTCCACACTTTGGAAGCATTGTGATGGCGTTAAACGATTCTTGATAACTTGCTAAGCCTTATTAAATACAAAAGGAATCTGACTACAGTGTGCTATTCTGAGGTTTCAAACTATCGTTGTCTATATCAATAGTTCCCAAATCCTTATATACTATGTTAGTCCGGTCAAGTTAGACACTCGAAACTACTAAAATTCATAACAAGCTGAAAATAGATGAAATTGTTCCAAACATATGTAAAAACAAAATTTTAAAGCTCCCAATCGATCCGGCCGTGGGGAAAAAATGTACTCGGGGTCAAAGGTTAAAAAATGGGGTTTTCGTGAATTTCTCGAAAACGGTCAGTTTTTTCGCAAAATTAACTCAGACAAAAATTGTAGATCATAAAATTATCTTCAAAAAAGGTATCCATAATTTCTTCCCTAAACACCACCGTTTCTAAGATATAACGAAGTAGATGCTTTCCATTTCAATTCAACCGGGCTATTCGGGACATGTTCTTCGATTTCGATGTAACTCAAATATGTTGCTCTCTGGTCAAAATAATTAGACACGTAATTTTTTGTTCCCCGAAAAAAATTTTTTTCAAGAGTTATCGGCAATTTTGTTTTTCGGCACAAAATCGATTTTTTTTTAATTATATAAGAATTTTTTTTTTAAATGCCCATAACTTAGACAAAAATGACCGATTTTAATAATTCTAGATTCAAAATGTTCGCCATTACTTACACGAGCGACTTCATGTAGAAACAATTGCAAAAAAGTAGTTGAAAATTTTTTATTTAGCAAAAAAGAAAAAAAATTGAAATTTCTTCGAAACTCAATATTTCAAAAAGTCTATTTTTTTTTTATATAAGTTTTTCCAAATCAAGAGGACACCTCAAACTTCAATTGAGCTGAATGGCCAGTAGCTAAAATGAGTTGTTTTTGAGTAATGAATTTTTGAGTAAAAAACCTGTTTCGCACTTTTTGGTTTTTGAAAAATAAAAAAATGTCAACTACTTTTTTGCAACTGTTTCTACATGAAATCGCTCGTGTAAGTAATGACAATCATTTTGAACCCAGAATCATTAAAATCGGTTAATTTTGAACTAAGTTATGGGCATTTAAAAAAAAAAATTTCTTATATAATATAATTAAAAAAAAATCGATTTTGAGCCGAAAAACAAAATTGCCGATAACTGTTGAAAAAAATTTTCGGGCGAACAAAAAATTACGTGTCTCATTATTTTGACCAGAGAGCAACATATTTGAGTTACATCGAAATCGAAGAACATGACCCGAATAGCCCGGTTGAATTGAAATGGAAAGCATCAGTAAAGAGTTGCAAGTGTAATGATATGCATAAGCGCGCCACGTATATACATTTTTGTAGCTGTAATATAAGTAAACATTATTTTCTATCGGTGACTTTGGTCGGATCGATTGGGAACTTTAAAATTTTATTTTTACATATGTTTTGAACAATTTCATCCATTCTCAGCTTCACCCTTACGTTTTGGCCTAATTTGACCGGACTATGTTTTAAAAATCTGTATATTGGATTACGAATAAGCTGGAATTGCCTTTCAATCATTTGTGGTAATACGCGTATAGGCGTCTAAGCCTATTACAGAAACGTCCAAACGTCCACATCGTTATCGTGAAATTTGCATGCCTTGGCCGATAATATTTTATATTGTTTGGAGTATAGTTTTTCGACCAATGACTGTATTATTTTTGTTTTTTTTTTTGTTTTGCTAAATGTGATGAAAATGGGCATCCTTTATGGCATCCAAATTTCGGTAGTGTTTTCAACCGCAAAACCGTTCTCCATATCTGGTGCGCGCATATTTTGTTTTCATTAGCACAATAAAGCTGCCACAGAAACGATTCCACATCGGTTAACTGTCATTTTCTATTTTAGTTACACTTATTTTTATACCCCACGCATACTGATGAAGTTAATAATAGCAATTCTAATTAATGCCAAAAGCAAGGCGCCTTTCGTTTGAACGTCATTGATGTGAGCTGTCATTGCCACGGCACGAGCAACAGATAGTTTATCAATACGTCGCTCTACGTACTAGATTCGTTTGCTAAAGCAACTTATAAATTTAAGAAGGAAATTTGTGCTATTCGAGTGAGTGTAAATGTTTATTTTTCAGATAATCGGATATGTGTTCGTAAATTTTAGTTTACAGAACATTAAATTAATGCCTTAGATTTTTTAACGCTATAGCAAATTTAACACAAAAAACAAACAAAAAAAAATCAGAAAGAAAACGCTTGAACTGAATTTCTATCTGCAAATCGCTGATGCATTTCGTTACTGACTTTTGAACGGCTGGTTACTGGTGGTGAAAAACGTTACACTTTCTATACTACCAAGTGAAAAGAGCCGCAGAAGCATTGTGGGGAGCTGGCAAAAAGGGAATGAATTGAAGAATGGTCGGCCTGAAAGGTGTTTAACTGCAAGTTTTAACTTGTTCAAGAGTTTTAATTTAATTTGGTTTTAATTTAATTTGGTTTTAATTTTTTTTTTTACGGTGTTGGGTCTTTTCTTCTATACGGAGCAAAAATGTCGGGTATTCGCATATGTAAACACCACCAAACTCAAATGAAATTCAGTTGGCTATAGCTCTGCACACTCGAAATTCTTCTAAATCTTCGAATTCAAAAGTTTAAAATTTTGACGAAAAGTTTTTGGGTTTTTGTTTTTTTAATTTTCATAAAGTGTGGAATTTTCTTTTTGGTATATGGCTTTCGTAGTTGAATAAACAAAAAATTAACTTCAATAAGAAATTGAATGTGATTACGATTTAACTGTCTTGTTTTCTCAATATAATTATTTATTTTTTCACTGCCTTTTATCTTTAAGAGCCTTACTCTTCTCAGCACTTGTCTTTAATTCTTAAATGTAACTATAAAATACTATAGTTGGTGGTATTCTATATGTTGATTGTCCCTAAGTCATGCAATGTTTGATTAAAGAAGTGGAAAAATATTGCCCTGAGTAGAACATGGAAGTAAATTCAACAAAATCTGAGATGAAGGGCTTAAGAAAAGGTGGTCAACTAGCCGAGGTTAAAAAATAGTGAGAAAGAAATAAAAGTGTTGGCCAGATACAAATATTTTGATATCACTCTCACATCCAAAATTGCTTTTGCTAAGCGTGGAAGACAGAAATAATTTAGCAAAAGCCAGCATTAATTGTGCATGGATCAATTTCTTAGCTAAACCATACATTTCATACAAAGCGAAATGGAAGCTGTTTCAAGCTATGCACATACAAACATCAGCATCATTATTTGGCGCTACAGTTCTGCATGAGCTTGGTCTGCTGCACAAAATGTCCCGATCCTTGGTTGTTTCCCTCCAATTGGTGGCCTAGAGTTTTCTCGTGTCGTCGTCTAGTTCGGCAATCCATCTTGATTTTGCTTTCGTTGCAAATGTTTTAGCGTCAATTACTTTTCGTTCAGCTCTCATGGGGTCCATTCTCATGATATAGCCTAGAAATCTTAATCTTTGAGCTTTGATGAACCTCACAACATTTTTCGCTCTTACGGGATCGTCCAGTTTATGGTATCATCATATACGCCACTCGGCGTTGTCTTTCACTGCACCGAAGATTTGCCTAAACATTTTTCTCTGGAATACTTAGAGCTTGTTTTTGTCTTTTTCACTTATTGTCAAAAACTCCGATCCGTAGCAAAAAACTGGCCGGATTATAGATTTATAAAGCGAAGATTCGCAAGGTCTGTTCAGCGGCTTCGATTTAAAGAGTTAAATAAGTGAGTATAATGCTTTATTTGCTGCTATCGTCGATTGTAATTCTCATTGCGTTGTCGTGACTTAGTTTAAATCCCGAATTCGTCACCGCTTGAAACTCTATTCCCCGATGTTCATGGCACCATACAGATCGTTTTTTTTTTTTTTTTGGACATCACCATACTTGTATATTTTGTTTTTTCCTCGTTATTCTCTGGTTATTCTCTGGTTATAGTAATATCATAAATTTTTGCATCAGTTACTTCGTCTATTGCGAAGCACAGTAGAAGATTAAAAAAGGTTGCGGAAAGCGTGTCGTTTTGCCTAACTCCAGTCTCTATTTTAAAGGCATCAGATAACCTGGCTTGTACCAAAACTCTCGATTCGGTATTGCGCAGAGTCATCATTACCATGTGCGTCAATTTTTTGGTATTAGATTACTTTTAAATTTTGTGGTAAAAGCAAGCAAAATTGTCAAAATGTAAACACAAGTTTTCTCTATTTATGAGCAGAACAACTGTCTCGAAACTCGATTTTTTATGTCTGAAAAGTAAAGAAAGCAATTAGAATTAGGGGTGTGCGAATCCCATTCGATTCGAATCGAATCGAATCCTAGGATCCGAGTCGAATATCGAATAGTTCGAAATATTCGAATAGTTCGGAATTTCCGAATAGTTTGAAATATTCGAATAATTCGAGCGATTTGAATTATCCGAAGAAATAAAATCCTAAACAGGTTATTCTATTATAGTAATTCTACATAAAAATAGTTTGTTTCATTTTGAATTTTTTATACACCGAGAAGATTTGAAAGAACAACGATATGTTTGCTCTTTATCAACAAATATATTTTCACACATATTCACTAAAGTAATACATGATCAGTAGCTGTGGATACTATTCACAGACTTGATAATTCTAGTCCTTGGAGTCCGGGACAAAGTTAGGACTCCAAGTATAGTTGCCATCAACCACCAAATAGTTCGTTGATAGTGGCTGTAGATACACTTGTCATGTAAAATAATACTATATGTTTGGAAAAGCCAATTGCATTCGGCATTTTTTTGATATGAAATTAATGGTATTTTATTCATGAACTTTAGTATTATTTTTTCCTTTCCTAAGCAGATATATGTAGCTTCCAAGTATAAACTTGAATGTACACTCATTAAAATTAGAAAACAGGTTTAAGAACAATACTGTAGTGGAGAATTGTAATATGCATAAGAGATTAGTGATTAACCATTCATCTAAGATAGAAATCATTTCATGTGTCGATCGATACGTACGATCAGAAGAATCGATATCATTTAAAAACCTATATCAAGTTATTTAAAACTACTAATTCTATAAAAATAATGATATCCTAACCGAAGATTAAACAATGAACTTTAAGCCATGTTAATTTTGCTTTTATTAGACCTGAAATCTTGGGAAAAATCG
Source organism: Anastrepha fraterculus (assembly GCA_037575425.1). Taxonomy (NCBI): domain Eukaryota; kingdom Metazoa; phylum Arthropoda; class Insecta; order Diptera; family Tephritidae; genus Anastrepha; species Anastrepha fraterculus. Next base: position 363,039 of record JAYXIM010053274.1, read on the forward strand.
TTTAAAAAAATAAAAAAAAGCATGCACTCAGTTAAATATTCGAATTATCTGAATTATTTAAACTATTCGAATTATTCGAATAGTTCGAACTATTTTAACCGTTCGAATAATTCGAATAGTTCAAACCATTCGAATAGTTCGAACCATTCGAATATTCGAGTCGAATCTCGGATCGAATAATTCGGTTCGATTCGCTTCGAATAGTTCGAAATTCCGAATATTCGCACACCCCTAATTAGAATCTGCAACACCAACACAACTAAAATCGATTTCCAAATCAATTTCTCCAATTCAAACTTGGATTTCATAACAAACCTGAATATTTCAATCAGAACTCGACTTATAACATTTTTTACACGCAATATAAAACTTTCTATGACTAAAATAAGTAAATTTCGAAAAAAGAATTGAGACTTGCTGGACTATACCCTTGCTACCAAATAAGTCTACTTCTTCTGATGCACTTTCGATTTTTTTATAATCATCAAGAAATCTGCTTTCGTTGTTTTATTACCGCTTGGATGAAATTTCCTCAACGGCAGTGGTCGAGCACCAACAGCCAACCGCCATATATCTTATATCTTTAATTTAAGATGATCTTCCATACATTCTTCTTTCATGCCACTCCTACTTATTTATGTATGAGTTGTTAAAACATAAACAAAAATGATACAGATTGAATGGCATGCCGTTCGAGTTTATTTCGACAGGCCGCGTTGTGCAATTGAAGCAATCTGAATGAGCATCAGCTACGAGTACTAAAGAATTTACGTGCAATTGAAATAAACATTTTGTGTAAAAAATCATTGCTATGTTCAAAGAACGTTTTTCTAAGGTGAGCAATGTAATTTGTGTATTAATTTGCGTTAAGTAAGTGAGTGAGAGTAGATTAAATTTACAATTCTTACCCCAAAAAGCAATCAACGAACTAAATGTGTATAAATTATCAGCATAGAGGAGTTAGTCTGCCCTCTTAGCTGCTTCACACTGCTACACTCTCCCAAACACAGATTCAGCATGAATGTTGTCTTACTGACGCAAGTATTTTTATGTATGTGCGTACATACATACACACATATGTACTGCTGACTGGCTGTGGCTGTGACTGTGCACTGCCAGTTGGATAATAAAGTGACGGCGATGAGGTTTATGAACAACAGGATTCTTTACAATTTATACCCGAAGATAAACACACAACACAAACGCATAACATTTAAAAAGTGATTTCTTTTTTGTTGTAGCGTATAATTTTACGGTTATAATGGTTGGGAGTGTCCACGTCGTATGTACGGCTTCTCCTTTAGCGTACACAAGCACTTTTGGGGGTATGTAATTACCTTGTTTTTTTTTTTTAACTTCCTTTTTTATCTACGTTTTTTTTTTGTTTTGTTTCTTTCTGGCTGTCTCTTAATAAATGCACTTGCCCTTGGCAAGGAGAAAACGTTTTAATGCGTTCAAAAATTGAATTTTTTATGGAAATTTTGCGCTGACAGATAATTCTGGGCGCTTTTCTTTTTCTTCTATTGTTTTTTTCTTATTTTCTTTAACACATAATTTTTTTTTCACTGAAAATATTTTCCGTTTTTAAATTATTATTATATTCCTGCTTTGCACTTTATATGCTTTTGGATTCAAAAGATGGATATAAATATATTTGTAGGCATTTATTTTCTGTATTTAGGGGCTTTTGTGCCCGATTTTTATGGCTTAGCTGAATTCTGATTATGTCCTGGCTGTTTTTTGTTTTTTATTTTTTTTTCTTCGTGCTTTTGTGTTTTTTTTTTTTTGTAGACAGTTGTTCGCTTCGGTTGTTGGCTGCTGTTGTTCTCAAACTCGCAGGCGGGTGGTCAATTTATAATTTTTTGTTATTTTTTTTCCTTGCTTCAACAAGAAAATGAAATTATAGCACTGATTGTTTTTATGTTTTTATTTGAGTAACTTTAATTTTTTCACAGTACATTTCATCGTTTAGTCACGAGGATGCTTGATCTGGCGTATTCAGCTGACGCAGGCTCATTAGCATTTTCCTGCATAATTTAAGGCGCGTAAGCAAAAAAATACAAATAAGTAAGAATTTCAATACATTTTTCTTCACATTTAAATTAAGATAAAGATAAATTTTACTGTCACTAGTTGCACACTTCCATGCGATTTGTTCTACCTGCGCGGATTTCCATAAATTAAATGAAAAAACAAGATTATAAATAAATATTTTTAAATATTTTCATTCACACCCACCAGCTTATTTACCAATCAGCGTTTCACCGCATTTTTTGTTTTTTTATGTATTTATTATTATAATTAAAAATGCGCTTCCAATGCGCGCAAACAAAAGAAAACAAACTCTAGCATTCCACCAAATAAACATTCAAGTGGAAAAATTGGAAATAATTTTTTGCAATCGAGTAAATAGCCGTGAATAAAGATAACAGTCATTCTTTGTTTGCTAGACAGCCACACATACATACAAACGCATGTGCGTGTATCTGTGCGAGCATGGATTTGTGCGTGGAAGAGTTCACGCCAGCTGACCGCTTCAGACATTTCTCATTTTTTAACTTAAAATTAGCTTATCTCAATTTTTCGTGTCGCGTGAAGGCAGGCAGGCCAAAAGTTGTGGTGCGCCATTAAATGCTTAATTTCAACAATTTTAAATCTTGAAAATGTTACTGTTTCTAATTACGCTCTCATTAATCGTAGATAAATAGAAAAAAATGAAGTGCCGAATTGTGACTGCGAATTGTGTATATATGAATGGGCGAAGAGTGGGAGAGGCTTATAAATTGATGGTAATTAATCAGCTGTTTACTGCCATGGACGAGTGGAGCGACATTAAAGTCGACTGAATAATTAAGTGACTCAAACTTAGAAGAAAGCCTATAAATAGTAAAATGCGTACATCTTGTTGAAATAAGCATTATAAACTTGCTTCCAAATGGAGCTCATAAGGCAATAAATAACTTCAACAAACCTTCAACAAAAATTTATTTCATTTTTATTTTTTGTTCCTTTTTTTTGTTCTAAAAAAATTAAGCTACTCCCAAACATTTCAAAAAAAACAACGTCTTGCAATTTGTTTTTTCGCGTGAATATAAAGATTTCTAGCTGTCGATACTCGCGAGCAGCCAACCCAGAGTGGTTCGTGCGAAAAACATTGAGTGCCCCGATGTATACCTGCAACCACAGTTTTACTTTGACTCTCATCAATAGTGATCGGTAAGGCTATTTTCAATGGGAACTATAAGCGACCGAAGTGAAACGGTAAATTAATGGGAATTATTGTAATTCGCGCAATCAATAACGATTGCCCATGATGCAGTGATGATGGTGTCCTTGTATTGGGTATGTGAATAAGTTTCCGTCCTTTCTTAGCCAAAGTTTCGAATTATTTAAACAATTAAATAATACATGATATCTTGTGAAGTATGTGCCAGTTGAAGCTACAACTTTACTCCATCTTTCAAGCAGCATACGGATTGCTCTGACGAAAAATTCGAATTCTTTTGACTTGATCCATTTATTGAGCCAGTTTGCGATACTCTCGTAAGCAGTGATTCGCTCTCCAATTAGGGCTAACTCCATTGATCGGAACAGATGGTAGTTCGAAGGTGCAATGTCTGGGAAATACGGCCGGTGGGGCAAGATTTCCCAATTCAGTCCCTCTAAATATTTCTGGACCGATTTAGCAATGCGTGGAGTAGCGTTGTCATGCAGCAAAAGCAGTTTGTCATGTCTACCGTCCCATTCCAGCCGCTGTGCTTTGAGAGTTCGATTCAAACGCATTAGCTGCAGGCGATAACGATCGGCAGTGATGGTTTCAGATGATTTAAATCATCAGTATACTACTAGAGCGAACACAAAAATAAAGGGTTTTCCAATAACAGGTGTTATATATCGCCATCGAGAGATGATTAACGATTTTTATGGCCGGAATTAGATGGAATTGATCTGAATACTGGTTATTTTCAACAAGACGGCGCTACGTGCCACTCAAGCAACGAAACCATTGATCTTTTACGGGAAAAGTTTCCGGACCGTGTTATCTCTCGAAGAGGTGATCACAACTGGACACCGAGATCTTGTGATTAACACCTTGTGACTCTTGTCTTTGTGGCCACGTGAAAGAGAAAGTCTACGCCAACAGCCCAGGGTCGATTCAAGACCTCAAAGTTGGAATTCGTGAGGCTATCGAGGACATAGGGCAGCCACTTTGCAATTCGGTTATGGAAAATTTCATGAAAAGATGGTGGTCATTTGCCTGATGTAATTTTCCACTATTAGTGGCATACCTTCCTCTTCATAATGAAATAAACATCCGATCATTCATATTAAAAAAAAGCATTTTTCTTTGAATATCAAAATAACACCTCTTATTGGAAAACCCTTTACTATCAGCAGCGACACCTCTTTTACGAGGGTGGAAACTTAGTGCGGTTATTTCTAAATATTCTTACTTGTCCTCAACAAGACTTTTCTTCCTTAGTGCCGTGAGACTCTGGAGTCGCATGAATAGGAGTAACTATAAAATGATAATCCACAATTATTTGAGTTCTCTAAATTGAATGTGATTGCCATTTGACTGTCTTGTTTTCTCGCTTTATATTTTCCTTTTTCATTTACAGTGGAATCGGCTGAAAAGGCAGCTTCCTCAAGATATCTGACCGGACTTTTACAGTCTTAAAAATTAGCTTAGTCAAAGCGTAGACCAAATTACATGTCATTTGCAGTGCTTGAATGTCTTTGCTTCTTTTACCCAAAACAACAAAAAAAGCGCCCAGTGGCTCTGTCATCGCACATTCACTGATATGCTCCAGCTATAATCTTAGTAGTGGGTAAATAGCTCTACACTACTTTAAAAAAATCAACTGAAAATTAGTTTGGGTATTTCTAGTAAAGTGAATTCCCCTGAGGCAAAAAAAAAGCAATCGACGCAATATAAGAGCCAATTTAAAGGACACTCAAGGCAAGATGTCTGTTGTGAAATGTGCCAAAATGTCAAACCATGCAGACTGAAAATGTTTCGTAAGCGAAATATCTCATATATTTAAGCGGGCTAGGATTTGAGTGACGAATGCCATTAAATGAAATAAGACAAGCGCTTGGAGGACTATACTAACTATGTATGTTTGTATGCAGTTAGTTGACAATGCAAGTTTTGTTGTTTAAACAGCTTTAATGCATGTGGGCAGATATGAAACTTACATGCATGCTAATTAACTTTTGCGATGAAACTTTACAATGAAGTTTTTAGTGAGACTTCTGGTTGGCATTTTGCAATTTCGCGCATACAAGGTTCAAAATGTAGCAAGAATTCGCTGTGGGAGCGAGAAGTTCAAATAGGAGGACTGTATTATATTTTTAGTAAACACATCTCGGGGACTAATAAAAGCTGTAACTATAATATAAAGCTTCAGTAAAATTGGTGCATTCATATTTCAGATATGGCCGGATAAAGAAGCAACTCAAAAAGGAAAAATCTGATATGTAGAAAATTGGGGGGTTTCTCCGTAATTAAGTTTTTCACTAACCAAGCAAAGGCTCTGAGAACATTAGAGAGCATAGTTTAGCTGCTTGTGGGAATTTTGGCCTAGGAAAAACAATGATTTTTAGAGAAAAGAAGATGACTAACACTCAGACTGGCCGGCAGCGTACAGTGTGACATGCCCAATCATAGTAAACAATGACCGATTTTAATGAAATTTTGTATATGGCTACTTTCACATAAGAAAGAAGAAGTACCTATCCTGATCCACGGTCACGCCTCTCACTCTTGGGAGCAGAAATGCTAAAAATTATCCAAGTTTTATTAGCTTTATAGTGAATTATAAAGAAGATTGGTGCCCAGGGAGACCTACCACCCACACAAAATGTGGCTTGCAGCAAATTCGCATCCATTTTTTCAAAAAATTCAATATTACGTCTACAATCTCGTAGCTATGGAATGAACTCCAAGCCAGGTTTGCAATTTTTTCTTCTTCATTTAAAGTTTTATTAAATTGGACTTCTATTACATTTCTGTTTCTGAGTAGCAAACCATAAACAAATCAAGCATTTCTAAAAAAGTAGCACCTGCTACGAATTACTAAGGAATAAAGGTTAGCAAATATAGTTGAGTGGCCGCCGTAACCGAATGGGTTTGTGCGTGAGTACCATTCGGATTTCAATGCATGCTTTGAATGAAGCTAGAAAGTGAAAATACGACGCATGCTGTATTCATATTATTATTACCTTTATTTAGTTAGTAGTTAATTGAAGTCGTATATTTCTGCAAATGTTAAAGATCTAGCTAATTATTTTCATAAAAAATAAAAAATAAAAATTGGTGCTTACAATTCTGTTAAGTGCTTAGTTGAGCTCTTCCTCCTATTTACGGTGTACGCATTGATGTTATTCCACAAATGGGGGGACCTACAGCTTTAAGCCGACTCGGAGCGGCAATTGGTTTCTTATGAAGAGTTTTTTTATAGCAGATGTTTGTCATTGCCTGCCGAGTCGCCGTAGCCGAATGGGTTGAAGTTATATATGTATATATGAAGGGTTTTCCAAAAACAGGTGGCCGGAATTGGATGGTATTGATCTGCACAACTTTTATTTTCCACAAGACAGCGCTACATGCCACTCAAGCAACGAAACCATTGATATTTTACGGGAAAAGTTTCCGGACCGTGTTATCTCTCGAAGAGGTGATCACAATTGGATACCGAGATCTTGTAATTTAACACCTTCTGATTTTTTTCTTTGGAGCCACGTGAAAGAGAAGGTCTATGCCAACAGCCCAGGGTCGATTCGAAACCTCAAAGATGGAATTCGTGAGGCCACTTTGCGATTCGGTTATGGAAAATTTCATGAAAAGGATATTGTCCTCTAAGCGTGGTTGTGGTGGTCATTTGCCTGTTTTAATTTTCCTCTATTAACGGCATACCTTCCACTTTATAATGAAATAAGCATCCGGTCATTTATATCCAAATATTGCATTATTAAAAAAACTCTGTACATAGGTATTGAGAGAGAATGTATAGAGCAGGAAAAATATGAGGTGTGTTTAAAAAGGAAATATACCTTTTATTACTCGCAAAAAATGTGTCATCGGTATCTGTTTGGCTCCTTCGAAGTAATCCCCTTTAGGAGATTAATACATTCGTACTGAAACTCTTTTCCATCCTCGAACCACATCTTATCAAAAAGTGCTGTTAAGTGACTTGAGCCGGTGAAGTAAGGCGCGAAATATTAAAAGTCAGCGGACTTTTTAAACACACCTGGTATAATTATTTCATGCTTAATTGCAAACCGTTTCCTCTTCAGTTTGAGGTTTGGTTGCAAAAATTTGATGACTCAAGGAATAAAATGTGAAAAACTCAAATTGTAGTTAGATTAAAAGTAGAAAGAAAAAATTAAAAAAAAAAACATAACTAAGAGTAAAAATTAAAAACGTTAGCCAAATTGTAGCTCCCCTACATATGGGGCGTTAAGAAAAAAATTTAATTAATTATCGAGCAGCAACAAAATATTTCCAACTACAAGTGGCTACAAGTCAGGCAATTAAATTTTCTGCAACTCTCAGCAACATTTTTAGATGGAAGCTACAGTTGAGTATAGCGAAGTGAAACGAAAGTAAAAGTTAGTGCAGCGAAATTGAATTAGTGCGTTTAATGCTGTTAGTGAAATGTTTAATATAATCACGGGAAATCGTAGCAAATGAAGAGAATTTAATAGGTGACTTGAAGTGTTGATTCAAAAATATGCTTACTAGATTGAAGCGCTGGACTTCAGCAAATAAATAATTTTTTGCAGCTTATAAGGGCGCGTTTGTTTATGAGAGACATTCGAACTGAGTGTTCAAAAGTCGTTTCCACAATAAACCCTAAAAGCAAGACTATAATAAAGTATCTGTGGTGGAACAGCACCACTTTGGAGGTGGCAATTGAATATATGGAGATTTTGAACGTGCTGATAGTACGAAGTAAGACGAAGTAAGACTCTAAGGTAGGAGTCAAGGTCGTTGAACTGACGAGCTGACAATAGAAGGAAATCATAAACAATCAGTAAATTTTGCCAGGCGCTCTAGTTTTTCCATGCAAATTTCGGTTCTCAGTGAATAATTAAATTACAATAAAGGCAAATCAAACCAAATATTAATGAAAAAAATATATATAATCTTAGTTGATCATTCTTCCAATAGCCCAGTAATACTGACTTGCTATGTATGTAGTTATTTTTACACTGTACTGAAGATCAAACTTTTCCTACATAACAAGTAACTGGCACTGGACTCTGATGGAGGAGACAAAAAATAAACATGCGGAGTATAAATATACCCTAACTCCCCAGTAAATGTGTCGTTTTTGTCCGTTTTTTGGCAAGGACAAAAAATACTGATAGCAGAGGGGTATGAAATGGTTGAAAATGTACCACAAAAATTTTAATTGGAGGAAAAATAAATCTATAATTTTCGCTTAAAATTTTTGTACAAATGGCTTAAAACTGGTTTATGGTCGATCTTTAGCTCCTGGGCGATGCTACGACTACTAACATGCCAGTCAACTCTGATGATTTCTGTGATATTATCGACATTATAGATATTTTCTTTAACATCAAAAATGTCTGAACGGAATCGACGAAATACAAATTGCACATTATTAGCTGTTATCGGCACCAAAAAACCATTCACAATTTCAGCAGCATTCAACCTGGCTTGCATTTTTGCCCTTAACAAAGAGAAGCTGTATAACGCACCAGTTTTTCTCTTTGTTGACAAAAAACAGCATACGAAGTTTTTTAGTGTAAAATATTAACTTGACAACGAGCATAAACTTTAAATTGTTTTATCGATACTCTACGAGATATCGATCACTAAAGGCATCTAAAGAGAAAATAATGGACTTATTTTTCCCCAAACCGTTATTACCATAAAATTCTATTATAAAATAAAAAAATTCTAAGTAAGCCAAAACTCAGAGTTCAATTGAAGCACCAGAAATAACTTGAATTGAAAAATGTGTATTATGAAATAATAAACTAATGAAGGATGTCATATTGAACTAAAAAATTGCATCGAGTTGCTTTTGAAAAACAAAAATAATAAGGAAAAAATGTGAAAAAAATTTCCCAAAAATTTAAAAAAAAAATTAAATTTTCTAAAAAAAATATTTCTAAAAATTATTTATTATCATAAAAAAAAGCAAAAAAATTAAATGTTAAAAATTCCGAAGATACTTCACTTTCATAAACTTCATTTTAAAATTTATAAAATTAAAAAGTCTTACAAATATTAATTTTTTTTTTGTAACTTTTTCAATTGACTACTTACTATACTCAAGCCTACAAATAAACTATTTTTTAGAACAATTTACAACAACATCCGAGTACATTGTTCACTTGACATGGAATCGCTCTATTGTCTCAGATGCAAAAATAAATAGCAAAAAGAAAAGTAGATCAAAAATTATCTAACTTCATATATTAAAATAAATTTAAATAAATAGACAATCGAATTTTTTAAGCATTTCATTATGAAAATGCAGTATTTTGATCGCCTCTGGAAGTGCAAATTGGGTCGTCCAGGTGATAAGATCAAAATTCTGTAAACTTTTCTGAATTATAATCCATATGAACAAAATAAAAGCTCCAGCCGAAAGTCTCTGCTGCAGGTGCTGCGTTTATTTTTAATTTGTATGAAAAGTTTATTGAGATCTAAAAAAAATTGTTGTAGTTTAATCATTTGATCGGCTGGGGGTGTTCAAACTTAGCTTACATTTAGAATGTACGAGTATACAAGTATTAGATACATACATACATATATGATGGGAAAGATATTTGCTACAAGTAGCCCAACTATGGTCCGATTTGGTTCTTATTCAGATTGGAAATATTTTTGGACTCGCCTGGTGGCACTAGTGGGCAAATGTCGTTTTTCATCAATTAATATATTATATTCAATGAACTTAAACCTTTATAAGCATATTTTAGCCACAATTAGAATCGTTTATCGTGAATTTGCCAATGAGAAAATATTTCATGAAAAAATAGGGGAAAATTTGTTGTACGGCTTTGCAAGGAATGGAGTTAATTTTTAATTTGTATTTGAATTAATTTCTTTTTTCTTTAATCTGTAAAGGAAACGTGCATATTTTTAATGTACCTATTACATCACGGGTATGGACTTCAAGTAGTTATATGGTAATGCATATATGAACCCAAGTTCTTCTACCTTCTGAATCACCAATGAAGATATCTACTCTAATCATGGAATTTAAAACCGCATCATTGAATGTTGAGATACCACACTGATCAAAAAGTTTTCGTAACAACCGCCAAGTGACGCTCTGAGTCAATGGATTTGAGTTCTGTTTTTGTTTTATTAGGTTGCCACATCTGTGATTAACATTCTTATCAAAGTTGTATAACCATTGTCTGACGTGAATGGTACGCCGTTTTAAGTGAATCTGCCTCTGAACGTACTTTAAATTTTTCGCAGTTTTAAAAATGCATTTGAATTTGCTTCAACAAGTTGGTATTAAATTTTAGGTTAAAAGTCAAGTTACCGGGAAAGTCGTCGACCCCTTAAGGGCATTATTGACTATCTGTACTACCTGCTGAGTACATTCAATTATATTATTCCTTGAATGTTATACCTTTTTCGATGGGTAAAGTGACATACTAGTTTTTAAAATAACTTACAGAATCGTTTCCATACAAACTTTTTTGATGATGGGGAATGATCTGATGTAGCAAATACTTATTGAAAAAACGTACATTTAAAACTTTATCAAGCACCCATTTTTAATTGCCCAGATTTGGTTCAAATCTTATTGCTGATTTTTATAAACTGATAAAACCCATTGACTGAAAACAGAAAACTCATCGTAATCTTGAATTAAATTGAAAAAGTGGACTTACAAGCAAAAACAAAAAAATATATTTTTTTTTGTGCAACTATCTTTAAAATTGAATATTTGAGATACGGTTAAGTTTTGAAAACCATGTCACATAACCAAATTAATTAGCAGGGAACTAAATAATAATATTCTTAGGCAACTTGGACGATTTGTAACCCTTCTTTTTTAGGTGTTGGACAGAAGATCTTTTTTAATTTGCGATGCGCAACTTAATATTCTCCTACAAGTGAAAGAACTGGTTAATACCGTCTCAGAATGACCGAAGATTTTATATTAGAAAATATTTTATGACAGGAATGCATTCTACAACTTTCCATTGCCAGCCGAAGAACGAACTGGGAATAGAAGTCGCGACCTAGAATTATATTATTATAATATATATTATAAAATATTACATTATAAAATATTTTTAAACCTTCTATACGAAATAAATTCGTTAATATTAAAGGGAAATAAAATTTTTATTTTAGATTTTTGGTAATTCACTTGAAAAATATAACAGGATTCACGCATCACCGTCAGTTTTCAGATAATTGAACACTGCTTTACATTTTTTGCTATAGAACCACACATCTAATTGGCGTTATAATCTGATTTCAAAATAAGCTGCTAAGTACCAAAGTGGATTTAACGAAATGCTTGCAGTTTATTTTTGTTTTTTTGTATTCGTTTTGTTTTTTTTAATATTTTTTTATGCTCAAATGTATTTTTCATCGCACTCGAAGGCACAGCGTTAGTCGTGAATTAAGTATTCCTTTTGCCGCCGGTTAGCTGACACCTGCCCGTTGACTCACTCACACTCAAAATCACTGCTAAAGCTTTGCTGTTTTATTTCTATCTACAACACATTAATACACCTACAAGCAAAAGAAAATTATAAACAAAGCCAACAAACACATACGCAATATAATATCTGTGCATATGTACACCCACACTTTCACAAATAAATTTTTCCGCGAAGTTTCGCACAACACCTTCGTACTACACACACAATAAATATTATTCTATACGATTAGGTATGTAAGTACGCATGTGTGTGTGAGTGTTTGTTGGCAGCTTCCTCCACCACTATGACGATTTCACACCAACCATTAAAAGTAGGAGAGTAGAGGCACACATATACAAATGATTATATATGTATGTATGTCTCTTAATGAAATTCTTCACTTTTCTTCCGATTTTCCGTGTTTTCTAACCGTTCGTTTCAAGTTTTGCCGCGTGACTGAAAATTCTGTTGGGGAAAACTGCGTCGAGCTGGGCAAAAATTTCTTTTCATGAAAAGCTTTTGCATCGGAACACACTGGAATGGAACAGCACTCACTCGTACAGTATTTATTCGCATGTATGAATGTATGTATGTATGTATGCATGTACACATATATGTGGAAGCACCAGGCACCAGCGCTGACAAACAAACATACTAACGCATGGGTAACGCAAATAAAATCAACAGTACACTTTGGCGGGAGTCAGCTTGGTGATGGCATTCCAAAACTTGTTGTTCCAGCTATAAACATGTGCTCCGGCGCTAGTGTTTAGTTGATGCGGCGGTCGATACTGAAGTGATTGGTAGTGCTTACAAAGATGGCTGTGGGTGGCAGCCAGGGTGCCGTTCAAGGCAGCTGTTTTGTCTACAGACCGACAGTCCGTTTGGGTTACTGGGTTAGCTACTGGTGGGCTTATGTGTGTTGGGACACGGACAACGTCAGAATACATACATATTTTGTCCTTTTATTGTATTGCTACAATGACACTTGTGGCGTTGAATGGCAAATATTGTCCAGGTTAAATGTTGCAGCAGCATGTCGCGGCAGAATGTTGCGATTCTTATGTGAGGCTTACAATCTATGTATCTGAACTTTACAATGCCATCTGAGTGTTACTAGTAGAACTGTCTATTATGTTTTGTCTACAAACCTCTAACAATCTTCACAAACTGTAAAGTCATATTTTTTTTATATGTACCAGGTGTTTTTTAAGAACTTGAGAACTTAAAAAGATATTACAAAACCAAAATATTGTTGGACTCATTTTTTTATTATAATCTGGTAGAGAGCAGCGCCATCAGAATTCGGAGAAGGACCTCTCCGAGCCGTTTCATACCAAACAAGGTTTCAGGCAGGGTGACTCACTGTCGTGTGACTTGCTGTCGTGTGACTTCTTTAACCTGATGTTAGAAAAGATCGTGCGAACAGCAGAACTTAATCGCTCAGGCACAATTTTTTAGAAGAGCGTACAATTGCTGGCGTATGCCGATGATATCGACATCATTGGCCCTATCAACTGAGCTGTTAGTTCTGCTTTCTCCAAACTGGATAAAAAAGCAAAGCGAATGGGTCTGGTGGTGAACGAGGAAACACCTAAGTACCTCTTGTCACAAAACAAGCAGACGGCGCCCTCGCGTATCGGCATCACGTCACTGTTCAGAGTTATGATTTCGAGGTTGTAAAATACTTCGTTTATCAAGGGAACAGTAATAACACCGATAACAGCCTGGAAATCCAACGTAGAACCTCTCTTGCCAAAAAGTGCTACTTTGGACGTCTTAGCGTATGGCGCAGAAGCGTGGACGATGACAACATCCGATGAAGCGACGCTTGGAGTGTTTGAGAGAAAGATTCTGCGTAAGATTTTTGGACCTTCGCATGTTGGCAACGGCGAATATCGCAGACGATGGAACGATGAGCTGTATGAGCTTTACGATGACATAGACATAGCGCAGCGAATAAAGATCCAGCGGCTACGTTGGATGGGTCATCCCGTCCGAATGCATACAAACGGTCCGACTCTAAGAGAATTCGATACTGTACCAACTTTTGGTAGCAGAGGAAGAGAAAGGCCCCTCTGCGTTGGGAAGATCAGGTAGAGAAGGGCTTCGGTTCATTTGGTGTTTCCAACTGGCGCCGGTTAACAAGAGAAAGAAACGACTGGTGAGTTGTGTTAAACTCGGTCAGAATCGCATAAGCGATTATCGCGCCAATTAATAAGAAGAAGATAATAGTTTTATGGCATTTATTTCTGGAATATAATTTCCAGCAGATGACCGCCGGCGCTGCGAGTTACGTGGTTCATTCCATCTGCCGAATTTTTGACTTCCAATAAATTTGACCGTATGGCGTTAATGGTGGCTTGATTACTGCATCGATTGTTAAGCGCGCTGAATGGCAAAATATGACATCTTGTTGTCGTCGATATTTACCTGATGGATTTTTGGAAACAAACATCAGTCAGCATGGTTCGATAGCGCTCGCCATTCACCGTAACGGTAGCTTCTTCCTCATTTTGAAAGAAATAAGAACCGATGATGCCGTCAGTGCTCTATGAACTTCGCGAACAGATTTTTTTTTTTTTCAAAGTGAATTCCCACAATTTGGAAGCGTTGGGCTGGCGTTAAAAGATTCTTGATGACTTGCCAAACCTTACTGAACAGAAATATCAATGCAATTTGCCATTCGCAGTTGTCAAGTCCTTTTTCTAGTCGCAATTGAAAAAATAACAGAAAAAAAGCATAAAAACAAAGGTTCCCAATATCGGAGAAAATAAAAATAGTTCACTGAGCGCTATTTCTAATCTCAGAAATAAAAACTAGCTTCAGAAATTCTTTTTTTGTTACAGATCGTAAAACTCAAACGTCTATCGCATGGCATTGCCTAGCTGCTCAAATCTCGCAATGTTGTTGTAGGGCATAACTCAAATTGTACAACCAAATACGGAAAACAGAAAATTGTTTCGAATTGCATTGGAATAAATAATTCTTTAAGTGAAAAGCTGGCAAGCAAAGCAGCCACAAAAAGGCAACTCATTCTTCACACTTGGCTAAATTTTGACGCTTATTAAATTTTTTCGCATTTGCATTAAAATTAATGAAATTCCAGGCTATAAATAAATGCTGCTTTACATTCGAATGTACGCATGGTTACACAAGCATAAATATACACACATATACCCTCTATTCCAAAAAAATCGAGAATTCTTTATCACTGAAAGGACAAATTATGGGCGACCTATTTCTGAAAACTTTTGAATTCGTTATACTAACTAAATATTGCCCTGTATGACAATTGGTTGCTTAATATAAGAGCTATAAGAGTTGCTTAATGTAAAAGAATGAAAAACTGCGATTGAATTTGAATTAAACTTATTGGTGGCGAAAAACCAGGTTCTCTGCAGAGAGAATTTTTTTACGAAAACAACAAAAAATTGCATGGTTTCATAAAAAATAAATAAAAAAAATCATCTTTGAAAATGACTAACCATACAACCATGTAAAGGGTCTTTTAATAAGAGGTGTTATTTTGATATTCAAAGCAAAATGCTATTTTTTAATATTAATGATCGGATATTTATTTCATTATAAAGTGGAAGGTATGCCGTTAATAGTGGAAAATTAAAGCAGGCAAATGACCACCACGACCACGCTTACAGGAAAATATCCTTTCATGAAATTTTCCATAACCGAATTGCAAAGTGGCTACCCTATGTCCTCGATAGCCTCACGAATTCCATCTTTGAGGTCTTGAATCGGCCCTGGGCTATTGGCGTAGACCTTCTCTTTCACGTGACTCCAAGGAAAAGAGTCACAAGGTGTTCAATCACAAGATTTCGGTGGTCAATTGTGATCACCTCTTCGAGATATAACACGGTCAGGAAACGTTTCCAGTAAAAGATCAATGGTTTCGTTGCTTGTGTGGCACGTAGCGCCTTCTCGTTGAAAATAAACATTATCCAGATCAATACCATCCAATTTCGGCCAAAAAAATCGTTAATCATCTCTCGATAGCGCAATCCATTCACCTGTAACACCTGTTATTGGAAAACCCTATATCTCATGTTTTCGAGTCTCTATATCATTTCAAGCCCAATTCAGGGTCTGTGCTACATCAGCTGATAGAAAACCAAAAAATATAGCGGTCGGTCAAGAGTTGTGAGTGCAGTTCTTTGACATGGTCAAACTAATTATGCGCCATTCCTTGTCGCCACACAATTGGGTTCGCTGCGACTATCGAGCAATTCGATATCAAGTGATGCAAGTATTTTGGGCATTCTTCTAATAATTGATTTATTTATAAGCTTGAGTATAATAAGCAAGAATACTGGAAAAATAAAAAAAAAATATTATTTTGAGATATATTTGACTCAATTCAGAAATTTATGGTATATAGTTTATTATATGATATATCTTCGGTTTTTTTAAGGTACTTATATAATTTTTTTTTTTAAATTCAGGATAAAATATACTTAAAAAAAAGATATGTGCTGGAAAAAATGATTTTATGTTGAAAATTGTTTGTAATATTTCAAATATTTCTCCCAACAATTCAGTAATACCTGCAAGCTACGATATGCTACTGCTTCGCAAGAACAGTATTTTGCATTGGGTTTAATTGACTCCTCCTCGTATTTGTGGTGCGCGCCTTGAGGTTGTTCCACAAAATGGAGGGACCTACAGTTTCAAGCCGACTCCGAACGACAGATATTTTTATGAGGAGTTTTTTCATGGCAGAAATACACTCGGAGGTTTGCCATTGCCTGCTGAGGGGCGACCGCTATAAGAAAAATGTTTTTATTGATTTTGGTATTTTCACCGAGATTCGAACCAACGTTCTCTCTTTGAATTCCGAATGGTGATCACGCACCCACCCATTCGGCTACGGCGGCCGCCTTACAGTACCTAATAAAAAAGACAAGGAAGAAAATTTTAAAAAAAATTTTCCAACAATGTCAAATAGAAAATTTCTAATTGGTTTCCTCGAAATTTTTTTTAAGACTTTTTTTATCTTTTTAAAATAAAAAAAAAAAAATTAAGAGATAGCTAATTTTTCTCCGAATTTTTTTTAAGTATTTTTTATTTTTTATTAAAAAGAAAATTTAAATATATAAAGGTATTTTGGATCCTTCTAAATTAAGCAAAAAACTCACTGTACGTGAAATAAGAAAAAGAGAATAGGAAAAAAACTAAAAAAAAATGTTTCCCAACAGTTTTGAGCAAAACATATCTAATTTTTCCCCAACATTTTTTTTTTTTGTAATAATTTTTATTCTTCCAAATTGAGAAAAAATATTAAAAAATATCTAATTTCTCTCCTAATTTTTTTATTAAATATTAAAAACAAAAATTTCATTATCTTATTTTTTCCCCCTACATTTTTTTTAAAGTATTTTTTGTCCTTATAAAATTAAGGGAGAAGCCTGCTTTAGAGGCTTAAAAAAATCGATTTTTTCGTGGATTTTTTAGGAAGGAAAGAAATATTCGATTGAAATGAAACTTTCTGGTTTTATTGTTATATATTTCAACAGTCTTTTCAAATTTTTTCATTAAAATATATGTCATATTATGCCTGGTACAAGCATTTTGCCGAGGCGCCTCGAGTGTGCATGTGTCGTGCGGCGGGAAGGATGCAGGTCGCAATTTTCATCAGAAACCAAAAAAAAATTTATTTTAGTATGGTAAAGCTTCTAGTTAAACCAAGAAAATTAAACAAAAAGTGGGAAATTTAACAATTTTTCGCTAATTAAAAAAAATTAATTTTTTTGGAAAAACAAATTCACTTTAGATTGTTTAAAAAGTGGGTTAATCATAACTTTCTTAAGGTTTTTTAGGTTCAACTAGAAGAGAATTTAATTCCGAATACAATCAATGCTATCTCGTTTCGATAGGATGTTTAACTTTTTCCCTATCATTCCCGCCAATTAGGAAAAATCGCAGAAATAAAAAACCGAGAAATCGCACTTCGAGCGATCCGGCCGCTTGTATACCTGCTCGACGCTTGCTCACAATTTCTTCTGTAACTCCGAAAATATGTTGAATTTGCTTCTGAAATTTTGAAGACTCATTCGTGGATAGGTTGGGCAGACATTTATGCAAAAAAAAAAACGATTTTTTAAAGCCTCTAAAGCAGGCTCCCCCCTTAAAAAAAAAAACATAATATATAGTACAAAATCTTCGGTTCTTTTTCTTCTTTAAAAAAAACTCTATAACAAAAATTTGAGAATAATTAAAAGTTTTGCAAAATTTTCACATTTTACTTCTGAATATTCTTCTTCTCAAGCTATTTTTAGAAGAATTGCGGACAATGCCCAAAACACTTGGATCACCTAACATGAAATCGCTCTACTACCTAAACAAGAATGAATCCATTTAATTGCCAGCCTAAGCCACATTCGTAAAAGGGAAGTTAGTTTGATGATTTGTAGTAGAGCGCGAAGTTTTAAATCGAATCAAAATGCATATAGTATACTCGTATTATATGTTGATAAATAAAAAGTTGTTCATCATTTTTTGGGAAATAGAGTGTATATAAACATGTATTATACCTTTGTAAGTACTCGAAGGTATACATTTATTATACAGTTGTATAAATTTGCTTATAAGTATCTGCAATATGAATTCATATGTTTCTATATAGTAATATATGTGCCCACACATACACACACATACCTTCAAATATGCATCGCATTAAAAAGCACTTTAGAATCTCAATTTAACACAGAATGTGTTTATTACCATTTGAGATTCTATTTATTTCTGTTGCGGCTTTGTTTAGTTTAGTCCGCCTTTTTGATTGCCGAACACTGCCTAGCAAGGCTACGAGCCTCAGTGGGGCGGACAGTTGGGTATAACAACCGGTAGCTACCATCGGAACAACCTCGTCCCAGGGGCACGAGTGTACATACATACAAACATATGCCATATACAATATGTCTATAGTAAATATGTAAGTACGTGCTCCACGAGAAGCTTATGTGTATATGGATATAAATATGCAATTGCCTGTGGTGTTTACTAACGATAAGATAAACAATTGAATCAGCAAACAAACTTAAGTACAAATAAATTCATTACGCGGACGTATAAGCTTTTCAGAATTATGTAGATGAAAGACCTTACAATTCTTTGGTGATTCTGGATGGCTGAAGATTTTTATTAACCCTGCTTAATGTATAACCAACGTAGGAAAATGCCATAGGTTTTCGTGGCCGAACAATTTGCTCAGGGATTTCTCACAATCTGCCGAGGGGCGATAGCTATCAGAAACTAAACTTTATCTTTTAGTTTTATCCTCACAGAGAACTTAAGGGGTCTAGAATTTTCAAAAAATTGTTTTTTTTTTGTGTTTTGATATTTCGAAAGTATAGGCTTTTAAGAATATACTGTCAAATTTTTGGAAGGATATTCGAAGTATTCTCGATTCTATAGCCAATGGTCGCATTATCCACTCTCAAAACTTTAAACTCAATTATCGGCCTGGTGTTGTAAAAAAAAAAAGAACTATTCAACCGAATCGTCTGAAATTTTAATATGTTGTTCACAACATCAATGGCTATCGTCCGTACTAGAATCATATTATTATTTCAATTATTTCTTATTTTTTTTAATTAAAACACTGAAAAAAAATCGAAGAGTATCGAATTCAAAACCGTGTCATTTTGCCAAATTTTTTTCTTTTTTTTTATTCTAGTGCGGACAGCTACAGTCATACTGATTAATATTTTTTTCGGTTTTTGTCTTTCAGATAAATAGAAGAGCCAAAATGGACAACACTGTTCAGATCCAATTTTTCGGGAGGGTCAACTTCAAAACGGTTTTGAAAATTATTAAAATTAAAAATTTTGTTTTTTTTTCCTTTTCGATTGTAAAAGATATATTTAACTTCTTTTTCCTTTTGCATACGAAAATGAAAAAAAGTCTAAAAAATTTAAATATCGTTTTTCATTTTTTTATTAAAAAAAAATATTCCTGAAAATACCCTAAATTTTCGAGCTCTAGACCACCGGGACCCCTTAAGACCAACTGAGTTAGGGCAACAACCACGTACCTATGTACCTGTATATTTACTTATACAGGGCCCGCCATCTATCGTTACGAATTTGAACTAGGTATTATTTGAAGAATGGTAACACTCAGCTGTCATCTGATTTGACAGAAAATTAGTTTTATTCTTCTGCTGAACGAAAATGGTTGTGTATACGCTCAAAGAACGCTGGGAAATATAGCGTTTTCGCTTCGTTTCATGGGCTTGGGATCGACTTGAAGAAGATGAAGACTTTTACCGAAAAATCATCTTTTCGGATGAAGCTCATTTCCATCTCGGTGGGTATGTTAACAAGCAAAATTGCCGAATTTGGGGCTCAGAAAACCCGCAGGCACTCTAAGAAAAGCCGATGCATTCAGAACGAGTCACTGTTTGGTGCGGATTTTGGTCGAGAGGCATCATTGGACAATTTTTCTTCGAAAATGAGCGAGGAGTGGCCGTAACCGTCAATGGAGAGCGTTGCCGAGCCATGTTGAACGAATTTTTGTTGCGAGAAATTGAAGAAGAGGATATTGGTGGCATTTGGTTCCAACAAGATGGCGCTACTTGCCACACAGCGAACGCTACGATCAATCTTTTGCGCACTGTCTTCGAAGATCGCATTATCAGCCGAAATTCTGATATCGTTTGGCCGCCTCGGAGCTGCGATTTGACGCCGTTGGATTATTATCTTTGGGTGCCATCAAAGACCAGTGTACCAACATACGCGATGTCATAGCTGAAATACAGCCGCATACAATCGAAAATGTGTTGAAAAATTTGACCGATCGTATGGGATGGTGCATGGCTAGCCGAGGCAGCCATATGAATGAAGTTGTGTTCCATCATTAACCGGAAGGATTGTACTTCAAAATAAAAAAAACAGTTTGGAAAAATATTGAGTAGTTTCTTTTTTATAGCAGTTTTAATTCCGTAAAGTTATATGGCGGACCCTATATATTCTATACGTATATAAAAATATCTCACTTACCCACTTTTTCGGGTGTTTTACAGAGCTGCTGCTTCTATTTGTGCTTTGCGTCTTAATATTTTTTTTTCACAAATGTGTTATGCCAATGGCGGCCAACATACATAGATATAAAAATACTACATAAAGTTGGTGTTCTTATTTGTAATTCCCTTTTCAATATCAACTTTTAACTTTTTCACGTTTAAGAAAACTTAATATAAGTTTTCGGATTTTTTGTCTATCAACTGCCTTAACACCGTACGACAGTATTCTAGATGTGCCGCATCAATTAAATTGCTAAACCGATGCTCTGCATATACGTCCAAGTCATTGATAAATTCAAAATGCCTCAGATGTTGCGTCATTATAATGGTAATAACTACGGCAGCCGCTTCAAATACTACCTTGGAAATGAAAAACCGATCAAATGATTTCTGCCATGAAAAGTCCCTCCACCGTTCGGAGGCGCCATAAAACTGTAGGCCCCTCCATTTGCCATAAATTGGAGGAGGGGCTCAGTGAAACACTGAACAAATGATGTTATAAAGAGCTGGCTGATGCCCTCGATTTCCAAGTAATACTAAGGCTATACTAATATTAAGGTTAAACTACAATTGGATCTCAGAAGTCTCTGCGGGCAGAAGTGTGGTACCTAAATCCATTATTGTCTGCCAATTTACCCTGCTGCATGATGCTCTTTTTATTTATAGAGAATCTTTTATTGGCAGGCGAAGTTGCCCAACAAAAGCTCAGATTTATAACTTTTGGCATTCCCAAGCCAAGAAAATAGGCCCCAGCATCCCATAAGGGGTAACAAAACGATAGTGTGTTTTCTTATTTAACTCTTTCTTACTTTAAAATTCTGCAAAATTTTAGAAATACATATTTCAATTTTTTGTAAATCTCTGATCATTGACCTTAGAAAAGGAAATCTGATAATCATAATTTCGTTTACTATATCTTTCTTTTATAGTCATGAAAAAAAATGCGATCAGTATCGGTTAACATTTCAGAGATATAGTATTTTAAGCAAACATTGTCTTATTGGTACTTAAATACTCATGAAGCTGTGATGGCTTTATTACAATGGACAATAGTACCCCAACCCTGGTGAAAGCTGATGTAACTGAAAGCTTAGTACTCAACTTATTTCTTACATTATCATCAACGCACCTCATATATGTACGTAAGCTGGAAAAACATTACTAGGAATTAGTTATTGTCATATTCGTCTGGCTCTTCTCAGCTCCCAAACTAGAATATTGTTCCTGTTGCTGATAGTGTACGAGTATATATGAATCCGAGTTCGATTAGGCGCAGATCTCAGGTCACAAAGCAACACTCAGACCTCCTTTTGACATGGGCCTGTTACTGAATCTAAATATATTTAGCCTAAGTTGGATAACATGCGTTTCCTCGATGACAATAGAGGCCCCGAAGTGTCCAGTCCTAGCCTAACATGTTTTTAACAATCTTATTCTTCTCGCATAACAAATCAGGCCTTTTCGCTGGACTCTGCTACGAAATTCTCGAAGAAAAGGGTACCAACAACCTCCATCTGTAGTATATGACTCGATGGTACGGAGCATTTACACAAGAAGTGCTTATGAAACTCTACCCTTCTCAGAGTATCTCTTCTCAGATCTTCTACAGGAAACTTTATGCGCATACAAACCTGGCAGCCATATTGTTATAGTGAAGTGACTTGTTAGTATTCCAGTTAGATGCTTCAAAATCGTTTTTCAGAAAATTTGTTCTTCTTACTTCATGCATCGGTTGCTCGCCAAAGTGAACAGGGGAGCGATACTCTCGGTAGGTATTCAAGTTAGTCCAATTGCTGTTAGTAGCAGCTGAATATTCGCATATAGAAAATCCAGGGCAATTTGTATGCTCGAGCCCAATTTTTCAAGTTCTGTCGCCAAAACTTTCTTCTCGTTCTCGCCTGCTTTCACATTCTTCAAAACACACTGCCAATGTGCTGTTAAAGCGGTTGCAGGGATCGTACTTATATTCATACTTATAAATATATACAATACGTTGCCTTGATGGTTGATATGAGGACTTTGTGTGCCAAGAAGATGAGTTATGAAGGAGCGAAGTTAATATGCTTAACAGCTCTGTCAGTGGTATAGACTTCGGCTTAAAACCCCAAAAATATAGAGCATGTCTGTAAATTTGTCTCCAGGATGCTAGACCCAATTTTACTCTATATTTTTTTCCGAGCCATATGTTAAAATTGAAACGAAGAGGAAGCGAGCAAAGTTTAAAATTTGCTTGTTCCCTGTACCGCTCTGCCAGAACGCGACATTGTTGTCTAAACGCTTACTTCGTGTGATGTTTGACAGACTTGGAATCTAAAACAATCCTCAATATTTCATCGTTTGTTAGAGAGGCAAAATGGTTTCACCAAATCAGAAATTTGGAGAAGGAAACTTGGGCCCAAACAAGTTGTATCAAAGTGACCATATAGGTCTTAGAGGGCTCCTCCATATATTACAGGGTGAACGATATGAAGCTGTTTTACAGATACAAGCAGTGTGAAGTTGGTCATATCGTTCACCTTGTAGTGGAGAATAGCAACCATCGTAACCTAATCTAATCTAAGTTTGAAACTTCGCTACCGCTTAGAAAGATGTGAGAACCGCAGTCACTTCTATCGAGGAAGAGCACGAGCGAAGTCGTCCCAGTGTCTATTTCCACGTTTTAAGAACCACTCATTTTATCTTTCAACCCTGTTTTAGTTCAAAGGCAGGCATGACTTTCCTCCGTCATCTACAGGATGTTAGACAAACTAAGTCTTAGTGTACTCTCAGCTGCAGAGCATTTCAAATACATACCACCTGTAAATTATACGTATATACCAAATACCAAATATATTGGAGAATATTGCTAGCGCCACCTGAGACTGTACTAACTATTCAAAACAGTTCTTTGTGATGTTATGCATTCATTATTAGCTTACAACTGCATGATTAACTACTTCATAATTACGTACATATGTTTGTATGCTCGTATACAGTTGTATATTCATTATTGTGGTATTAGTAGCCATAAAGCTCATAAGGAAAGTATGTTAACACATGTGAGGAGTATTCAAAATCCACTTTGGTCGGAAGCAAGTGAAGAGATAATAACCGCACGAGGCCCAAAATGAAAATGTAATAACACAACAAGCCTACCTACGTATTAAACACACATAGAAATACATACAAGTATAAGCTGTATGAGAAAATCACGAAAGTTATTTGGGCAGCCGCACACAAGCAACTACATACTGATAAACATATAAACGTGTGTGTGGTGGTTAGTGTTATGAGAAGGGTTTAGGTAAACAGCACAGCTCGAGTAGGTAAGCAAATCCACAAGCTTGGCCCTGAGTCCAGATGTACTGTAACAATAACAACAATAATTACAACACCAGGGAGGATAAACAAACTACATACGCCACAAACTTACATACTTACGTACAGAAATGCAAACACAAAAGTTTTAACGTAATCACACAGGTGCTACCAAATTTCGATCGACGCCAATGCTATGCTGATTACACGTAGTTTGCGCGGTAGATTTCGTGCGACATTCCTACTTTATTTCAATTAAAACCGACAAAAGTGAATGCGATAAACAATAAAAAATACACACCAGCTGGTTTTAAGGCCAGGAAAGCTACAGCATTTGCGAAATGCGCATGCTAAGCACACTCAGATACGACTGAATTGGGCGACTACAGTATTTACATTTTTAGGCCGCCAACTTATGGGTATGTAGTTGTTCCACTTTCCGTTATTTGTCAGCGAGAGCAACCTTTGAGACACGTAGAAAAGCGCAGACGCACTTCAATTCCGGAGCTAACTACAAACACCGTTCACTCTCTCGCTCATTGCCTACAAAAGCTCAGCGTGTGTCGTTGCCAAAGTGTTGCGCTCTTCATGAATGGAGCACCCGGTAGCTGGCGAATAAATTTTGTTATATTTGGGTTAGAATGCATTTAGGTAGGAAACGATTCGTACTGAATTCTGTGTCAGGCGTTAGAAACACCTGTAAATAAAGCACAATGCGTAGAGGTATGTGTGTGTATGTATGTGTCCTTAGTAGCGTTAGGCAATTTTCCTTATGAGGTTATATACCTTGGTTATATGCTTGACTGTTCTGGTTAAATATGATTAAATGTAATAAATTCAGCTGAGGTTTTTGCCAGCACTCTTAACTCATATATTTAATATTTTTGAGTAATATTCATAATTATATAAGCCGAATTGCAAAAATTATTTCTTAGGAAAGCAGAGATCGAAGAATACTATTAGCATTTTCTCTGTAAATACCCACGCTTGGCTGCTAGATGATTAAGGCCACTCAGTGCTCCTTCCTTCGACAGCCTGAAACAGTGCGCCAACATAAGTCCCATCAACATTATCCATTACATCAACAGATCTGGTTGGCAGCACTTTGGAGGCCTCATAACCAACCTAAATGGCGCTTTAGTTCTCCTTTGCGAGTGCCAGTTTGGTACTTCAACCAATTCACCTACTTACCTAGGCAGCAAAAAAAAAAACACTGTATTGCGTACGTTTGATGCAACTAAACTATTCCTGGCCATACCTTTAAAAACATGAAATTGAAAATTATTTATTAAAGTATTTGTGAAATTTCTCAATCAATCTTGTCAGAGTAATTGAACTCTCTCATATGCTTTGACATTTGTTTTCTACTTTCAATCTCACTCCCTTCTCTTCTTCCAAATGGAGTCAAATCGAGTGCATTTATCACCGGCAGCGTTAGTAAGGAAGCCAGAATAGTGACGACTTTAACTGGATAATTAAAAAGTTAACTTAATCATGGTAAAGTAGGTATATTCATTACTGCTCATTGATGAAATTTTTATTAAGCAGAATTGATTTATTTATTGCAGGACTTACAGCTTAGATTTAACAAACGCTTTCAGGTAGTCTTGGCATCATCTAATTTACGGATTGAGGTATTGAATTTAATTTCCTCAAATTTTTGCCATATCTTTGTAGATATCACCATTAATAAAAAATGGTATAATTTTCAACCGTAATATAATTTTGTACGAGTTCATCATAGACTATGTATATATATATATATATATATATAAATAAGAAAACACACTATATATATATAATTGGCGTTTACACCCTTTTTGTGTGTTTGCCGAGCTCCTCCTCCTATTTGTGGTGTGCGTCTTGATGTTGTTCCACAAATGGAGGAACGTACAGTTTCAAGCCGACTCCGAACGGAAAGCTTTTGAATGGCAGAAATACACTCGGAGGTTTGTCATTGCCTCCCGAGGGGCGACCGCTATTAGAAAAAAACTTTTTTTTAATTTTGGGGCTTCACCGAGATTCGAACCTACGTTCTCTTTGTGAATTACGAATGGTGGTCACGCACCAACCCATTCGGCTACGGCGGCACGGACTACTTATTTTAGTATAGAAAGCTTTGAGAATTTAAGAATATATGTATATAAGCAAAATTAATTTTGTTTTTTAAAATAAATATCAAATTCAGCAAACCGCTTTCAGGCACTCTCTCCGTCTGCTAGTGTCTTGCGGCCAACACTGCGTATACGCAATCAAAAGTTTGCTTCAAACGCATTTCAGCGATTAGGTCACTAGATTTCAAAAAGTCGATGTTTCGGTTTTTGATTAAAATATGCTTATAAAAATGACATACTTAAAGAAGGGTGGGAAATTTCGACGTCGTAAAAGACGAACAAAACGATCTCGAAGTGAATGTCTACAAATATCGTACATTCATTGGCACCCGTTTTATGATATTTTTAAGCGTTTAAAGTAAATCGATTTTGTTCGCTTGCATGTTTCCTTACTGTATCACTACAAATATATGGCCAAGTCCTACCATTCATCACCGCCCTGTGATTGGAATTTTTAAGGCGTTTTTAGGTCAGGTTTGTATAGAAGGTATGTTTGAAAATTAACCGATTGCATGTATTTTTTGGTTTTTTTTTTATTTATATCCTTAAGGGCTACATTTGGAAAGCGTTACGCCTACTCCTTCAAATTTTTTCCGAAAAATAAACCACTGTGTGACGTACCAAAACTTTAAACACGTATTTGTTGTATAATATAACTATAAGTTTCTGTCGGCCAGATGTAAAACTGGAACGAATAACTTCGTTTCTTTGATAAAAAAATGTCGGACCATTTCTTGAAATTGTTATCATTTTTGCATTTGTGCGTTATACTCGTGTAGAGGAAATTCTACGATATTTTGGCTATTTTCTTATATGACTAATAAAATATTTTTGTTCGCCGTTAATTAAAAATCCCACTCGCCTACGTCTCTCAAAAAAGTTTTCGCCTAAGAGAAGATGTCCAGCTGCCATAAATAAATAAAATAAATAAATAATAATAAAATATATAATTTATACAGTTCATGCCATCTAGAATAAAGGACTTTTTTCAGAGTTTTAATTAATTTCAGAAAATAATTCTTCAAATCTGCTTACTTTCTCCGCCGCTACTGTGGCCTAATACCTTAAAGCTTGTAGGTAATTTTACAGAGCAAATATTATTCTGTAGTTTCTTTTAATAACGTACGCTCTTTGTACGCCTGAATTGAGCGGTATAATTAAAAAAAAAAAACATTACCGAAATTCCAAATTTTAGGGATTATAAGTAGTTAAACACCACACACGTGCCATGAGGGAAAGTTTGTTTTGGCCACATATTAATGTTCAGTATTCTTTCCATTTTCTTATTCGCAAACCCGCATATGTTAGTTCATATGAGTATGGATAAACACATTCCCTTATATACATCATTTTTGACCTCAAAGATACCGCCAAACAAATACCCTACAAAGACGTATTAAATCTTTTATCTGAGTTCTTTGGCTTACACAAATATCCCTACAACCACGAAAAGCAACTGAATTTATGGTCTTACAAAAATGTTGAAGTACATCAAAACAAGCGGCATTTTCTAAACTGAAGCAACCGCACGTGCCATTGAGGCGCAGTGTCGAACAATATTTATGCCAAACGTACACATACATACACACATATAGGAATCTGTTGATGAAAGCTTTTAGCGTGTCAAGCCACAAACCGTTAATATTCATATACGTATG
The DNA here is from genome assembly GCA_037575425.1 of Anastrepha fraterculus. Taxonomy (NCBI): domain Eukaryota; kingdom Metazoa; phylum Arthropoda; class Insecta; order Diptera; family Tephritidae; genus Anastrepha; species Anastrepha fraterculus. Next base: position 390,809 of record JAYXIM010053274.1, read on the forward strand.
TATGTGTGTATGAATGTAGGAATGTAAAATGCACCGTAACAGGAAGGTCTACTGCTGTTTATACGCCTCACACGCGTCAATGTAATTATATGTACATAAGTGTGTGTGCGTGTACGACAGAAGACTCATACAATTCCATTAGCTGCACTAATTTAAACACGAAACATAATAAAAATTAAATTTTACACCCAGAATTGCTGTGGTTGGAGGGAAGTGCCACACGACGCACTCCAAAGAGTGAATAAGATTTGCCACTGTGTTTATAGCTGTATAAAAATGTACAGGGTATCGCTGAGTGAACCGATTAAATTTCTCAATTGAGAATAAGTGAGGTTAGGCTCCAGATATTTATCTTTTTTTTTTGTCTTTTATGCTACTTAAGGGGGTGTAGTTTCAATCAAGTCAACTAAGTCACGATGCGCATAATACTGGGCAGTGACAGAGAAGATGCCACTACCGCCATTAAATAAATAAACAAATAATTGGCGCGTACACTTTTGTTAGGTGTTTGGCCGAGGTCCTCCCCGCTCCACAAGTAAAGGAACCTACAGTTTACGGTAGTAGTCTGGTAACTTATTTTGAAAATTTCGAATTTCGGTTTTTTACATATTTTGAAAGTGCGATTTATTGGTAATATACTGTACAAATTTTATACCAAAATTCGAAATATTGACGAAATTATAGCACATACATGAGAGCGGCTCGTACTTGCGCGCGCTAATCCGCTAATCCGCTAAAACTTTAAACTTTTTCTCAAAACAACGTTTTTGCGGTTGGCCGTCGTGAAAACAAATTTTCTATCTAACGGATTGAGCTGAAATTTAGATATGTTTTTCTACACATCAATAGTTCTGGCGGGTAGTAGATTTAATTTATTTCGTCCCTAACTTTCCATTTTTTAGTCCGATTGCCACTTTAAAAAAGGCAATTTTCTTACGAAGTCCGCCATTTTGTTATTTTTTGTCAAAATCATTTGATCTTACTACCCGCCAGAACGACAAGCACACTGATTAATAAGCAATTTGTTTTTTCTGTTTTAGATGACCACAAGAGACGAAATCACGCCGGCCAGCCACTGTACCTTTTTTTTTTGCCGCTTGCTGCAGTGTACAAAAATAGTATCAAAACATTAAAAAAAATTTTTTTTTTGTACACCTTCTGATACCTTTAATAGCATATCAGAAAATCAAACCGATTGAATTTTATTTTCCCTTCCAAAAAATTTCCCAAACATCGCCTCAAAAAACGTGTAAGTTACCAAACTACTACCTTAAGCCGACTCCGAATGGCAAACGGTTTTTTATGAGGAATTTTTTCATGGCAGAAATACACTCGGAGGTTTGCTATTGTCTGCCATAGTTAAAGAAAACTTTTTCTATCATTTTACTGTTTCATTCTTGTAGATTCGAACCTACACACTCCCGAATGGTAGTTTTGCATCAACTCATTCGGCTACGGCGGCCGCCGTTACCTTCATTATTTATCATGCGCCGCAAGTTAGCTCTGCCGATATTACTTTCGGTTTTTATTCAGTAATTTATATCAGAACTTTTGTAGCAGAAATGCAAACTTTTTAGCACAAAATAATATCAGTTCCCTGAAGAGTATTTTATCTAAATACTATTGAATCTTATAAATCAACATGACGAATTTGAAATTATTCTAAAATATGTCCCTCTTTTGTTTATATTTGTTTATTTATTTCCAATTAATAATATTATTAATATTAAGAAACTATAGTACTTGTATAGTAATGATGTGTCGTAGAATGTCTCTAGACGTGCTCTCAAGTACCTATATTATCTGATGTCCAGTAACTTTTCCTTAATATAGAAATTAATTTTAGTTTAACTTAGAAGCTATTGAAATATTTTGTATCTTTGATGCAGGGAAAGAGAGAACAAAAACGATGCATCATATATATGATTCCGAGTTAAACAATTTGTTCTTACTTTAATTTAGACAATTTGTTCCTGTGCGTTCTTCGCTTGACGGCGGTTTAGTTTACAATGTTCTATCTGTCCTGTCATTCGTATCGTCAACGTCTTCGTTGGGCATGTTCGCGGTATGGTAATCTCGGTCTTTTTGTTGCGTTACATTGTTGTCCGTATTAGTATGGTCATACACTGTGCGCTCTGTCTCCTATTATGTCTGTTCGTCGTGTCCGTCATTTCCTACATATATTATTGTTTATAATAAAAGGCTTAAAAGTAGTAAAACAAGGTGGTCAGACTACGAGTAGAAAGGTGGTGTGAGTTAGTGTTACGTGTCATTTGTTAACCACCAGCAGTTCTTAATGGTTTTAATGGCTTGATTTTGTCGCAGCTTGAAATATATGTATCGAAACGTTGATTATTTGCATTAAGTGTTTTTGATGTGATTATTTTATTGTTCGCTCTCTTGAATATGGGATATATAATATTATTGGCCTGTGGTTTTCGTTTTGTATAAAGCCTTTTTTGTCGAGATATAAGAAGGATTCGGGAGGTGCAAATCCATTAGAAATAGCTAGTGCGAAATAATCGTCGATTTCGTAATAAAACGTTCTTACTAATATGTTATTGGTACTGTATAGGCAACACCGGATATGTTTTCTTATTAGATTTATAATATGACAATCAATTCTGGGCACTTTCGCCGTATTTTAAAGCTTTGAATTCGAGATGTATTTGGTATAGGTACTATTTTGTGATCTGTATAAGGAAGTACCTGATCGTAGTATTCTTCTCTCAAGCTTCCTTAGCCGTTCCATATACATATGAGGGTGAAATGTTGTACCAAATTGAGCAACCATATGTGTCCCTCAAAAAGATCCAATAATGCCAGTAAAGTGGCAAAGAAATGGGCTTGAAAAATAAGATTGAGGTTAGGGAGTGGGCGACACCTCAAAAGCAAAAAAAAAATCACATTGATTTTTGAGAATTTGTTTCGGTCGCGGTCTTGTATATTTTGTCCATTTAATGCGCACTCCACATTTTTTCATATGGAAGAAAATACTCAACAGTGTCAGCAGAAAAAATTGTCCGATTTTTTAACCACATAAAAATTGCGCTTATGAATACCTGAAATTTTTCTAAAAATTCTGAGTATAAAGTTTGAAATTTTATACAAAGTTCGCAACTTTTCTTTATGTAATTCCTGCTGTAGTATGAACTATATTTTTATACAGAAATAGTTTAAATAAAGAAATAAATAGTTAAAACTTATCAATGGGTGGTGTATACTTTCTTTTGACGTTGACTATACAATACTTATTTAAAAGTCAACAATGCTCGTGTAGAAAAAGTAAATAAATTTAATTACCTTGGTTGCAGAACACCAGAACAACAGAAATACCATGTCGCATTAAAATAGCAAGGACCGTCTAAAGTTGCCAGATTGTAAAATACTTACACAATAATGAAGTGCAAGGTAGCGTAAAATCAATCATCCAATTTCTGTTTTGTTTTGTTAAATAACATTTTTATTAAATAAAACAAAATAATTTTTATTATTAAAGGATTTTCCAATAACAGGTGTTATTTTGAATAGTCCGCTATTTCGGTAGATGTTACTTTTGAAGCTATCATTTTTTGATATTTGACAAGTAAAAACTACGCCATTAATAAAAATGAAACGCCACGCCCTTAAACTACGCGTTGAAATTACTACAATTCACTAAAAAAATGGTGAAAATTTGGCAGAGACGGTTCGTAAAACTCGAATATTTTGGGGTCATCGTGAACCAGTTTGTCGGACCGCAATACAGAAATTGGTGAACAAATTCGAGCTGTTGGGACAAGTTAGTGATGTGAAGAATAAAACCCGTGCACATCGCTCAAGAACAGCCGAAAATATTACTGTTGTAGCCGAAAGTATTGAAGAAAGTCCAGGTTTATCCATTTCTCGTCATTCTTTGGAGTTAGCCATTCCACAAACGTCAGTACAGCGTATTTTGCATAAAGATTTGGGTCTTAAGGTTTGTAAAGTCCAGTTAACACAAGAACTCAAGCCGGCCGGTAATCAACAACGTCGTGTCTTTGCTGATTGGGTCATTGAAATGCGTGAAAGTGATCCGGAATTCCATCGAAAAGTCCTCTTGAGTGATGAGGCCCATTTCCACCACGGTGACTTCGTCAAAAAGCAAAATTGTCGGATCTGGGGCTCAGAAAATCCTAGAGTTATTGTTGCAAAGCCTCTCTATCCTCATCGTGTGACTGTTTGGTGCGCGGTTTATGGGCCGGCGGAGTCATTGGACCTTACTTTTTCGAAAATGAAGCTGGAACAACAATTGCGGTGAATGGATTGCGCTATCGAGAGATGATTTTTATGGTTAAAATTGTGAATGGTGTTCATGGGGCCGATGCTGTAATAACAAATCACATTCAATTTTGGTTTCCTCGATTCAATTCAAGTATTTTTGACATTAAAGAAAAATCGATAATATCGAAAATGTCGATAGTTGAAAATGTGATGTAGTCGCATCATCGCCCAAGAGCTAAAGATCGACCATAAAACAGTTTTATAAAACCAAATTTCAAGTTTTGTACAAAATGTGGCCAACATTTCATTGAAATTCTGCGTAACCAAAGTTTCTGGAATTCTTCTGGTCACGTTGTTTTATAGTCCATTGAACTTGAGTACAACAAAATGCAAGTTCCAAGTAACTACAAAATATTTTTGATTTTTAATCAGTTTTTTGTTTGACGGTGCTAGGCCTTTTCTTATATTTAAAAAAACTCGAGCGCGTACTTTATTTTTCTTTCAAATAAAAATTATTTGAAAACTTACATATTCTACCATGAAGGACATCCGATGAATAGCAGTAAGCCTTGTATTCTAGTGCTAAATAAATAAATACTTACAAGCAAGGCAACCATTGAATCAATCGAAGTATTTTGAATCGACAGTTGTTTATAACCGGCATCTGTTACATACAAATAATTTAATTTCTTGTGATCGTCGTTGCGATGAACGCCAGTGTTCAATTTTAAAAATTTCGTGTGGTCCTCACCGTCTATTATGAAAAAAAATCTGGGACAAGAAAAGAAAATGTTCTGTACATTGCACTTCTTCTATCAAGGACTCGTTTGACCTATGTACACTGCTGATCTTAGGTTAGACGCACGTTTAGTTGCATATAACTTTGCTTCATATTTATTTATTAAAGGACGATAGAAAAGAAGTTGAAATGCAAAAACATTTCTTATTTAATGATACTTTAAATATAATATTCAAATGATTATACATATTTAACAAAATTGTGTTTTTCAAACATTTTCTTAAAGCTAATCAAAATAAGGCGAGTTTTTCTTGGTCATTAGAATAGACACACTTTGGCCTTTTAATTTTTATAAGAAAAGTATTTGGATTTTAACTTAAATTACTATTTGATTTATTTGAAATAAAAAATAATAATAATTTCAGTAATGAGTACTGCCTCCTTTGTTAGTAATAACTTCATAAATCCGGTCCTTCATAGAATGATACAAGGAATCTATGTATATAGTTCAAGGAAATCTCGCTCCAAGCACGATTAATATCTGCAGTTAATGTTTCCTTATCTTCGTATTGCTTTCCTCCTTCATATACCTTCCGTGTTAGCCAGCCCGAAACATTTTCAATTACGTTAAGATCTGGAGAATATGGTGGCCAGGTCATGATATTAACGTTTTGACTCGAAATAAAAGATTTTACTACTCGAGAGTTATGAAAAGGAGCATTGTCTTGTTGAAAAATCCAAGGAATTGGTCTAAAGAGATCTTTTAATTTTGGAAATACGGACTCCAACAATGTTTTGAAGCGATCGCCGTTCATCTTTAGATCGATAAAAATCAAGTCAATTGTTCCATAAAGCGTGATAGCACACCACACCATTATTCCCCCTTCTCGGCTATGGTGGCGACTTAAATATAGCTCATCTTTCCGCAAATCGTGATAATAATATTGAAATCCATCAAAATTAAAACGTTTTTCATCAGTAAATACAACTGAACGCCAATCATTTAGTCGAGTGTCAGATTGGACAGTCCACGTCATGTATTCTTTCGCGAATTGAAGCCGGTTTTCTTTGCGTATTGCATTCAAAGGGGGTTTTTTCTTGATTTTTAGACGCTTCAGGTGTTCTGCATTTCTGATCGTACGCTGAACAGTTGATAGGCTTGCTTTTACTCCAGCCAATTCCTTGATCTTAGCAGCAGATTTAGTCGAATTCGAAGCGATTCTAACAATTTGGCGTACTGCTTGTTTTGATAGTGCCTTTTTTCCCTTTGAAGTTATTTCCATATGCCTTTGGATCCTTCAAATATCTGTCAACAGTTCTGGAGCTGCGATTTATTTGTTTGGCAGTGTTCCGATTGGACAGTCCTTGGGAGTGAATAAAGTCTACTTTTTGACGTTCCAATAATCTCATAACAGCAGCTTTTCCCATTTTTTTCTTCAAATGTAGCTCGAAAACACTTTATTTGTTTATTTTTGATATTTTTTCAATACGAAAGTTTACACTTGTCCACGAAATACGAAGAAATTTAAGCTGCGTCTAATTCAATGACCAACCGAAAACACGTGTGATTGCCATAGAAATTTCTATAATCTCCGAATGTACAGTTATTTTTTCGCAAATCAACCAGCTGTCAGCATTTTTTTTTCGAACAAGATTCGCACTTTGATAAGAAAAGCATTTTGGATAATTAGAACAAGCATGATAATAAATAATTGATTTAGTTTAAAAAAAACGATGGTGCGTCTAACCTAAGCAGTGTATGTCTCCCAAAGTAGATGAGAAAAATTGTCATTGAATTCGGTGATCTGTTGCTGTGAAATTGAGTTGTATTGAATTCAGCAGCCATTGTTTCGTGCGATTATGTCTAGAGCTCACTTAATTGAAATAACAGTATTCTTCTGTTTGATGATAAAGATGATTACAATATACAAATAAATGTCGCTCTATTTAGTAATTTTATCGACATAGTATCCGCTGATTGATATATCAAATTTTATTGATATAAAACATAGACTGAAAAGTCCAGGGAATAGATAGCACTAGTTTCATTGCATTCACCTCTTTTTCAGTTAGTACTAACCTAAAAAAGATAGCTGTTAAAATGTCATGACACTCTATTCAATAGTTTGTGAGTTATTGTGCCAAGAGTGACGTTACTTTTGTTATTTTCAAGACAATGTATGAAAAATTATTTCGTGTTTTAATTTTGTACTACTTCTTGATTGGAGAAAATACCGTTCAATGTGTATATAAATACGCAATGGCTGGAAAAGTGTTATGGGGCCTCCGCTCTATCAGAAACAACAAAAAAATGATGGTTTGCTGACTTCAAACGTGGTCGTAGAGACGCCGATAACGCACAACGTCCATTATTAGACGGACCAGAAAACATTAAAAAAAATCCACAAAAACGTTTTGTATGATCGAAAATTGGAGTTGTGTGAGTTAGTTAACATCGTAAAAATATCAAAAGAAGCTGCCGGCTTTATATTGCATAAACATTGGTTATGAGAAAGCTCTGTTCAAAGTGGGTGTCGCGATTGCGCATTGTTGATCAAAAACAAGAACGTGTTGACGATTCTGAGCAGTGTTTCGACCTGGTAATAAACCGGAATTTTTGTCTCGATATGTGACAATGGATCCATCACTTCACTCCGGAATCGAAATGATCGTCATCTGAATAGTCAACAAATAGTGAATCTCGTACAAAGTGCCCGAAAGCACAACAAGCGGCTGGAAAGGTTATGGTACGGTAGTTTTGGATGTGCGTAGTGTAATATTCATAGACTATCTTGAAAAGCGAAATACCATTAACAGTGAATATAATATAGCGTTATTGGAGCGTTTCGGCAGGCAGGCAATGGCAAACCTCCGAGTGTATTTCTGCCACGAAAAAGCTCCTCATAAAAATATTTGCCGTTCGGAGTCGGCTTGAAACTGTAGGTCCCTCCATTTGTGGAACAACATCAAGAAGCACACCGCAAATAGGAGGAGGAGCTCGGCCAAACACCCAAAAAGAGTGTACGCGCCAATTATTTATTTTTTATTTTTTATTGGAGCGTTTGAAGCCCGAAATTGCAAAGAAACGTCCGCATACGGTAAATAAAAAAAATTTGGTTTCATCAAGACAACGTACCGTATCACAAACCAATCAAAACAATGACAAAACTATCATTGAACTAACATGAATTGAACTTTGAATTGCTTCTACATCCACCGTATTCGCCAGATTTAGTTCCCAGCGACTACTGGCTGTTTGCAGACCTAAAAAAATGCTCGCCGGTGACAAATTTCACTCAAATGAAGGAGACGTAGCCGAAACTGAGGGCTTTTTGAGGCAAAAGATAAAGCGTTCTACAAATGATTGGAATGATTACGTTGTTCCTGATGGAAATTACGTTGACGAATAAAGCTAATTTTGAACAAAAAAAAAACGTGTTTTCTTTGTTAGGCCCGGAACTTTTCCATCCGTATGTTAATAATAAAATAAATAATTGGCGCGTACACTTCTGTTAGGTGTTTGGCCGAGCTCCTCCTCCTATTTGTGGTGTGCGTGTTGATGTTGTTCCACAAATGGAGGGACCTACAGTTTCAAGCCGACTCCGAACGGCAGATATTTTTATGAGGAGCTTTTTCATGGCAGAAATACACTCGGAGGTTTGCCATTGCCTGCCGAGGGGCGACCGCTATTAGAAAAATGTTTTTATTAATTTTGCTTTCACCGATATTCGAACCAACGACCTCTCTGTGAATTCCGAATGGTAATCACGCACCTACCCGTTCTTTTCGAAGGTAACTTTATTAATAATCTTCAAGGTAGCATAAAGTTTCCGAGCTCGAGCAACTTAACACATCCACGGCAACCCAAAGAGTAGCATTGACCATTTTTCCAACTGGACATCGTCGAAAAATGTTCGTACATTTTGTGGCTTATGAAATCGCAGAGTGCTTTCAGCGTCGAACTACAGCTTCGGTGTGAACCTTTTTCAGCGCTACTAATTACCAATAAGCTGTAAAAGAAGTTATTGTATTTTTAAGTTTTCGAAATTTTCTTCTTCTACTTTATTAATAATAAATTTGGTTTTTTGGTTTTTTTCAACGATTAAAAATATTCATATTCAAAAATATCAATAAATAATATATAAAATCCGATCCAAAATTCAAATAACTATAATAATATCAATTCATTATTTTTTAGATCACATCTTATAATCTGTAAACTGAAATATGTGAGGGGCCATTTTGTGACAGATAATGTTTAAGATTTTCTTAACGGTGCAATAGGGCGAAAATATATTGATTTTTTTAAATACTGTGCAAAGTTTGAGGTTTTGCACAAAATTTCACTTATAAAGACTGCAGTGCCCAGGTTGACAAGAGTACTCTAAAGCGACGACAACTAGAACTATGATTTTTCGATCTTTGCTCTAGTCGCTAGTCTTTTTTCACAACTCTGTTTCAACATAAATCATGCATTCAATAATTTTCTCTGTCATTATCGCAACTCTCATCAAAGCAGTTATAGCAGCTCTTACATGAACACGCCCTGAGTGAAGAAATTAGTAAAGTATATTTGAGCCATTTTTAGATACCCTGTATGTACGCAACCCATATTCCTTTATATTTCTTGTCTGAAAGGTCTATGTATTACTCCTTAACAAGTTTTGATGACCCGCTTTTTCTTGTACAATGCCGGCGTTCTTTTTACACATAGTGCTCATTAAAATGTGAAAATGCGTATGTTTGTACTGGTGTTTAACACACAAAGCGTATTGTTGTAAAAAGAAAACACAATAAATGTGAAGTATGGTAAATGGTACAAGGTTTTACCACATGACTCAACGCCTAACGTTAATTGCAAATATTCCTTTACATTCGCTTTAAGCGCAACTGGTAATAACAGCGCCGTCGGTACAGCCACACGCATATGCTTACCCAGCAGTGCAATGTTGAAGTAGTCACCTACCAGACATAGACAATGTGATCACATCCGAACTAGTGAAAAAGTGCTGCAGATTGAGACAGTTCGTTTGGTGCAGTTTAGCAATACCAGAGACATCTCACATTTTTACCGTAATAGCTCAGACCTCAGTAGTTAACAGCTCTGTTATGTTTGAAGTTTGCTGGCAACAGAGCTGCCTCATTTGTAGATAAGCCGAGTCAAGAAAGGAGATTTCAGGTTTCGGTGTGCTGCTTTAGCATTGACAGATAATGGTAGTATTTACTTCGTTTATTACTTACGCAAACCAAAAAGTAAAAATCAATTCTCTGTACGAAAGTTCCAGCAAACCAACTTTGATTAATGATACCTTTTCTTTTAGTTATGGCTGTGGTAGCGCTTGAAAGTATATTCTATTACTTGTCTGTTTACAATGTTAATATAGTAGTTATGTAACTTTTTCTGTTTCGGCAACAAAGTTGAGTTAACTGAGCTCTGAAAGTGAATTCGTGCATTTAGATATGTGAATTACTGCATGAGAATTCGCGCCTGAAAATGCGAAATTTTCTAGTAACTATAATTAAAGCTAAATAAAAATAATAAAAAAACTGATTTGCTTGTAGTAAACCCTTCTCTTGCCAACAAGTGCTACTTTGGACCAAGTAGGCAATTGAGTAGTAAATTTCTCTCTCGAAGCAAAACCATCAAATTAACACTTTATAAAGCTCTCATCATGTCCGTCCTATCATACGGCGCAGAAGCTTGGACGATGACAGCAGCCGATGAGGCGTCACTTTGAGTGTTTGCGAGAAAGATTCTCTGGGAGAGTTTTGGATCTTTGCACATTGGTGAGGGCGAGTATCGTGGGAGGTGCAACCATAAGCTATGTTAGCTTTATGATGACATACTCGTAGATAAAGCGCAGCAAATAAAGATCCAGTGGCTTCGTTGGCTGGATGATATCGTCCAAATAGATACAAACGCTCCGGCTCTGAAAGTATTCGATGCGGTACCTGTTGGCGGTATCAGGCGAACGGGAAGAGCATGGCCTCCTCTGCGTTAGAAAGATCAGATGTAGAAGGACTTTTTGCCATCTTCAAACTTGATATATGATGTAAATCGTTTTTAATAAGGTTGTCTTGAAGCAGCCTGCCGGATGAGTCATTGCACCAAATACATTTTAATTATTAATTAATATTAAGTTCGCCATTTAGAATTTTTTTGAATTTGAATATGTTACTTGAGACATTTTCAAGTTGTTTTATAATAGTACCAGATGTCAGTATTCATGTGTAAAATGCGAAAATCAATCTAATACATTTTAATTTGAACAAAAAATGCTGAAGAAAAAATGAAACATACTAAGGTTCGTTAAAAATAGGCTATGAAAGCCGCAAGTAAATACATAAATGGGCAATGCACGAAAATTATGAAATGTAGCTTCTTTGGTTCAAAAATAATCACCCTATCGGAAATTTTAGAATTTAAATAAATAGCGTCGTACGACATGCGCTGAAAGTCCTGGAGGTTACACATAGATACGTCAATCATACTTGACACTACTAGAAAGCTCCATTAATAAACATAAAAGCAACGGAACGCGTGAAAGTCAAAATAAAGATTCCCATCGCTCAAAATCATTTCTTTTTTTTATTTAGTAAAAAAAGTTGTTCAAACCCCAAATTAGAGGTTGATCAGAAAATTCCTAGAAACTATGTATACAATACCAGGCCCCAACTCCACATATTTCTGGAATCTACTAAACATTTTTAGTGCTGTAGACTGCAGATGTAAGCAGTAGGCTGCTCGAAAACTAATTGAGCTGAATACCCTGGTACAGACGACCACTCCTAAGAGGAGGAAAAATTCGAATTTGTGATTCTTATAATAAACAAATAAATAATTGGAAAAAAATTGTGCAAAATTCGTTTTGATTGGGTTCAAAAACTATTAAAGTCTTAAACATAAAACGTTAATCGTTACACAATAAAATAAGGCATGAGAGTATAAAAAATCAGTTGACTGAAATAAAAAAAGAAGTGCCTTCAGCTCAATTGAAAGAGCACCGACCCAATTTTAATCAGTGTATTATACATAATGATAAGACTTAAACAAAACTACACTTTCAACAACTCTCAGGCCAAGAATTCTATGCTGCAAAGGAACGAGTATGTTGTCTGCTCAAACTATTAAATGCAAAAGATAGTTGGTTTTGACAAAATACGTGGATTAGGTAATCAATTTGCAGCTATGTCCTCAGGAGCTGGGCATATGGGACAATGGATAATACGCCGCATTAATATTTCATACGAAAAGGGACCAGGATATTCCACGGATTTGGTTTAAAAAAAACTATAAATTGTTAATTGTCAATCGTCAAATAAAGTTTTAGTTTTCAGAAAACAGGGAGAGAATTTTACTAATCTAATACTTGACTAAAAGGACTAAATAGAAACACCAATGCAGCGCAAATTTTCTGAACCAGAAGAAAAGAAAAAAAACAGACTTTAAAAGAAAAAAAACAGACCTCAGAGTAATGAAAATAAATCCATAAAATTGGATACAAATGAACAATTGTGTTAATTTTTTACAAAGTTCGAAGCTTTCATTTATATGATGCTTGCTGCAGACTTAGCTTTATTAGAAAAAAAATTATGAAAAGGAGCAAAATTGAAGTACTCAAAGGAGCTGGTCAAAGTATCATGATTCTGTTAGCTAATCGTAAAATGTATCTTTTGAAGAAAAAAACTCTACGAAAACGGATGAAATTTTTTGTTTAATTGTAATATATTCTCTCTGTAATTTTTGTATGTTTATAACTTTTTTCGAATTTTTATGAAGTTAAGTAAATGCTGCTTATCTAAAGCAATGCTTAACTATTATGATGTCTGATATGACAAACGATAAGAATAATAATTTTTTAAATACGTATTCATCTAAACAGAAGCTTTCCGATTTTTTTAAATTTTTTTAAAAATATATAAAGTTTTTTCTTAAAAAAAAAAAAAAAACAGGTGTTACAGGTGAATGGATTGCGCTATCGAGAGATGATTAACGATTTTGTATGGCCGGAATTGGATGATTGATCTGGACAACATTTAATTTCAACGAGGTGGCGCTACGTGTCCTACAAGGAAAGAAATCATTGATCTTTTACCTGAAACATTTCCGGACCGTGTTATTTCTCTTCGTGAGGCTATCGACGACATAGGGCAGCCACTTTGCAATTCGGTTATGGAAATTTTCATGAAAGGATATTTTCCTGTAATCGTGGTCATGGTGTTCATTTTTCTGATGTTATTTTCCACTAATAACGGCATACCTTCCACTTTATAATGAAATAAACATCCGATTATTTATATGAAAACAAACGGCATTTTTCTTTGAATATCAAAATAACACCTCTTATTTAAAAACCCTTTACTAAGGTTTCTTATTTATTATTTATTATTTCTTAATTTTCTTCATGTAGAGTAAAAATATGAACCAAACCAATGGTTTCAGAGTTACATATACGAGTAGAAATTTGAAATGAATGGTTCCACGCCTATTTCTCCAAGGTTTCTTCAAATCTTATGCCTTTCTCTGATCTCTTTCTTTGTATAGTATTTGGTTTGTAGTTAAAATAAAATCGTATTTCTTGCATTTGTTGGTTGTTTAATTAAGCAGCCATAAAAGCTCGACAAATTAAAAAAAAGCATGTCTTCGAAATTTGATCACTCAATAATTTTTGTTAATTGTTTGTTAATTTTCGTGGTTTACCTATGTGATGAAAAAAAAACAGTTTAGAGTGAAAATTTATGATGACTGGCGTTACTTATCAGCTCACCTTTGCGGTCTCATCGCAAATCATCTAACTATCACACAATACCATATCTTCCCAGCAATTCTGTAACATTTTTTTTCAAGGGGTTAAATGTGCGCCGGTGCGTTGCACTGCAATTTCTCATACGCTCTGTTGTGCCGTCGTATGCAGACACATCACAAAGACTACCAGCTTTGCCATTTATTCCTTATTCGTTCACTTTTACTTTTCAAGCCAAGCATTGCGCTGTCTACCGCCTGTTCTGTGCATGTCTTGGCTTTCACTTTCCCATTCGACTTCTTCGGGTCTCTGCTGGCATTTGCTTCTGAGCTGAAAATTCAAAAGACCTTTAACGACTTTTCAACTTCGTTACTTTACATTCACCCCTTTGGCATGTTAAGTGCAGGCAGACAATCAGTTTTGTCAGGTTGCAATCAAAAACTTTTTATGTCTTCTCATTTTTCGTAATTTTGTCAAAAAGCCACTTTGCCACTTGTTTATTGCTTTATACTCGTACTCGTACTTAGAGCTAGTTAAGGCGTTGGGGAAAACTCAACTGAAATGGCATTGACACGCAGAAAAATCATTTATTTCTTCACATTTGTGTCATTCTAAGACGAATGTGTGGTGATATGAATTAGTTGTGGGTTAGTTGTGCTTTTTTTTTTTTTTAAGGACAAATGCTTCCATGCATTGCCTTTTCTTCAATTTCAATACGCGCAAAGAGAAATAATATTGAAAATGTTTTGATTTTCAAGGTTACTTAGTTCTCTGGTTTCAAGATTCGGTCTTTGAACCAATTTTAAATAACTGACCGGCTTGCAGCATACGATTATTCCAAAAGACACGCTTTAAATCTAATTTATTTCTGCAGAGCGTAAAAAAGAAGTCTGAATAAAGGCACCTATAGTTTTCTCTGCTTTTGTTCTTTCTTTTCTGAATAAAAATGTCTATAAAGTTGTCTCCTTTTTATCAGTCTCGAAAAAAAGGTAAGCCTGTATGAGAAAAAAGCAGAGACTAGAAAAAATATAGAGCAGAGAGAAATAATCATCTTTTCCTGGGATGGTATATAACCAAATGCAAGACAGGCTGTGAAGATCCTTTTCAGGGGCTCAATCAACCTGTCTGCTCCTTTTTTAAGCATTGCTGGATATATTCCGTCAGGTCCAGGGGACTTAAAGTTCTCAAAGGAAGAAAAGGAAAACCTTATCGATAATCCCCGCAAAATGCCTTTTTTGAGAGGAGCTCCCGGAGATCAGCTGTAGCTCCTTTCCAAATAAATATTTTTACTGATACTAAGTCTTAAAATACAGTTACAAGATAACATAATATGTGAACAAATTTTAAAATGTTCTCAGAAAAAAATCTGGAAAATTCGCTTTTTTCGGCCTTCTAACTGTATATCGATTTGTGCGAAAACGAGAAACTTAAACAACAACAAAAAACAAATAAAAAAATTTAAAAAAATAATCTCTCGCGTATTTTGTATAAGAAAAGCTGCGTAATATATCGAAAATATCGTACCCATGTTACTGCACAGATTGTAATTTTTGCTTCTACACAGAAACAATTTCAAGTCAAAAAATTAAGAGGTATGCCGCCTTGAAAAATATAGTTTCGAGAAAACAAACTTTGAAGCACACAAGATTCAAAATAGAAGTATTTTTAAACAAAATTTTTTATTCCGGACTTTTATCACGAAAATATCCACAATTTCGCGTAATTTAATTTTTGCAAATCCATCTTTTAATTTTAATATTAATTTAATTTCAGCTTTTATTGTACGACTAGTAATTATTTTCTCGGGTAAAAGTTAAGTGGTTTTAAAAACTTTTAGAGTTTATTCATTAATTTATTTAGTAAAAGACATGATTTTTTACAGACTTCCTAGAGATTCTTAACGATAACAATTCATTAAGTGCCAATATAAAAGTATACTTATGTACATATATATTATATATATAATTGACGTTTACACCCTTTATTAGGCTTTTGGTCGAGCTCCTTCTCCTATTTGTGGTGTAAGTGTTTTCATGTTTTCCCACAAATGGAGGGAGCTACAGTTTTAAGCCAACTCCGAACGGCATATAGGTATTTTGTATGAGTAGCTTTTTCATGTCAGAAATTAAAAGAATTTTTTTTTATCATTTTGTAATTCACACGCGGGAATCACACACCAACCTATTCGGCAACGGCTGTCGCCTAGATGAATAATCAAAAGCCCTTCTAACTACTTCACCTCCAAAAAAAAAATCATTACCCGTGGGTTTTTTGGGGGAATGTAAAACTAAATGCGCTGTAAAAAATGGAGAATCGATTACTCTACTCTACTCTACTGGACATTAACAATAAAGCAGGGTGAAAAAACAAACTCCAAAACACACAGAACTAAAATCGAAAGAAAAAGAAAAACTAAAAGAAAAACAAAAAAAAAAAAAAAAAAGAGAAAACTCATTGCTGTCAGTTATTCGTTTTACAGACGTGCATACGCATATACTCGTACAGCCATTACAAATAGTTAAATAAAAAAATGTCCGATTAGTGCGACAGAAATATGTAGTTTTAGCTACAGAAAAGCATGCGTATATACGAGTTCTAATGTATGCATTTATGCATGGGATGCTATGAGTTCAGGTGTAATTTGTAATTCGGTGTGCCGGAAATTCTTATGAACATTTATAAAATATTCTACCAACCGAGATAAAGGTGTCAATTCCAGGGTTCTGGACTTGAAGCCTTGACAAAGTGGAGTGGACGGCTTTACTTTTTCAGCATTCGTAAAATATAAAATCTCCAAGTTGTAATGTGAGTTAGTGGCTTTGAGTTGCTAAAATCTCAAAAAAACTATAAATTTTATCGCACCCAAAAACTATTATTTTTTGTTTTTGTTACCAATTAATGAAGAAAAATGAAGAAAAAGTGTATTTCTACCACGAAAAAGCTCCTTATAAAAAATATCTGCCGTTCGGAACAACATCCAGACGCACGCCACAAATAGGAGAAGGATATATATTGGTATATATTATAATATATATATAATTTTTCCAAATGGTGTCGTGCAACTGCTGTATACAAACATTAAAAATAATTTGTTTTATTTGGTAAAAATGTTATTCAAAAATAAAATTGGGTAAATAATTTGAATAATACTATATAAGAAACTGACAAGTTTTAAAGAATGTGTAATAAGTTTCAAACTTTGTGTTACGAGGTTTTTGATGAACTAAAGTGTTTTGCAATAACAGCTGTTAGGTGTTAAACAGGAGAGATGGTTAACGATTTTTTATGGCCGGAATTGGATGGTATTGATCTGGACAACGTTTATTTTCAACGAGAAGGAGCTACGTGCCACATAAGCAACGAAACCATTGATCTTTTACGGGAAAAGTTTCCTGACCGTGTTATATCTCGAAGAGGTGATCACAATTGGCCACCGAGATCTTCTGATTTATCATTTTGTGATTTTTTTCTTTGGGGTCACGTGAAAGAGAGGGTCTACGCCAACAGCCCAGGGTCGATTCAAGACCTCAAGGATCGAATTCGTGAGGTCACTTTGTAATTCGGTTATGGAAAATTTCATGAAAAGGATATTGTTCTGTAAGCGTGGTCGTGGTGGTCATTTGCCTGATGTTATTTTCCACTATTAACGGCATACCTTCCACTTTATAATGAAATAAGTATCCGATGATTTATATGGCAAAACAGCATTTTTCTTTGAATATCAAAAGAACACCTCTTATTGGAAAACCCTCTATATTTTTTATCAAAAAAATAAGTAATATATCTATAATTGTGCAAGGGATGTATATGGGAATAAATCGTAGAGGTACATCCCGGAATTATAAGAACGGATCCGAAAAATCGCGAGATCGTAAAAATCGAAAAGATGTACATTCTTAAACCGATATTAATGCAGAAGCACTTTAGTAGGGGTGTAAGTATTTAATTATGAAAAAATCAGAAAAAACCAAAGCGGGCGCAACCATTAACATTTACACGGCGAACTGGAACTATCAAAAGTAAAGAACACTAATAGCCCCATTAAATAGTAATAAGAATCTACCCAAACCCCTCTGGAGTTTTGAGAGCAAAAATCACATACAAATATACTCTTGTATAAGTATTATATATATATATATATACACTGTGAACAGGACGGTGGCCAAAACTCTGTTATCTTAAAAAATTTATCTTAAAAGATAACAAATATAATTGGAATTTAACTTCATTTAGTTTTTTGAGCCTCTGATCATTAATTTGAAATCAAATTAAAAAATCCACATTAGATTAAAAAAGGGGTGGCATAATTAAAAAAAATACCCAGTTTGCAAAAGAAAACAATTATTTTTCATCAGAACAATGTGTTACAAGAGTATTTTGGCAATGGTTAAACTGAATTAAAGCTCGAATTTTTAAAGTAACCACCGTATTCACCAGATTTGACCCCTAATGACTTTCATCTGTTTCCAGACCTAAAAAATGCTTACGTGGAAAGTGCTTTTCATCAAATGAAGAAGTCATAAAAGCTGTGGAGGCATATTTTTCAGCACTTCCAGATTCTAGGGATAAAATTCATAAATTGGAATCTTGGTTTCAAAGCTAGGAAAATGGGTTCCGCATAGCCTTTCCTTCGCCAACCTTCAGCAGAGAGTGAATGTGTGTTCTCAGCTGCTGCAACGGCTTGAAAATGAAAGTTTTTTGAACCGTATCGTTACTGGTGATGAAAAATGGGTCCTTTACAATAATCCTGTTCGCAAACCCCAATAGTTAGATAAAGATGAAACACCAGAACCGACCCCTAGAGATGGCCTTCACCCCAAGAAGACTCTCCTGTCTATTTGGTGGGATATGGCTGGTATTGTTTATTATAAACTTCTGCAACCAAACCAGACGATAACTGCTGATTATTATTCCCATCACCTATCAAACCTGAATGAGGCACTTAAAAGAACTCGACCGTCTTTAGTGAATAGACGCAAAGTTTTGTTTCACCACGACAACGCAAGACCTCATACCGCTAGGCAAACATTAGGCAAGCTCAACGAGCTCGGATGGGAGCTAATGCCGCATCCACCATACTCTCCGGATATTGCACCTTGTGATTATCACCTTTTCCGTGGACTTTAATCCCATATGAGTAACAAGAACTACTCCTCAAAAGAAGCTATAAAAAGGGATGTCGAAGCGTATTTTGGCTCCAAGGACAAACAATTTTTTGAGCGGGGAATTAAAAATTTGCTTAAACGTTGGGAAGACATTGTAAATAATGAAGGAAAATATTTTATTAATTAATAAATACTTTAAACATTTTTTTTTATTAATTTTAAACCCACCTTTAAATACGCACGAAATTATACTTGATATTTATTCGAGAGAACCATTTTTGCTCTACGAATCTATATAAATTGTATTTTTTAATTAATTTTTTCAGTTTTTTATTCGTTTTGAGGCTTCGAGGCAAAAATCAACATCTTCAGCACCTGCTTTTCTTTACTTTCTTTACACGTCCCGCGCCGGAAGGCCCTCTGAATTCGTGAATTGGCAGAAAAAATGAATTGTGATCATAAAACGATTCTGAAAAATTGGAAGCCTAGGTGTCTCATGAGCTCACGAAAAAACAAAGAAAGTCGCCTTCAAAATGCTTCTCAGCTCCTCACCCGTCACAGAGCAACACGCAGCCACAAACAGCACTTTTTGTGCCTATACATCAATATGAAGCAAAGAAACGAGTGGTTGGCTCCAGGAGATACGCCAAAGCCGAGAGTCAAGTCGGATCTGTACTCAAAGAAAATCGTGATATGTGTTTGGTGGGGCTGGGAGGGCATGGTGCACTAGAAAATACTTGAAAAGAACACCACGGCCAACATGGAGCTCTACATTGCCCAGCTACATCGCATAAATGCGGCTTTTCGACTGAAAATACCTGACCCATGTTGCACAAGTCGTCAAAGTCCCTCTCCAAGATTTCGAATGGGATGCCCTTCAGCATCAGCCGTATACTCCGGACCTTGCACCGATCGATTACCATCTTTTCCGCTCCCTGTCAAACCATATGAAGGGCGTTAATTTTGATAACAAAGAGGTACTTAAACACTAAAAACTGGCTCAACAACTTCTTTGACATCATACCCGGCGATTTTTGGCGGATCGGCATCAACAAAGTATTTGATAAGTGGGAAGAGGTGGTAAGCAGCAACGGCGAAAATATAATTGTTTAACTTATTAACATAATTAATGTTTCTTGTTTAAATAAAAGTCTTCGGTAAAAACGCTACGAACTTATTACCCAACCCAACCCAATACATTGCTTTTTATTAGAAACTGATACAATTGCACACTGTGCTGGAGAAAAATCGAAGTTAAATAAAAAATTTTGTATTTTGGCCACTCGCTCAGATCTTCTGTTTCACAGTGAAGTTCGAGCATATATGTATATGTAGTTCTTGAAAGCAATTATTTTGCAATAAGTTTATTGTACAGGCACCCGTGTTGAATATGTAAGTACATGCTTACGTATGTTTATACTGTAGTTTAAGAACACTTAAGAAACTGCGAGCGCAGTCTGCCGTTTAATTTTTTAACAGCGGAAGTGGATATGAGAAACAAGTAGGAAGGGTGGTATTCCGTTAAACAAGCTTGCGTGTATGTATGTATGTACGCACGCTAGTACACGCATGTAAGCACACCGCCAGTGACAAACTGAGTAATGGCCTTGACTGTTATGCGTGCCTGCCACTCGACGCTGCAACATATGTTTTATATGACATACATAGGTAAGTATGCATGTGTGTACACGTATGAGGATCTGATATGCACATGTGAATGTGTGAGTAAACACAAGTCGAACACACTCAAACATACGTGCATGCGCATATGTGAGATACGCTCTACAAATTCTAACTAATACTCGTGTAAACAAAGGCGAGAGGTCATATGCTCATTCGCAGACACAATGAAAAACACATTTCACAACATCCAAGGATTACAAACCACCACAGAGGTGCACCAACAACAAAAATTAGAAAGTTGATAGCGGTTGGCGGCTTACGATAACGACAAGCTCATAGATGTACTCGTATAAGGAAGAACTTGGCCATAGTAGAAGAAAGTGTTGGCAAATATGGTTATGAGAACACATAGTCGCACACTCGCAGTTACACACAAACATACATATGTATGTATGAATATAATTTGTACATGTTTTGGTATGCTCATGGAGCACAGAAGCCTCCCCACAACAAGGTAATGTTGTTTGGCACTCATCTACAATAAGGAGAGTACTAACCGACAAACGCCAACAACCACAATAGCAACAGTAGGAGGTAATATGCACAACCATCATAGAAGCTAATTTATATAGTGACAGTGCGAGTGTGTGTTTGTGTTGTAACAAATGTGGTAATTACATTCTGAAATGGGACATTTGTGTTTTGTTCTTGCTACTGGAGTTCAACTCTTCTTCATTGTTTTTAACAGGTATTGTGAGAGCGGCTAAGAAAAACCAAAACAAAAAGCGATAAAAAACTATAACGAAATTCGCAACTCATTTTTTAACATTAACTTCAACTCGTTTCTTTTTTCCCTTAATTTTTTTATAAAAGTATAGCTTATTCTCGTCTTTTCATGTAGCGGTCCCACATTGCTATTGAAAAAGAGTCAACACGATTGGGTCCGGCGGTAAACGAGGGCAAAACCAAGTCGATGCTGGCATGCTGCATGGAGTCGTGGCATCTGGAATCACAGATCGAAGGTAACAGCTAAAAATTCCATGTGGTCAACAATTTCATATATCTTGGTTCCGCTGCAATAACGATGTCAATCTTGAAATTCAACAGGTTCTACATTGAGCTAAATGCGCAATTGAGTAGTAAAGCCCTCTTTTGACGAACGAAAATTACACTCTACAACATGATCAGCATCCCAGTGCTTCTCTATGGCGCTGAAGCCTGGACAATCAATCAATCAGATGTAGCCGCTTTTGGAGTTTTCGAGAGGAAAGTACTTCGCAAGATTTTTGCCCCTGCTCGCGTAGATGACGGTTACCGCATTCGAATGAACCACGAGCTGTATGAGCTTTAAAGAGATATTGACATAGTCAAACGAGTCACCCTGCATTGACTAAAAAGTGTTTGGGACGGTAATTAGCGGTCGACGGCGAAGAGGACATTCTCGTGTTCAGTGGAAGGACCAAATCGAAGATGACCTGACTTCTCTTGGCTTAAAAAACTGGAAAATGCGTGCGTAAAACAGAACAACCTGATCAGATATTATTCGGTAGGCTGTAACTCGGTGACAGGTTGTTACAGTCAATTACGTAATAAGTCTAATAAGAACGCTATAAAGAAAATTTCAAAGCTTTTCAAAATATTGATGGGCCATCGTTTGGTCGCGGTGTGTATTTGTCATATTCTCTCTCTCTCTCTCTTAGCTTCACAGTCTGTGGTGGACCATAGCTTCATCAACAATCCTGCTCCAATTCAGTCTTTCTCTTGCCTCATTTCTCCAATTACGAACGTTCATCGCTTTTAAGTCTGCTTCTACGTCATCAGCCATCTCTTTCTTGGTCGGCCTCCCTTTCTTCCTCCAATTGGACGCAAAGTAAACACCATATTTGGATTCTTTCGTTGGGCATTCTTATGATGTGGCCAATCCATCTAATCTGCTGTGCTTTAGTAAAACGTATTATATTTTCACCACCAATAAGATTTTCAATTTCGTTGTTATAATGGATTAGATAGAAAGATAAATTTTTTTCATATTCTATCAGTCCATTTTTTTTACAACTTTGTTTTTAAAGAAACGTTACGTGGTAGATAAGATACCGTTATCATAAAAATTGACTGCTATATACGAGTTAAAAGATTTCTTTTGTCTTAACTGGAGTCCTGGATACGCGGGTAGCGAGCAGTGCGAGTAGCTCTATACTCGCTCGAAACTAATTTATTACCCCCCTGCTCTAATGGTTATTCGAAAATTTCGGTTTTTTGAACAATTAGCAGCTATGAAAAAATGGCAACGTTATTTGTCAGCATTTCTTTAGCTTACCAACGATGGTAGCAAATGAAATTGTTAGTGCATAAAATTTTTAAAACTTAAAAAAGTGGGGACGGAAAACTCCAAATAATCAAAACATGTATCGTTCGAATTACTCGATGCACTTGAGCACACGCGCGAAACCTTTCGTATAATAAGCATCGAAGGGCTGCTCGAAAAAGTGGAAACAAAATATTACTACTAAATATCAATACCGAACGAGGTTTCAGACAAGGTGATCCATTATCCTGTGACCTCTATAACTTCTTCATGGAAGGGGTACTCCGAAGAGTCGGTGATCATCGAATTGGCACTATTTTCACCAGAAGTATCCAGCTCCTTACATATGCCGATGACATTAACATCATAGGGTACTGCAAGCGAGATGTTATCGCAGCATTTTCCGCTATCGAAAGATAGTCAACAAGAGTAGGGTTGGCGATTAACGAGGGCAGGACGAAGTATATGCAATCCACTAGAAAAGATGCAAGGCATTTTGGATCCGACATTTCAGCGGACAACTATACTTTTGAAATTGTCAGGGAATTTATATACCTTGGCACCGCCGTCACAACAACAAACGATCTCAACCTGGATATAAACTAACGAATATATAGCAGAGACCTCTCTCGCCCGACAAAACTAACACTCTACAAGACATTCATCTTACCCGTGCTACTATATGGCGCTGAAGCATGCGTTGTGTGACAGACTGATGCTGTCGCTCTTGGGGTATTCGGGAGAAAGATACTTCGGAAAATGTTCGGTATTTTTATGTTGCCGATAACTATTACTACCGAATGAACCAGGAGCTGTATAAGCTCTACGATGATGTGGGCATAGTTAAGCGCATCAATATTCAGCGTTTGCGCTGGCTTGGCCACGGCGAGCGGATGGATGCAGAAGCTCCAACAAAGAAGGTGTTCAGATGGCAAGTTAGAGGACAACGACGTCGAGAAGAGCATACCTCCGATGGAAGGACCAAGTCGAGGGTACCATATCATGGCTTCGTGTAACAAATTGGAGAAGGCTAGCGCAAAAGAGAGACACCTAGTGAAACTTGTTGCAGTCGGCCCTTATCCGGCAACGGGGTGTAAGCAAGTAAGTAATTCTGCATTAAGTGATTTATTAATTTATTATTAATCAAATACTTTATTCTGTAATGTAACCCGTAAAAGTTTGTATATACTAAAACAAGATAAGCAATTTTACAAAGGCACATATGAATGGGTTCCATACATACGCGGGCGGCTGTCATAGTCAAACGGGTTGTTGTGTGACTACCATTCGGAAGTGCGCAAATTCAAAACTCAGTGCATGGCACATCATGAAATAAGTTTTTCCTAATTGCGGTCGCCTCTCGTCAGACAATGGCAAACCTACGAGGGTCTTTCTGCCCTGAAAAAGCTCCTCATAAAAAAATCATTTGCTGTTCGGAGTCGGCTTAAAACTATAGGCCCCTCCATTTGTGGAACAACACCAAGACGCAGATCAAAAAGTGGAGGAGGAGCTCGGGCAAACACCCAAAGCTGATGTAAGCGGATGTAAATCGAATTATATGTAAATAAAAATATCTACTCGCATGTAGGTTAGGTTTTATATCTACATAATGAGATTTATGGCAGAACGTTCCTAAACTCTCAACATATTGATAAACTCTCAAACATCAATAAATCGAACAAAATACTTTGAAAACATTTAGACATCATAAATTTGGATAATGGAAATATCAGACGCATAGTTACGTTAACGCTGGCTTAGATATTAAAGCTCGTTCACGGCTTGTAATAGTTGCGGCAATTTTAATGAATGTGAAAAACATGCACTTGCTGTTGTTGTTGCTGAGGTAATGTTAACTGTTGTAATCATTTGCACAAATGTTGTCATTAACGAAGCAAAACTACAAGCCACATGCTGTTGAAGGGTAGCCAAGGTACTAACAAGGTGTGTGATAAGAAGAAAGCAGCCAACCGGAAGATGAAAGGGAAGAAGCGATAAAGGTATGTTCCAACTGGTGATGTTATGTAACAGAAAGCCTTTGAGACATTACAGAACAATATACTTATTTGTATAAGTATGTAAGTAAGTATGAAATGAGAGGAGTACGAGACGGAGTTGTGTGGAATGCTATAGTGAGATAAGTATAACTCGTTGTGAGATGATGCAACCATTTCCCCACGCACAGCATTTGCACGTTTGCTTTTCCACTAATGATAAGCAATTTAAAAGCGGAGCAGACTTTTGCTATCCTCATTCAAATTGCTTAATCACTCGTAATAACGCCTGAGGGCGTTAAATTTTGTATTGCCACCACACTTTGTGGCCTGAATAATGGCATTGTTGCCAACTATTGGGTTTCATTTGAAGCGCAAAAACACGTCGGATTAAGTTTTTGGGGGGAGAGAAATTGTACATGAAAATTTTGATTATCTTGTTGTTATTTTTAGAGGGACAGAATTTTTTGTAATTTCTTTTACTTTAAAAAGTAACTTTTGGGTTAATTTGTGGTCGCTGAAGACCAAAATGATTTGAATTTATTTTTCCAAAGAAACGTTTTTGATATACACGCACAAAATCTATTTTCAATTACAATTACTGCTAAAAACACTTCAAACATGAAAATATCCAATTTTTTTCAATTTGAAATGCTCTAATTCGGTCTGAGTGGTTCGGGCTGTATGCTTGACCTCACATATAGACACTCAAGGATCCTTAGAAACTTTGGGTTCATCCTCCTGTCGACGCTTCAATGCACACCCTCGCTTGGTCCAAGCGGAACATACTCCACTCACATTTCATCAATGTAGGAGTGGATGGGGGGTCTCCGATACTTGAAGACAGGACCTGGTGAACCTGTGCACGCATGGATCGAAGTTGGAATGGAGAGTTGGCGGGGAAGTAAATATACACAAATACACTGCAGTGTATTCCAAGAAGAGGTAGCCGCAATCAGAGAAGCAGCTAATTGGCTACTCACATGCAAATTAACCGTCAAGAAAATAAATATTTACTCCGTAAACCAAGCGGTAATCAGGTCCCTCGGCTTAATGATAGTGCATCCGAAACAGGTCAGGGAATGCCTGGCTTCACTTTCAATTGCATCTGAGTTCTTTGACATAAGGGTCATCTGGGTTCCTGGTCACAGCGGCATTGCGAGAAACTCTGACGGAGATGAGCTTTCCTACACCTGCTGATATTAAAAATCTGATGAACTTCATCAGCACTATAAAGCGGTTAACACAACCGCAGCGCAGTCATCGTTCGCAATCTTGATATACTAAACCTATCCTTTATCCCAAAGTTCCATAATGAATTTGTCTTCCGTTATAAAGTTTTTATTCATTTTTTAAAGAAAGTTTATTAACTAAAAAGAATGAATAAAAATTACAAATTTTCGAAAAAGGTTGTTTAGCTTTCAAGAAATATTTTAATTGAAAGACTCGGATTATCGCTCCAATTTGCGTCAAATTATGAAAAATTAAATAAAAGGGGAAAATCAAGGTTATTTTATTAAAAATGTTTCACTGCCATACCAGATATATATAAGTACCGTTAGTATAGTTGAATGCACAAGTGGGTGAAAATAAATAAATTTTCGTGTCAATTAAACTCAAACCAAAGGCAAATCTATTATAATGCTGTTATCCACACTTGAAAACTTTATCCTGGCAAAACTAATAATTTCAGTAGAGCTGATAAGAAACACTTCAAAAATTTGCCTCACTGCAAATACTTTCAAAGGCAACACAAGGTTGCATACATGCAAACTAGATAAAAACAAAAACAACAACTACAAAAGACAATACTAAAACCCACAGCTTCTTTGCAACAACAAATACAGTTCAATTAAAATAAAGTTATTGCATTTTCGTTAATTTCCTGCAATCGAGTAATTCTCGATTCTCCCCAATTCCAGCGCTGCGGCGCCAATGGCGAACACAATAGAACAACAGGAAAGTATAAAAGCGTGCTGACAACTATTATATGATGCTGTTTATATGTGCGGAATGAGTTGAATCATTGACAAAGGGATGTTAGTGTTTATCTATTTTATATTTTGCTTTTCATTTGCAGTGCCTCGCACGCCATACTCCGCAAGTTATTGAATTTATCCCTATCTGCTCTTAAACATTATTGTTGTTTATTAATTAAGAGTATTACATTTTCAATAGCAATAAGGACTTTCAAACATTATGTATTGTATCTATAGATGCAATCCGAAAGTTTTCCAATTCTTTTCGTCTACTGCGTGCGTTATATTGTCTATACTCTTTGCTCCACTTGTTCTCAACATTATGAGCAGTTTGTAAAATGGGTGGCGCTAAAATGTAAGTAGAGTGTGTACATCCTAATTAGCTAATCATATAATTTATACGTTATGGGAAAAGCTTCTGCACCAGGCATCTATTACTTTTTAATGAAAATGAATTATGTGCTACAGCACACTGGGGATGGGCAGCGAGAAATGTGCGCCTAACATAAGCTGTACGCTGCAACACCAATGGAGTCTGGTTGAGGGTGTATGGGCGACAATCAAATTTTATGTTGTTAAGGGAAATACTAAAATGTGAGCAACATAATTTGATTATCAGAATCTACACATGTGGAGTTTCTATTTCATATTAATTAAATACCTTTTCGAAGAAGGTGCTTAAATGCGTGTTACTCACTTTAAGGAATTTTTTTGCGTTTTCTTCTCTAGTAACAATGTTGCATTTGTTTCGCCCTGAATCAGGAATTTAAAATTTTCGTGTGCTTTTCTCAGTGTTAATAGATTTGCAAGCTCATTTTTCAAAATGTTGACATTAAACTGGAAAAATCAATTTTTTTCTTCCTTATACAAAAAGTTTGGGTGAGCGTTGTTCAGTTGTACGAAGATTTTAAGGGGCTAGGGGTAGTCAGAATTAAAACGAAATTGCATATTTTTTTTGCATTTTCTTAAAGTATGATATCTTTTATATATTGTGTAAAAATTTGGATTGCATCCGACAAATACTTTTCGAGTTATTCAACAATTAACAAAGGGCGCTCAGGCGCTCCGGAGCGTTCGAGAGCAAGTAGTTAGTTAGCAGCAGCTACAAGCGACCGACGTATGAAAGTGGCAGATAAGCGCGCTAACGATAACACTCGAGAAGGTAGAAGGAAGAAGGTAGAATACTACGTAACAGCAAATCGATGTTTTGGAAGCTGCTATGACGGCTGAAGAACTATTCTTTGGCCCAGGAATAGATGACATAGTGCAAGTAATTAAATAATTCGTGTAACTCTACATAAATCGATGGCAAAACTTTAAATGCATTTTTCTCAAAACTATGTTTTTTGACCTGGTAATCAGAGTAACTTAAAAACCGCTAGGCAGATTTCAATAAAATGTATACTGCTTTTGAAAATAATAAAAAAATCATGCCTGATCGAAGGATTTTGTTTTTTCAAAAATTTCGATTTTTTTAAATAATTAATTTCGGTTTTTTCTCGAAAGTCTGAAAAAAAGCTTCGATCAGGCACAATAATAATAATACTAATTTCTTTTGTCCAATTAATTTTACATGAATCTCCAAGGACTTGTGATGATGGAGAAACGGGCTCCACCCAAACAGCGATAACTTTTACAATTATTAATTTTTTTTTTTAATTTTGTTAAAGTCAAATCGAAACATGAAATATTAATGCTATGTTTTTATTTTTGTAAAACAAATCAATTGTTTTGCAAAAAAAAGAATTGAAATCATCATTTTTTCGGGCCTCTGAGTGATCCTAACCCCTTAATTGAAAAAGTGGAAGCATATCGTTAAATTTTATCAGATTCATTATACGTATTTAGTAGTTTGGGGAAAAGAAAGACGTTATTTTCTCGGTAGATGGCTATAGTGATCGATATCTCGCAAAGTATCGATCATGTAATTTAAAGTTTATGCTCGTGGTGGTATTTCACACTAATAAACTTCTTTTGCTGGTTTTTGTTTATTCCATTCAGGATGTTAACAATGGAAGTCAACAAAGAGAAAAGTACATTTTTACATTTTATAGTTTTTCTTTGATAAAGGCGAAAATACAAACCAGGCCTCTGCAATTGGGAATGGTGCCGCTACTGTAACAGCAAATCACGTGCGTCGATTGCGTTCAGGCATTTTTGATGTTAAAGAAACTATCTTTAATGACGATAAAATCGCAGAAATAATCGAAGTTGACCGGCATGTTAGTAGTCGTAGCATCGCCCAAGAGGTACAGATTGACCATACAACAGTTTTAAACCATTTGCGCAAAAACTGTATGCCAAAATAATGGATTTCTTTTTCTTAAAAGTGATATAAAGTGGATGGATGGTTCCATGTGTAGAAGTCCACGCAAGTGGGGAAAGTTACTGATCGCCATTCACTTGGGAGTGGCCAGGACGATTCTTCTACATATGGTTCAAGCAGCTCACAACGCCCGGGATTAGCCCACGTATCCTCTGGTTAGCTTCCGAACACCCGTTCGGGAGTGAGCTAAAGTGAGAAGGCGAAGCATCCCAGCATAGCTGGTTGTGCGCTGGGTTTGGGACCCGCCACTTAAAAAGCCCCCCAATGAAAACAGCAACAAAGCCTCGGATGAGAACTTCCAAAACTGATGACGACCCCTGCAAACGAAATAAGGAATACGATTTGAGGG